>CM076579.1:724344375-724639165 GCA_034641835.2 Pinus albicaulis
ATCCATGTTTGTTTCAGATCTGGTCTGTTGTACCAATGTATTATTCAGAAATTTCTAAATCATTCTACAGATCTGAAACCTTATATCTCAGATCTACTCTCTGTGCTTCATGTTTTGCACAAAACCCCAAGGGGAATGTATAGATCAACATTTGTTGTACACAGATCTGTATTGGATCTAAATTTTTATGTACGGATTTTCTCTAGATCCTAAGAGTGAATAAACTACTACTTCAGCCCTAAAAATAACGTTGTCATGGTTATGCAGACTTATCTCATGGTTGTAGCACAACTTTTCTGAGGATTTTTGTTTTATTGTCTCATTCTTTCTCTTGTACAATGTATGATCTGTAATATACTTCTGGTTTTCTGCTATATATATGATTTATGAACCTCCATATTAGCCTCCTAGTGTGCTTCAATGGATCTATGTTATTTCTGAAGCAATCCTTTGCATACAGCTGCACCCTCTCTTTTTGGGTGAGTTTCAGCTAGACTAGTTTGTGGGAGATCTGTTTAACCCACCTAGTCTGATTTGTTTTTGCTCTCCTTTTGGACTTAGATCTTAGAAGAGCTGATCTAATGGATCCAGGAGCTGCAAACTCATTTCTATGCACATTATTCTTTGAAGTGCGTTATTTCAGTAGGCTTACTAAGTTGTTCCATTTTGGGAATATTACAGTGGTATCAAAGCAAGATCTTTGGTTGAGCCTGTGGGCTTCAAGCCAAAGTGCCGTATAGCAAGTAGCAAGGTCAAGACTCAAAATTATGGAGAGGATGAGATTTCTCTCATCAGTTTTCAGATCTAAGAAGAAAGCAGCAGAAAAAGAGAGAAAGAGCAGTGAAGTTCCCAGAAAGTTTCAAGAGCAGGAAGATCTTCCGATCAGATCTACAGGATCTATACATGAGGAAAATTCTAAATCCTTATCTAATGGATATGTGCACTCAGCTATATCACCTAAGCTTCAAAGCCCTGTCAGTGATTTCTTCGTGAAGAGGAAGAAAGGAGGTGTACCCGATGAGGAGACTCTTAGAGAGTATTTGGAGGAGTATGAAGCTCAATCCAAGGAATTCAAGGATGACTTGAACTTACAAGGGTTCTACAGGACCAAGGAGAGCAAAGGCACAAATAAGGAGCAGCATGGTATGGGTAGATTCTATCTATCTATCTTTGAAGGATCACCTAGATGCCTAGTCAGGGTTTGGGTGGAGGAGTTAGACAACTTTGTGCAACAACACCAAGTTTCAGAAATTGAAGCCATCAAAGTAGCAGCACTACATTTTGAAGGTAAAGCATATGCTTGGTGGTTGTTTGAGTCCTTTTCCTTGAATAATGAAAATACACCTACTTATGCAAGGTTTATTGCAAGATTGATAGAGAGGTTTGATGAAGCTCCATGTGTAACATCTTTTGTTGACACTATCAAACCCTATCAGTCAAATTTTTTGCATGAGTTGGAAGGGTCTATGAATCCAACTCCATTTTTGAAGACCATGGAAGAAGGTGTGAGTTTTTTCGATGCCTTGCCAAGGGCAAGATCTCCTTTGAATGAAGGAATCTCTTCTCAAGAGGGAAGCATGAAGGTTCCTCCTTCACTAGATGACCAAGATCTAAGGTCTCTTGTTGATAATGAGGCAATTTCAGTTATTGGAGAAGAGAGAGGGAAGGCAGGAGATAACACAGTCATGAAAATGGCACCTTAAGCACCTCATGAAGAGAAAGATGGAGCACTGGCTCCAAGAAAGGAAACTCTTGCACTCTTGCAAGGAGTTCCACAAGGTCTCACACCTAGAGCTCTTGGCACAACACATGTACCATCATTTCCAAGTGAGGAGATCTCGAAGATAGGAGGAGGAAAAGAGGAGGAAGGGAATACCAAGAAGAAGAGCAAGGATCCTTCTCTATTTCAAATAAGGCAATAGGACCTATACTGCAGTAAAGGTAGAGGAAAATCTATCTACCTACATCCAAATTTTACACTATGCCTTGACACCTCTTTGCAAGGAGGTACTTTACTAGGAGCACCTCTTGATGGGAGGAAATCTAAATTGTTCTCTCAACTATGGGCAGCATATGCATACTTGGCTAAGGAGGGAGCCTTGGGAGAAGCTAGCACAGCTTAGAGAATCTCTCATGAATTCAGGAGAGAGATGAGCAATTTCCTGAAAGGGGCATTGCTAACTCCCACTCAGATATCTGTGCTGAGAGAGGAGAAACCAGAGATCTATGATGGCATGAGCATGAGGACACATGGCAACTCTATATCTTTGGGGCAGCCCATGATCTCTTCATTCACAAAGAATATTTCTGAAGATGGCAAGGGGATCCTAACCCTCTTGTATACATGGGCCAAAAGGAGGAAGTTTTGGAAAACAAGGACTTTCCGAGGGCAAGTTAATTTCCATATGCTTCAATCTTGTCTTGAGCAAGATCAGCTGCAAATGGGGCAGCAAAGGGGATATTATGATGCTCCAACATGTGATTTTGATATCAAGGATGTCAAGGATGGGAGCCATGAGAAGACAGGGGTGGCATTTCAAACCTCTACAATGCTGTCATTCTTGGAGAGCTTGGATCCTTATTGGGGTTCCCAACTCATGATGGAATACTCCAAGGACCTTTTCACATGTGGGGTTCTTGATGGGGAAGTAGTGGATGAAAGGTTCAAGGTGGTTGATGGAGTTATCTATTTTTATAATCTTACTCTTTTAGTTAGTGACTCCAAGCTCAAGGAGGCACTACTAGATGCCACCTATGATATCCAGCTTTCCAAACCCACTAGTTTTATTAGAGCATATCATACACTCTTGGGTGGTTTCATATGGGAAGGTTTCAAAGAAGAGGTGCACTCTCATTGAAGATGTGCATGGATTACTTGGTAGAAGAGGAGGAACATAGCTCTTGGGAAGAGCCATCATTCACATCTCCTTACTCATTGAGTGTAAGAGGGAACTCATCCATGAGTTAACCCACTGATGTAAAACAAGTATATAAAGGGACTTGTCTTTCTGAATGTTATCATGTATCTCCTATATGCTTATATTTTTCTAACACTCATTTTCAGAACATTGCTCCAAAAGGGGGAACTATTTATGAGGGGTTTCATGGGCTACTCAAAGCCATGAACCATGTTGATGCTGGTCAGTCCTTGGAGGATCGTGGAAAGCTATTACATTCTTCACGGTGTGATTCCTTTACACCAACTATGATGCATTTCCTCCAAGAATTCAGAAGGGATGAGGCAGCAAACAAGTGTTGGGGGAGACACTTGTCATATCCTATTCTATGGCAATTAAGGATAAAACTGCGCTGGTTGCACATGTGGGAACATCTTCCTTCTCATTTATCATACATGGCAGCTAGCATGATTATAATCATGATTCCTTATGTTGAAAATGTTCTTACTCTTTGGAACATGGTTGGAGAGGAAGTACTTTGGTGGGATGTGTCCTTGGGGGAAGGAATCCTCCACTCTTTCTGCATTGCATGCTTCCATGGGAGCATGAGATTCTGTATGGCCATTATGATAGATAACTTGTCTCTTTGTAAAGTGAGCCATATGTTTGTGGGTAACATGCCTCTCATATGTGTTGGGAGGGAGTTCTTCTATGGATTGCCAAGTAGGGAGGTGATCCACTTCATTTGGATGATAGCATGGAGATGGGAGTATTTCATGGATCATGAAAATCCCCATGGTTTTTATCACTTCTATATTGAGGAGGACATGGATCAGCAAGAAGGTTTCCATAACCACCTTCCATTATTTCATGTTGACAGCCATTGCGGTTACTCTCCAAGGGCCAACTTGCATATTGAGGAAGGGCCATTGGAAGACAGAGCTATTGCAGAAAATTCAGAGCAATGGTGGAGACTAATAGATGAGGAGGCCACAAGAGAAGGAGGGGAATTTTTGAAGCACCCTTGCAGTTGCTTGAGGACAAGCGACATTTGGGAGTGGGAGACTGTAATATTCCTAAATTAGCTGCAGCTAATAGGAATATTAATTTTTCCTTGTTTATTTTTTCATTTCATGTTTGATGAATAAATTGTAAAGGAGGACATGTAAAACTCCTGAAAAACAAGAATAAATCAATGCCTATGTGAACAAAGACATATCTGGGCTATATAAATAATCTCATGTAGGTGTGAATGGGTTTAAATCACAAGAATGAGTCATATTTGACCAAGTCAACATTGCAGTCTAGATGCATTGAACCTCTTTGAGGGACAGCACAGTTCTAGAAGGAGGACCTCATGTGAAAGGGGTTAAGTGATTCAAAGTGGTTTAGGGTTTGGCAAGACTCCTATCTTATAAAAGGAAGAGGAGGGCAGCAAGAGAGGGTTGTTGAAGATTATGATTTCTGAAGGTATTGTCTGCTTAGAAATCCCTTGTTGGGTCTTCCTATTCAGGAATCCCCCCTCCTTCCTTGAGCAGCTCTTGGAGGATAATTGTTCTAACTTTTCCACTATCAGGCTTGGGCCAAGCTTCACCTTACATCTACAGCACTGCTCCTATTGAGGATTGAGATGTCCTTGTGAGTTGCAGCAAGTGGAGAACTAGATCTGCTCATATCTAGATGATAGAAGTGGCTCTTCTTAGTGAGTGTGTCTTTTAACCTTCTAGAAGAGTTCATTAGCTGATTTTGCTTCAGATCTACATCTTGGCATCAGGAAAAATCATTCTTAGAGGCCACAACGCAGTTCCTCTCCCTGGACTATGTTATTCGCAAAGGAGAAGTTGTAGGGTGTTTTGTCTGCACTTTGGAGGAGAGATCTCCGGTGTTAGGAATATTCCTGTCACTGTGGTGATCCATGGATTGGCCCTCCAATCCATGTTTGTTTCAGATATGATGTTCTGTACCATTGTATTATTCAGAAATTTCTGAATCATTCTGCAAATCAGCAACCTTAGATCTCATATCTACTCTCTATGCTTCATTTTTTGCACAAAACCCCAAGGAGAATGTATAGATCAACATTTCTTGTACACAGATCTGTATTGGATCTAACTTTTTATGTATAGATCTACTCTAGATCTAAAGAATGAATAAACTGTTGCTTCAGCCTTAAAAATAATGCTATCATGGTTATGTAGACTTATCTCATGGTTGTAGCACCACTTTTCTGAGGATTTTTGTTGTATTATCTCATTCTTTCTCTTGTAAAATGTATGATCTGTAATATAATTTTGATTTGTTGTTATATATCTGATTTTTGAACCTCCATATCATCCTCCTAGTGTGCTTCAGTGGATCTGAATTATTTCTGAAGCAATCCTTTGCATACAGCTGCACCCTCTATTTTTGGGTGATTTTCAGCTAGACTAATTTGTGGGAGATTTGTTTAACCCACCTAGTCTGTTTTGTTTTTGCTCTCCTTTTGGATTTAGATCTTAGATGAGCTAATCTAAGGGATCCAGGAGCTGCAAACTCATTTCTATGCACAACATTCTTAGAAGTGCATTATTTCAGCAGGCTTGGTGAGTTGTTCCAATTTTGGAATATTACATGGAGCCACATGCAGAGCCCTTTGTTCCTCTACCTCCAGCATGCATTAGTGACGTTAAGTCCACTCATTCAGACCATGGTTCAGATCTGAGTTCAAAATCCAATTTGGAAGAAGATGAGCATGCAACTTCCAACAGTGACTCAACATCCCGTATGCAAAATCATAGAACAAGGAGCTTAGGAGAGATATATGCACAGACCACCCTACACGTAGCAAATGACTTTGTGGGGGATCCAACAGATTCGAGGAGGATGAGGTCACCATTTGAGCAACTTCCTCATGCACTCACTGCCACCGAGCTAGTGATGCATATGCGTTGCTACATGGCTCTAGCTTCAGATCTGAGAACCTATGTAGAGGCTGCAGGGAATCCCTTTTGGGAAGCTGCCATGCAGGAGGAGTATAACTCTCTCCTCAAGAACCAGACTTGGGATTTGGTTCTACAGGACCAAGAAGGCATCAGATGGACAAGTGATTAGGTATAAGGCAAGATTGGTTGCTAAAGGTTTTCAACAGATCTATGGGATAGACTATGATAAGACCTTTTCTCCTGTAGCAAAGATGGATTCCATCTAATTGGCCCTTTCCATTGTAGTAGCGAGGGGTGGGAAGTTCACCTGATGGATGTGAAGAATGCATTTCTTCACAGAGATCTATCAGAGGAGATTTACATGGAGCAGCCTCAGAGGTTTATATAGGACTCATCATTAGTATGTCGACTGAAAAAGTCACTCTATGGCCTCAAGCAAGCTCCTAGAGCATGGTACGCGAAGATTGGATGTAGACGTTTGGATCTGATATACAATTGCACCTTGGTTTACTCATTCCCCGGATGACACGTGTCATTTTCATGCGTCAATTTACTAAGAATTAGTGGTAGATTAGTTTAGTGTTCATGAGTGTATTCCAAATATCTTTAGATCACTACTATGGTGCATGTTTAGCCTAGTAGAGTATAACTATGTATATTTTTGCCTTTTTTATTATTTTCTCCATTCTTGCTATGGCAAGTTTGTTCATTGTTTTGCAAAGCTAAATCTTTGTGTCTCAAAATCTCACAGATTCATACAAATTCCGAAGACAGGCCCATTTGTTCTATAGTTGAGTTGTTTTCTTGTCATATTATTAAAAAAAAAACCAGTCTAAAATATCATTTGATAAAGTAGAAAGAACTTATCAATAATATACTTAACTATTAGAAACACATAAACTCAATGATTTTTTTTTTTTGACCCATTCAAATCAATTATTACTTTAAAAAAAAAAAAACCTTGAAGCTTGGCTTATTCACTCACATTAACAACAAAAATATCCAACAACCTAAACCAAAAAACCCATTACAAGCCCAAAGAAAATCAATTCAAAGAGAATCTGAAAAAATACGAATGTGCAGGGCTGTAAGCATGAGTGCCTCTAATATTAGAAAAAAAAAAACTAAATGATATATGTAGGTTCCATACACGCACTCCCTCGTACATCTACTAATTGATCTCATATATTATTTATAATATAAAGTCAGTGCCAGGGAAAAACTATTATATAAGGCCATTATCAGAGGAAGAAAAAAAAAAAAAAAAAAACTAATGATACTTAGAGAAACATGATGTTTCATCGGCAAAGAGGTGACACTGGCTTCATACAGCAGAACAATTAATTCGTTGTAGAGTCAATGCGTGAAGTTCAGGAGTGACCCAAAATGAAAGATATGAAAGTTCAAAGCAGTGGCATTTCAAATGGGAAATGAGTTGAGTTGATTGTGGGAATTTAGGAGGCAGAGTCAATGACCGGAGCTTCCGATAATTTCGTTGCTGGTGAGAAACCATTGATGTCTCTTTCATTTTCCATCACTAAGATTTCCCCTTTTTCTATCAATTTTTTTTTTCCACTTTTAAAATATGGTATTTGTATTTTTTGGGTGGATGTGATGATGGTTAAATTCATAAATAATGTGCAAGGGGAATAATTTTCGAATAAAATAAATGTTGTATATATTTTAATTTATTTATTATTAAAGGGAGTTGTTTTTAATGTTTTTTTAAAGTTTTATTTGGTTTTTCTGATTAGAATTACGTGGAAAATTTTAAGGTGAAATATTGATTTGTATTATTTAAACTAGTTTTTTTTATTGTATATATAGATTCATGACTTTGCAAAATTCTTAAGGTACTTTGATTGTGTAGAGTTTACCCATCAAACTTGTGATTTCAATGAATTCCACCTGATTTTAGAGAAATTAGATTTGAAAAATAATTGGGAAAACTTTTTAAAAAATCTTATCAATTATAAATTGTAATTTTGGTTAATTGTTTAATTAGAATTTGTTGATGGGAAAAATGGAAAAGACTAAAAATGTAGAATGTTATGATGATTGCTGAAAATAGTTTTTCCATTTTGTTAGGAAAACATGAATCAATTTCCAAATTGGATAAATTTTCCTCATAAACATGAACCATTTTCCAAATTGGATAAATTTAAGCTCTCTAGATAGTCATCAATTAGGTTTGAATGATTGTTATCTTCTCCATCCAAATTTAATTCTAGCAAGTGTCATGATGAGCTTTATTGTAATGGTTTCTAGACTTTTAGTGGAATTTGAATAATCCCTTGAGGGCCCACACATATATATTCCTCATATAAAATATAAAAATATTTTTCTCATAAAAAAATGATTAGATTATAATCTCTTTTTGTTTTCTTTCTTCTTTCTTAAATTTTATGATTTTTAAAAATAGTTGGAATAATCAAATTAAATAAATTGAATGTACTATTTTTTTCTTTCATGATATTATCTTTTTCTTATGGGTTAGAAAGTGAACTTTATTTTTATTAGAAAATTGATAATTATTAAAAATGATTTATTAATTTTATAGGTCCAAAAAAGAGTGACCATATCTCAAATGGGATATATATATATGATAATCACTTTTCTAGCTCACCTAAAACTAGCAATTGCACTAGAAAAATAAATTCTGGAAGCATGGTGACATACAATAAATCATTGAAGATGTATGTTGAAAGGTATAAATAGAATATGAACAAATGATTGTTTTCATATTCACTTCTGTATTTACTTCCGTTTTCGTAGACAGGTATTGTTGTGTTTCTTATTCATTTCCTTTGCACAACCATAAATTTATATTTTTATAAAATATGTTTCATAAAGTAATAATAAATCCTACTTTATTTATACAATAATAGAGTGTGAGTCATCCTTTATAGCTGACCACCCAAAATTTCCAAATCTCAAATCATATTCAAAATTCTGTTTAATTTACTAACAAATTCATTTTATTATAAATCAATGATAAATGAATTACAACTAGTTGACTCTCCTTTTCAACACGAATGTGTTTCACAACTTCCATATGAAATTTAATGGAAAAAACTTGAACAAAGCTACCATCTAAACATTTGAACAAATACAGATGATTGCATGCATGTTTTTATGATTCATATTACCAATAAGAAAATTAATGAAATGCCATAATACCAATATTTTTTTATGATTCATATTACAGATAATAAAATTAATGGAATGCGATAATATCAATCATTTTCATAATTCACTTTATACTCTGCTATAACGTTAGTATGTTATAGGTTGTCCCCATAAAGGTATAGTTAATAATATAACTTAATGTTAGTATGTTATATCGGGTTAAGTTTACTTTGTAGAAATTATGCAACGTCAGTGAGCAAAGCGGTGAGTTAGTTGGCCGCCAATAGCAGCGATAGAGTGATAATGGAGGTCACATCGCAGCAACAATATAAGGGTTGTGGGGAGGAGAAAAAGAAGGTTTTTTGGATGAGGGATCAGAGCTAAGCTCTTCTCCTCCAACAACTAGAATATTGACATACAATAGATAATGCCAAAATTTAATAGATTTATATATCTGCTCAGTAATTACATGTGTTTAGTTAATGAGAGTTCAAAAATTTTAACATCACTAAGTTTCTGTCATTATGTTGGTCTTTGAATGGTTGACATTGTTATGGTTGTACTGATTTTATTGTTATCATTGTATTGATTTAATTGCACTATACATTATTAACTATACTTTTATGAGGACACTAAAAGAGAAGGACATTTTCCAAATCTTCAAATTATGGGTTAATCAAATGCTTCAAAAATAAAATAAAATATTATAAATTACATTCATCAATATTAAACTAATTATGGTCAACAAGTCTTCTCCCATTAGTGATAAAATTGTTCCTATCTTCAATATTAAGCCACAAAAAGTTAAAACAACAAAATTAAATAAGCTTTGTGCTTATCTTAACTTCATTACATTTGATACTATTAGAAATTGAACAGAAATAGCACATATAAAAATAAATATTCTAATATTTTCAATAATAAATTAGAATAATTAATATTGTTATTTATATTTATATTTATATTTAATATATAATTTATTATTTTAATAGTAAATATAGATCATTTTGATTTTGTTTTAATTACTCAACTACTTTAATTTTATAGACACAACCTATCTTGCTCACGCAAATCTGAAGAATTAGGTCTCAAGATTATTATAAATACACAAACCACACTTTAAAATGGAAAAAAAAATATTTCAATTGGAAATTCATTGCATGTGAACAAGAACTAAAAAAAATCCATGCAAATATAAGTTCAAAGGCATCTGGGAAGCTGCATAATGCATTTAACCATTTAACATTACAAACATATAAATATACACTACACCATGAACCTTATACATCTCTGCCAGAGCAAGGCATTGCATATAAACTACCCTCATATAAAATATCCTCAGGAAAGTTAAAGTTAAGAACTCTGTAACTTTAAATGGTACAAATAAAATTGAAGATAAATCTCTATTAACAAGTCACCATAGTTCCCATTTTGATGATGTGGAGTTGAATTTCCACCTTCAAACTGCAGGGACTGTCCCCATATTATCAACCCTCTACATCCTCTCCATGTCAGAGGCTTCGACAGTGTCATATGATGCATGTAGTCCAAAAAATATGTAATACAATAGCATTATTTTTTTAACACATGGTGAATCGGTAATTATTTAGAGTAATCTAGGGGAGACCCAGGATCAATCCTCATAGTCGCCTTATAACACTAGGATATATCCAACTTCCTGCGAGTCAGATATACCATTTCTTATGATTCAGCAAGAGCGGAGACCCCTCAAAAAAGGGGGAGCCTACTCCTTGAGCCAAGATCATAGCAAGCCACATACTCAATGAGATTTGAACTGTGGTCTCTTAGGTTTCACCCAAGGAAACTTTCCATCAAACCACACATCACTGTATAAAAGGTAGTGGAATTGGCCCAGTTTAGACTAACTACTCGCACGACGAGCTACGACCTTGCTTGGGATCGAACACAAGACCAGTCCGTCATTACGAGGCCGAATTTACCACTACGCCGCCTCCACGACCTTGTAATACAATAGCATTATTGCAGTTCAAACAGTAAACCTGATAAAGGCAACCTTTTTAAAGGTACCCAAAAGAAAAATGTGTATGGCAATGGATAGGGCAGGTATCCATGGCACCAATGGCACTCCCCACAGATTTGGTTTTATAGAATTTGGAAAAAAGTTGAAATCCTAATGTACCTAGAAACAATGAAGGCATTGTTATTACATTACCAATCCACCCCTTACTCTTAGCCCAATATACAGTAGTCCCAATTGAGGATCTAATGATTATAACCATAAACATGATCAGTAATATCTCATTTCTAATTCTTGTTTGGCCTGCTACGTAGTATTTTCTAACCAATAGTGCTATGGCTACTAAACAAAATATGCACAAGGTGTTGATGGATAGTAGGTTGGAGAGGATATCTAGCTCTGTGAAAAATGCTATAGCTGCAGTGGCTATGACCATTATGGCAGTTTCATTGATGGGAGTTCCTATTTTTTCATGCACCAATGCAAACCATGGTGGCAACATTTGTGTCCTTGCCATGTGGGTCAGATACCTGGCTTTCCCTACAACACTCACGATTAAGAAAGTGGTCATGCCCTCAAGGGCTCCAAAGGCTACTATGTACTTAGCCCATTGCATTCCCACCTTTTCAAATACAAAATTGAATGGAGCATGAGGGTCAACATCTTTGTAGTTTTGCATCAGGCATAGAGTCACAGCCATGAGACAGTAGACTATTATGATGACCACCATAGACCTAACTAGTCCAATAGGAATATCCTTTACTGGATTTTTGGTCTCTTCGGGCATTGTTGCAACTGCATCAAAGCCAATATATGGAAAATACAGAACTGCAGCTACTAAGAAAATACCCCTTACACCATAAGGTATAAAATCTAGGAATTTTGATGGTTCAGTATGTGTTAGCCCAGCAATGATGATGAAAGAAAGGACCACAATTGAACTACAGAGGTGATGGAGTTTATTCTGGATGTAGCTTTGGTGCTCTTTAGGGAGACGATGCATGTTATGAAGAGGATGCCAACTGTTATTGGGTCCAATTCATTGTAATTCTCAAAAAGGTTTTTTTGAATGCGGAAATCATTAGGTTGGCGACTATAGAGTGGAAAAGTAGGATGTCCATGACCTTGCAACTACTTCTCCCCCAATGATATATTCAAATATGATATTTCCCACTGCTATGAAAGCAATAAAGTCTCCCAATTCCACTCTGAGATAGGAAAATAACCCACCTTCACAATCAATAATGGAGGGAATATGATTATGTTTATAACAACAGCTAATAAGCATAACATTCTTGCTCATAATTCTAGACTATCACTTGTGCCTACTGTGAAGGAAAAGAACAATAGAATATCACATGTTCCTACTGTGAAGGTAAAGAACAACATAAGAGTGCAACTTGCACAGTTATTTGATGAACTTAGTTCAATAAATTATACTTGAAGATGGATCTCAAATGCTATCATTGTAACTTAACATCAAATGCTATCATGGTAACTTAACATCAAATAATTTTGTTTATGTACTATTAAGAAAACAACATTAAACCTCAAAAGTATTTTGGGGAGATCATGCTATTTCACATCTTCAGATAGTATTATTTTGGGGAATCTTAACGTACCAGAAATAATTTTGTTTATGTGCTATTAAGAAACTATGAATGATAGAATTAACAAGTGACAAGATGACAAGTGACAAAATAAGGACTATTTTGACTCCTAGCTACAAAATCTTGCATGAAGTAAAAAAAAGAAATCAAATAGCTTCTTACCTTTTATTGGCATTTCCATAGAAAATTCAGTGTAACTAAAGACAAGAAGAAAGGCAGAGATTCCTAAAACAACAAAGGAAAATAGGACTGCCGGCCCAGCTACTTCTTTGGTTTCAAAACATGTTATGACAAAAATCCTAGCAGCAATAACAGAGCCAATTTCGAACCAAATCAAGTCCCACCAATTTAGACTCTTCTTCATGTCGTGTCCACTCCTAGCCCGAACCTCAGTAATTTCCCACTCAACTAAAGACCTTGCAAACACTCTACCATGGAGCCTACAGCCTGTCTGCCTCAAAGCATTTGCATAACTCCCCCAGCTCTGGAAGGACTCTTCTGGTAGGAATTGGCCACTGCCAACTACCCATCCCCTTCTCCTTGACATGCTTCCCAAGGTTCAATGAATGAAAAAATAGATTAAGGACTAAGGGGATCAATTCAGAGACAAAGCCAACAGAGCCAGCATTTCAAAGCAAGACTGGTTGCTGCCAGAGTAAAACAGAACATATTTAGCTTCATATCAGACACTACAATATGGATGTTAAATAGATTCAGGACCCAGTCTATACATATATACATAATGTGAGTATAGATACTACAATTACTTTGAACTAAATTCCCAGAGAATGTGAAAGTGCGTACCAAGTGTGAACCCTACCAATGTGGGTTGCTAGATGTTTGAGAGATCATAAATTAAGTGCAGGCACAAACTCCACAACAAAATAGAATATATATATATATATACGTAGTGTGCAACCCTGACGAATCCATAGCAGCTGTGTGTAGTAGAATTGCAGAACCGAGAGAGTTGCTTCTCATTCCAAATCCATGTCTGATGAATCATATGTTGTGTAACTGCTAAACGCATGTATCAAAGGTGTATAGACGAAGACCATTTCCTAAAGAAAATCTACTCGAAGGACGGTTATAGATATGGAAATTTTCATAAATCAAATCAATGGGTAATGATAATCTAATCGATGCAGGATCATCCACCTCACGGTGAACGAAAATAAAAGTATTTTGTCTCACATGTTTACAGATCATTGCACCTGAGTTGGTTTAAATTATTTTTCTTTAAACTCTAGCATTTAGGACTTAAGAACAGATTATGTTTCTTTTATTTATTGCATTATAACTCCTTTTAGTTACTATTTTAATTAAGTCATAATTTTGGTGAACGGAAGTGAACAATTACCAAATGTAACTACTTGTAACTGTTAACAGTATCAAGAAAACAAAACAACTGTTCAACAAGTGTTATAAAAAGGACACGATAATATGTTTTGAGGGTTGGTCTTCCATCATAGCAGAAAAGAGAAAGCAATAAAAGAATTCAGGAGATTTAAAAAAAAAAACCATCTGAGATATATCTACAGTCAAATACCATTTTGTTTTTTTTTGTTGTTCTTTCCATCTTACATGATAAACTGAATATATGCACGAATATAGCAAAGACTGGCACAGTTAAATTGTTTATACAGGCATTGGAGCGATTACAAAAATTGAAAAACAGAGACATTCATCTACCAGGAGAGTTCTACAAATTAAGGAACACACCAAGATTCATACTCTAGAAGACACACAAAACGTTCACAGGTATTCATAAATTTGAAGCAACAGATTTTCCATTTTTAATTATTTAGAAAATCATTTATGTTTTACGAGTCTCAAAAGACTACAAAAATATATTACATATCAAATTAAGGAACTCGGTTCGAAACCCTACACGGACAGCATGCCATCAACAGTGAATGTATAGATAGTGAACCAATGGAAAAGCAACAGAACCTGAAAGGAAAATTAACTGTGTAACTACATATAGACCCTAGTCTATTTTCCAAGAAAGAAAAATTTGTAATGGACCAAAAATGGAGAAGTTCACAGCAAGATAATGAAGCAAGGGAGCCGAGACCCACTATCGAAATAAATTCCAAACCACTAGAGGTGAATAAAGGGAAAGACCCTACCCATTTTGGTTAATAGCTGTGAATATGACGAACTACGTTTGGAGATCAGGAACCACATGCAAGGAAAAAAAAAACCAAGAGTTAAACTCTGCAGCGGAATAAACAGAGCATCTAAACTAGAAGAAGAGAAATAGAGAGGGTTTGCAAAACTCAGCTTACCAAAAGAAAAACGTTGAATGGAGAAGGAGCTTTGGTCACCAGCCAACAAGGGGTTTTCTCACAAGGAGCAACAGCCTTTAGAAAAATCAGAAAGAAAGCCGAGGATTTGAAACATGGATGGACAACTTACCATCGCGAAGCTGATGAGCTGAGGATGAACGCTGAAACCCTTGACGTTTTCGACCTAAAAATGCAGACAAATAGTCAGTTGATCAACAGATCATTTTAGAGAGAGGGGGTTAAGTAATGCCGGAATGAAAAGTGTACAAGAAGGTATAAACAAGAACAACACCCATAAATCTCCATGTTGTAGAAACCCTGTTGAAGATCATGTAGAACCAGGCTAAACCCTTGCCCTCAGAAACAGTGTGAGAAGGGCAAATAGAACTGTCATATCGATGGAGTCCAACGAGCAGTATAGAGCCATAGTGGAAGGTTGTGGAAAGCAATCACAAGAGGCATACAGAGCCAAACCATTACCTCATAGATAGACCCTCACAGTCACCAAACAACAACGAAAAGAATGCCAAGCTGAACAGTTTTAGGGTTAGTGATTAGCATGGGTGAACAGTTCTCGAGGACGGGACAGATGTCCTCTTCATTCCCTTTCACAAGCATGATTTGTATCTAAAACACATCTATTACGAGATCATAAAAAAATCTGAATCTTATCCTTATGATATAATAAAAAATTGAATTATTATTTTCACGCAGGTTTTAAGGAGGACTGGGTCCCATCAAATTTTTGGTATCAGAGCAAGTTGAGTGTTAGAAGAAATGGAAGGTGGAAGGTGAGGTCGTGGGAGAGCTATTCGGAGAGTAGTAGATGAAGGATTTCGAGAAGAGATTCGAATATTGAACGCTCATTTGGCGGCAGTAGAAGCAGGAAGAAGAAGTGATCCTGAAGGAGGAGATGATAATGACGAGGAAGCTGCAGAGACAACAGATGGATCAGATGGGGAGGGACCTGAACTCATAATGTTGAGATTAGTTTTACTATCAAATATTAATCCAAAGCATCAGCTATCGACTTATGATGGAATTTTATCAGCAGAGGTACAACTGGATTAGCTTAGTGAGCTAGATAATTATTTTGACTATGAGGAGATCAGCAAAGATAAGAGAGTTAAATTTGTTGTCACCAGGTTGAAAGGACACGTGTCCTTATGGTGGGATAGTGTCCAAGCAGAGAGGAAGAGGTTGAACAAGAAACCTACAAAAAAATGGATCAGGACGGAAGCTAAATTGAAGGGTAAATTCTTACCCAAATACCACCAGATTGCTATGTACAAAAAAGTACAGAATCTAAAACAGAAGGGGATGACTATAAAATAATACACTGAGGAATTCTATTGGGTAAACCTGAGATTCCGTTACATAGAAGACACCCCCGAAAAAACAGCGAGGTTTGTGAATGGATTAAGGTGGGAAATATTAGATGAGATAAGTATTCTTTCACCTAGAACCATAGATGAGGCTTATCAGAGTGCCTTAAAGGCAGAGGAGAAAATAAATAGGAAACAGAATGCCAGAAGAGGAGGAGGATCTTGCAGAGGGAAAGGATGAGCCTATGGCAGAGGTAGAGCTTCCAATCCCAGTGATGAAGGCAGCATTTCAAAAACTCTAGGAACAGTAGAAAAGGACAATAACACTAGAGGAGGAAGGCCATAGCAGCATGGAAGAGGTAATGGCAGAGGTAGAGGAGCTGCCATCCTGTGTTACAAGTGCCACAAGTGGGGGCACAAGTCTTTTGAATGTCCTAAGGGTGAATAGGCTGGAGCAAGAGGAACATATGTTGCTCAGATGGAGGAAGAAGAGGCACCACCCCAAGAGGTAGATAATGTGCCAGAAATAGGAGAAGCCTTAGTTTTGAATAAAGTATTGCTGAAACCAGCAAAAGAGATAGCTGACCCGACTCAAAGAAAATCATTATTCTGGACAGTTTGCAAATCACATGGAAAATGCTGCAGACTGATTATCGACAGTGGAAGCACAAATAATCTAGTGGCCACATAGATGGTGGAAGATATTGAAGCACCACACTCCTTACAAGGTGTCGTGGTTACAGAAGGAACATCAGCTGTTAGTTGATGAGCAACGTGAAGTTGAGTTCCATATTGGAAAATACAAGGATAAAGTTGTTTGTGATATTATGCCCATGGACGTGTGTCACATAATACTAGGGAGACCATGGTAGTATGACAGAAAAGTAGTACATGATGGGAAGACAAAATGTTACAAGTTTGTTAAGGATGGGATTAAGCATACGCTTGTACCTATCAAGGAGGAAGAGACAGCAGAGACCAGTGGAGTCAAAGTATTACTAGTGGGAGGAAAGGAATTTTTGAAATAGATCGAGGAAAATGATATCAAATATGTTGTTGTAAGGTGGCCAAACACAGTGTTTTTACAGACTAAAATTATAGATTTACTTGAAGAAATCCAAGACATGTTGCAGGAATTCAGTGACATTATAGTGGATGATTTACCAGATGAATTACCTCCTAAGAGAAGTATCAGTCATCATATAGACTTTATACCTGGAGCTAGTTTACCAAACAAGGCAGCATATTGAATGAGTCCTAAGGACAATGAGGAAACCAGGAAACAAGTATAGGAATTGCTGGATAAAGGGTTGATAAGGGAAATTTTGAGTCCCAGTGCGGTTCCAACAATTTTAGCACCTAAGAAAGGCAGAGAGTGGTGAATGTGTACAAATTCAAGAGCCATTAATAAAATTACTATTAGATATAGATTTCCATTGCCACGAATGGATGACATGATGGACTGCTTAAGTGGAGCAACGTATTTCTCATAGATCGATCTGAAGAGCGGGTACCACCAGATTCGAATCCGAGAGGAGGATGAATAAAAAATAGCTTTCAAAACAAATGAAGGACTGTATGAGTGGTTGGTGATGCCATTCGGTTTAAGCAATGCCCCTAGTACTTTTATGCGTCTGATGAATGAAATGCTGAAGGAGTTCATCGGGAAGTTTGTAATTGTATATCTGGATGATATACTGATTTTCAGTAAGACTAGAGAAGAAAATTTCTGACATGTTCGGAGTGTGTTGAAAAAATTGCAGCAAAACAAGTTGCTGATAAATTTGAAGAAATGTTCTTTTTTTTAGAATCAGTTAGTTTATTTGGGTTTTTTTATTGCAGAGAATGAGCTGAAGATGGACCCAGAAAAATTTGCAGCTATTGTTAGCTGGCCATCCCCAAGGAACCTGTTGGAGGTTCGTAGTTTTCATGGATTGGAAAGTTTTTATCCTAAATTCATAAGAAGTTTTAGTGAGATCTACGCACCTATGTTGGACACCATCAAAAAGGAAAAACAACCTTTCTATTGGACTGAAGTGGCAGAGAGAAGTTTTCAGATTTTGAAAAATAAGATCACTGAAAGGCCGACTTTGAGGTTGCCTGATTTTAACAAACTATTCCAAGTTCATTGTGATGCTAGTGATACAGCCATTGGGGCCGTACTCATCTAGGAAGACAAATCGGTCGCTTATTTCAGTGAAAAGTTGAATGAAAGCAGGAAAAAGTACTCATCCTATGATAGAGAATTTAATGCTATAGTCCAAGCACTAAAGTATTGGAGACACTATTTATTAGGTAGTGAGTTTGTTTTATTTTCTGATAATTTTGCATTACAGTATATTATGCAGTAGCACAAACTAAACCACAAGCATGCAGAGTGGGTTGAGTACTTGCAGAGTTTCACCTTTGTATTGAAGCATATTAGTGGACAGGCCAACAAGGTAGCAGATGCGCTGAGCAGAAGATCTTTTCTCTTACAGGAAAGTACGATACAAGTGTTGGGATTTGAACACTTGAAAGACTTGTATCAAACAGATGCAGATTTCAAGGAGGCCTATGAAGTCTGTCAGAATCCTTTGTTAAGAAATAATAGTCCATGGCTGGACTATATCTTACAAGATAAACTGCTATTTAAAGGAGGACAATTATGTATTCCTGACTGTTCAATGAGGGAGAACATCATCCGGGAAAATCGCAGTGGAGGTCTTGCTGGAAATTTCGACATTGATAAGACCCTCGATCAAATCAGTCACTTTTATTACTGGCCGAAGATGCAAAGGGAGGTGCGGCGGTTTGTAACCAGATGTAAGGTGTGCCATTTGGCGAAAGGACACAGTCATAATGCGGAACTCTACACACCACTACCTATTCCGAGTAGACCATGGGATTCAGTCAGCTTGGAATTTGTCTTAGGTCTACCCAGAATGTAGCGGGGCTACAATTCTGTGATGGTGGTAGTGGACCAATTTTAAAAAATGGCACATTTCATTGCTTGTAAAAAAACTAGTGATGCCACTCACGTAGCACACTTGTTTTTCACGGAAATTGTTAGACTACATGGGTTTCCTAAGTCAATCACTTCCGACAGGGATGTGAAATTCACAGGACATTTCTGGCATACCCTGTGGAAGAAGTTGGACACATGGTTGAACTTCAGCTCTGCTTATCACCCATAGACTAATGGGCAGACAAAGGTAGTAAAAAGAAGCTTAGGAAGCCTATTACGGAGTTTGATTGGAGAAAACTCACGAATGTGGGATTGTGTACTTGCCCAAGTAGAATTCACTTATAACGATTCACCAAATCGAAGCATAGGATATAGCCCTTTTTAGATCTTGTATGGCATGCATCCTCGCGGAATGCATGAGTTACGGGATATGGGACAGCTGGAAAAAAGGAGTGCTGACAGGGAGGATTTCGCCAAAGCAATGAATGACCTACATGAACAAGTAAAATCTAAGTTGCAAGACAACAGTCCGAAGTATAAACAGCAAGCATATCTAAAATGGCGGGAGGTATAGTTTCAGGTGGGAGAAAATATTCTCACACATTTACACAAGAAACGTTCCCTAAGGGTGAATACAACAAGTTGAAGTTTAAAAAAATTGGCCCTTGCAAAATTCTGCGTAAATTTTCTGCAAATGCCTATGAATTACAGTTACCCCCAAGAATAGGCATATCACCTATCTTCAACGTAGCAGATTTGTTTCCATACACTGACAGCCTTGAAGAGGACAATTTGGCATGACCAGAGTGGGACACCCAGACAGGAAGTGGATCTTGGATGAGGCAAATGCCTTTGGCTTATCCCCTTGAGATCGAGAGGATTCTCGACACAAGTGGCCAAGCAGACTCATAGAAAAGAGTACCTCCAATACCTTTTCAAGTGGAAGAACCATCCCATTGAGGACAGTTCGTGGCTTGATGCGGCCCAAATACGGCGCATAGGATATTCAGTGGAGGAACTCATGGAACGGAGCCATGCATTTTTGTCACCCCGGGAGCTTGATGCAGGAGCATCCAGCTCAGGGTGAATGAAAATAAAAGTATTTTGTCTCACAGGTTTACAAGTCATTGCACCTGAGTTGGTTTAAATTATTTTTCTTTAAATTCTAGCATTTAGGACTTAAGAATATATTATGTTTTTTTATTTATTGCATTATAACTCCTTTTAGTTACATTTTTAATTAAGTCATAATTCTGGTGAACGGAAGTGAACAGTTACCAAATGTAACTACTTGTAACTGTTAACAGTTTCAAGAAAACAAAACAACTGTTCAACAAGCGTTATAAAAATGACACGATAATATGTTTGGAGGGTTGATCTTCCATCATAGCAGAAAAGAGAAAGAAATAAAAGAATTCAGGAGATTAAAAAAAAAAAAACCATCTGAGAAATATCTGCAGTCAAATACCATTTTGTTTTTTTTTGTTGTTCTTTCCATCTTACGTGATAAACTGAATATATGCACAAATATATCCAAGATTGGCAAAGTTAAATTTTTTATATAGGCATTGGAGCAATTATAGAAATTGACAAACCGAGACATTCATCTACTAGGAGAGTTCTACAAATTAAGGAACACACTGAGATTCATACTCTAGAATACACACAAAATGTTCACAGGTATTCATAAATTTGCAGCAATCGATTTTCCCTTTTTCATTATTTATAAAATCAATTCTATTTTACGAGTCTCAGAAGACTACAAAAATATATTACATATCAAATTAAGGAACTGGGTTTAAATCCCTACACAGACATCATGCCATCGACAGTGAATGTCTAGACAGTGAACCAATGGAAAAGCAATAGAACCTGAAAGGAAAATTAACTGTGTAACTGTATATAGACCCTAGTCTATTTGCCAAGAAATAAACATCTGTAATGGACCAAAAATGGAGAAGTTCACATCAAGATAACGAAGCAAGGGAGTCGAGACCCACTATCGAAATAAATTCCAAACCACCAGAGGTGAATAAAGGGAAATACCCTACCCATTTGGGTTAATATTTGTGAAGATGAAGAACTACGTTTGGAGATTAGGAACCACCTACAAGGAGAAAAAAAACCAAGAGTTAAACTCTGCAGCAGAATAAACAGAGCATCTAAACCAGAAGAAGAGAAATAGAGAGGGTTTTCAAAACTCAGCTTACCAAAAGAAAAATGATGAACGGAGAAGGAGCTTCAATCACTAGCCGACAAGGGGTCTGCTTACAAGGAGAAACAACATTTAGCAAACTCAGAAAGAAAGCCTAGGAATTAAAACATGGATGGACAACTTACCATCGCGAAGCTGATGAAGCTGATGAGCTGAGGACGAACGCTGAAACCCTTGACAGTTTTGACCTGAAAATGTAGACAAACAATCAGTTGATCAATAGATCATTTTAGAGAGAGGGGGTTAAGTAATGCTGGAACGAAAATCATACAAGAAGGTATAAACAAGAACAGCACCCATAAATCTCCATGTTGTAGAAACCCTGTTGAAGACCACGCAGAACTAGGCGAAACCCTTTCCCTCAGAAACAGAGCGAGAAGGGAAAATAGAACTGTCATATTGACGGAGTCCAAAGAGAATTATAGAGCCACAGTGGATGGCTGTGGAAAGCAATCGCAAGAGGCATACAGAGCCGAACCATTACCTCACAAAGAAACCCTCATAGTCACCAAACAACAACGAAAATAATGCCAAGATGAACAGTGTTAGGGTTAGTGATTAGCACGGGTGAACAGTTCTCGAGGACGGGACAAATGTCCTCTTCATTCCCTTTCACAAGGACGAGTTGTATTTAAAACACATCTATTACGATATCATTAAAAAATTCGAATCTTATCCTTATCATATAATCAAAAATTGAATTATTATTTGCGCGTAGGTTTTAAGGAGGGCTGGGTCCCATCACTAATCGTCTAACAAAAAATTCAATGGTATAAATTATGACATGAAGGCAGGGGAGATTTTTTCAAATAGGGATTCCTTAAGGCGTAACTAGCAATTGCACCATATTTTGCAAAAGAAATTTTGTAAGGCAATAGCATAGGAAAGAGTATCCTATAAGAAATAAGAAGGCAATATCATAGTAAAGAGTAGCCTAGAAGAAACTAGAAGAAACAAGATGTTGCAGAAAATAAGTCATCATGAAGGAATGAAAGGAAAATTTATGATAAGAGTTATCAACCAAAAAAATTTATTATAGATTTTGAAATAGGCAATTGTGGGTGAAAACTTATATGTAAACTAACATAATATGTTCACATATATATAAATTTTGTTATAGATATTGAAATAGGAAATTGGGTTGAAAATATTTTGGTGATTAATAATCCAACATGTAACTCAAATAAGATATTTTAAATACATTCAAGTACAATATATCTAGCATAGATGTTAATAAAAAGAATTTTTATTAACAAAAATAGAGTTTACTTCAAATTCATCTACATATTTGAGCGGCAATTGCATGGTTATCAGAAATTGTATATGAAGAACAATAGTCTTGGTATACAAGAAAGTGAATATCATTTTAATATGGAAACATTTTTGGAAGGAGATATTGTTCTTTATGTTATGGTTTATTTTCTTAACTCCAAACTTGCTTTATTCTTTATCTATATACATAAAAAAAAAAATACAAAGTAAATTCACAATTTTAATTTATAGTTTTATATTTCATAATTACAAATCTAGTTTCTTATTAAAATATTTTACGCATTATAGGTTATTCTAAATTGATCAAGAATATAGAATTATTATTGTGGTGTTCTATGTGCACTAAAATTCCCATGGGGGGTTGGTCCTCGCTACTCTCATGGTTATTGTTGTAACCACAATATTAGATGTGGCGAGTTCGATTAGCCGCAGTATCCTTATCCCAAGGAAAAGAAGCAGAAAAGCGGTGCTTTACAGTACCCTAACATTTTGAGCCCACGAGGCGTAGAACAGTCGGTGAAGGGGTGCGCTGTTAAGGCACTCCGTTCTGCAAGGTCACCGGTTCGAAACCCGTGGGTGTAGGATTAGTCTTAACTTAGAAAAAAAAAAAAAAAAAAAATCCCATGGGGTCCATCACAATGTATAGGGTTCATTGCAACTTTGGATATATTTTGTGAGTTGTTGTAATTTTTTTCTTGTGGCTACAACTTAGTTTTGGTTTTCACCTAGTTATCATGATTCAAAACTTTGTTGTCATCTTATATCCTTATAGAATTATATATATTATGTGAGTTAATGTGATGTTTTGTTTGTCACAATGATTCCAAAATCATTTATTATACCACACTATTGAATTTCTTGTTGTCTGTTTTGTTTATCTTATTAAAATATTTTACACATCCTAGGTTATTCTAAATTGATCAGGAGTATAGAATTATTAGGGTGGTGTTATATGTGCACTAAAATTCCCAAGAGGTCCATCACAATGTATGGGGTTCATTGCAACCTTGAATATATTCTGTGAGTTGTTGTGATTTTTTTCTTGTGGCTACAACTTAGTTTTGGTTTTCACCTAGTTATGATGATTCAAAACTTTGTTATCATCTTAGATCCTTATAGAATTATATATATTATGTGAGCTAATGTGATGTTTTGTTTGTCACAATGATTTGAAAATTAGTTATTATACCACAATATTGACTTTCTTGTTGTCTGTTTTGTTTATGAACCCCTTAAAAAAACCAGTGGAACATTTTATTTTACAGTGTGAGCTCCCCAGCATGGGTGGGGGTTTCAAAAATTGGAGAGTAAATTGAGTGGTTATTGTTAAAAATTGTTGTATAAGATGGGAAAATTGGATGGTTTGTAGACAATATGGATGTCATAACATATATCTTTTTTGAATTTTTTAGTGTCTCTGGCCACCATGCATCTAATAGGATCCATTTCAACTAAGAATGTCAATACATCATTGTGTGAATGATAACTTGTGACATCCCTAGCCATTTTCTTTTATTATGGATCAAGTTATAAACTAATAACTTATGAAATCCCTAGCCATTCTCTTTGATTGTGGATCAAGTTATAAACTAGAATATACTCTCTCTTCAGAAGACTCTACATTATATATTGGATGGAGGGAAAGGTTATGATAAAAATTGTACAAAACACCCCTTAACATTGTCTCAACTTACTCTATTGTTAATCACATAGTGTCAATTTTGTAAAAATATAATCTACAATAAGGACTGAGTGGGTTTTCTTTTGTAAGTTTTGTTTGGATTGAAAAAAAAATTATAAAAGCTAAAATTATGTAGTGAGAAACATTGTTTAAAATTTCATAATAAAAATTTGAGTAAGTTTGACATCATATAATATGAAAAATTATAAGAGCTAAAATTAGGTAATTAAAGATATGTATATAGTTTTTTTTTTTAACGGAAGAAAGAGTATGTATGTAGTTACAAACTATTACAATTAAGTAATTAAAGGTAAATTTAGTGTTATTTAAGAAATGAGAATTATGAACATTAATCATTATTTCTCAAGATAAATCATGTCGTGTGAAATAATTCGGAAATTTAAAAAGATCACATATTTTAAAAAACTTCATTACTAATTTAATTTTTTATTTATTAAGAAATACTACTCTTGAATAATAAAACAATTGTAACATAAATAATATATAACAAAAAAACTATGTATTTTTGGAATAATAAAATAGTTGTAACAAAAATAATATAGAAAAAGAAAAAATATGTATATTTTGATGTATGAAATTTAGATACATTTTATTAAGTGAAATTTTAAAAGAATAATGGTTATAAACATTTAAAAATAATTTTATTAAATAATTATTTTAGATCTATATTATTGATGAGAGGGATCAATGAGGTTTGTATATCAAGACATTTGATCCCTCTTGGCTCTTGGTAGATCTAGAGTTAGGGCATCTTAATTTCCACCTTTAGATAAACCACATTCCACATGAATACCATGAGTCAATACCATGGGTTGTTTTTATAGTTTAGTAAATAATTTTATTAAATAATTAGTTTAGATCCATATTATTGATGAGAGGGATCAATGAGGTTTTCATATCAAGACATTTGATCCCCCTTGGCTATTGGTAGATCCAGAGTTAGGACATGTTAATTTCCCCTTTTACATAAACCACATTCCACATGCATACCATGAGTCAATACCATGGGTTGTTTTTATTTGACCTTGTTAAAATGTTCATTACAATATGTCAATCTTTTTATTTAATTTACTTTTATTTTTATTTTTGTGTAGTTTGACAAAGTCACCAAAACCTAAATTCAATCACTTATTAAAAAAAAAAAATTGACATTATAAAAAACATATATAAAACTTTAACTTGTGAATTTGATGGCCTAAAACATTTCAATCGTCTAACATTTGATCCAATGGCTCAGAGATTGACACAGTGGCACCTAGGGGAGTTGTTTTCAAATAAGAAAGTCTTATGACGTAAAAATGTTGGATGTTTTTTTTCACTAAAGACTTACTAATATCTATCCTAGAATAAATGTCAAATAATTTATTGTTTTTCATTATTTTGGGATTTTTCTTTTCCAATAATGATTTAGCAATATGTATAAAAATAAAGGTTAGAAATTTATTGTTTTCCATCCTGGTTGGATTTTTCTTTTCCTCACTTTAAAATGTTATTCAATTTTGTTACTTCGAAAAGTGATCAATATCCATATTAAATAAAATTGCAAGTATCATTTTAAAGATAGTTTATTGATCCCTCATCATTTTCAATTTTTTTTTCCATAAAGGTTGCAAAGTTGTTTGTGTTTCTTTTAATGTAAATTTAGAGATTGTTGAAAGTGGTTTTTTTTAGTTGAGAAATTGACTAAATGTCAAATTGAATAAACTTCAAGCATATTTTCTCTTGTTAGGGAATTAATTTCTCATCATTAATCTTTATTTTTGTTATAAATTTTGAAATTATTTAAAGTGGTTCTTATATTGTGTAATGACTTCAAGTCTTTTTATTGAGTATGAGTAGTGTTCTGAAAGATGAAGTTTGTATAATTCTCATTAAAAATATAAATATATTTCTCTCATGGAAAAGAAAAAGGTCTCTATTAAATTTATTACTTTTCCACATTGTCAAAACATTATTTTTCACCAATGGTTGGAATGTGGGTTTTATGTTTTTTCTTGGAAAAAAAATACCACATTTTCATTCATATATTTTTGAAAGAGAAATACATTTAGCAAATAAACATCTAAGTGTACATTCACTAGGATCTCCTTAGTCCTTGTGGATCACCAATCGTTGGAATGTGGTTTTTATTTTTCTTCTTGGAAAAAAAAATCCCACATTTTCATTCACATATTTTTGAAAGAGAAATAAATTTAGCATATAAAAATCGAAGTGTACATTCACTAGGATTTTCCTAGTTCTGTCCACAAGGGACATAATGTGTGCTATAATACATCCCTAAAAATAAATATTGTTGCTATGCAGAGTTGTACCATACATTTTAAATGTGTTCTTTATTTTTATTGTAGGTTTCATGATTTTGAAAGTGGTTTGAAGAATAAAATTGGACAATTGTTGTCGAGCAACACTTTAGATATGGTGATTTGGTAATTCATAAAAGTTTGTTTTAAATTTTAGTGGTTGAAAAAAATGACCAATTCTCAAGCTAGATAATTGGATAAATATGGTGATCGCTTTTCTACCTATTTTGTTACTTTTCCACAATTATTAGTTTTATTTTATTTCCAAACATGGTTCAAAAATTATTTTTCTCTTTAGTATAAATATACTGAATTTTGAAAGTAGTTATTCAATATTTATTCTATATTTTGTCAATTACATTAAGTAAATTTATATGTACTATTTTTTTTTTGTCAATTACATTAGTCACTTTATTTTATTATTATCAATCCGAGGTGCTAATCTTGTGATATATGGACATTGTATATGCACTATCATATTATACTATAATAGAAAAAGAATCCAAACTAAAAACGAAATTCATAATCAAATGAAAATCAGGAAACTATCTAACATTACATGAGTACATCATCTACTTCATCTACTTGAATTGAGATTTACATGAATTTTAGATCTATAAATTGTTACAATCTTTAGCTCTTGATAGTTAGAATATTCATGCAACTATATATTCACTTCATTGAATGACAATGTCAGTGGATACTTTCCTATAGCTAAAATCAAGTTGCATAAATAAAACACACCACAATTTCTAAACTCAAAGATCATTCTCTTGAACAATATCATGCTATTAAGAACTTTCTATCACTAAGTAGTGTTTTGACATCAATAAAACTTCTTATTTTCCTGAATCATTACTCATATCCTTAACAAACTTTGATAAAATAAAATACAATTGCATACAGAAAATACATGAAGAGATATGAAATAAAATGCTATCATGGTCTATTTTAAGTGAGCTCAATTTTTCAAAGAACAAGTTAACAACTTACTCTATAACATTGTAAACTAAATCAAAAGATACTATTAATATAACTAAATAATGAGAAGTATGTAAAGAGAAATATCAATAACTTTTATTCTTTTTCATCATAATTTGGACATATGTACCAAAATTCCTCCCTTTGAAATGGAGAAGAAACTTGTATTTATCTAAACAATAATTAATTCAGATGAAATTTTAATTTAATGCTAAATGGTGAAAATATGTATTGACAGAATCTCCAAATATACCCATTATCATCAGCGAACTCATCCAATTTTCAAATATAAGTGAAAAAAAATTATTTTACAATGTTTTAATCATGACTCACTTAAAATATTAAAATCAATACATTGGAAAATATAAAGCCTAATCACATATATAAACATTAAAACGGTATTAATACAAAATAAAAAATAAGTGAAAATTAATTAAAAATAAAATAATTTCCGAGGACTCAACAAATACAAAAACCTATATAAGATAAATGTTAGATATAAATTACTAGGTGTGATAGCCTTATTAGATTTAACTAGTATATACTAGTTGAAGACCAGTGTTAATTTACTTTTTGGTTAAAAGACTTGAAACTCTATTATAGATAAAAAATAAATTATTTTGATGAAATCATTAATATAGGAGGATTAGTTAATGAAAAGAGAAAAAAAAAATGTATTAAGTTGTTGGTAAAAGTTTCTAAGAATAGGAGGTGGTTGGGAACAGTTGGAAAAACAGTTACCCTCTCCTCTGAGGATAAAGTTTGATCCCAGGATAGGAGAGGGGGTTCTGTGAATTCTGGAAGAGGGTGAAGTATTTTCTTTTGCTGGAAGAGGACCAGTTGAAAATAGCTTCCTGGAAACCCTTGTGAAAACTAGATTAGTTGTTGGTGACTAGATTGGCCATCTAGAGGTCACAGCAGAGATAATCCACTGTTACCCGTGGCACCGTCCAGATTCTGGAGCTAGGGGGCAAGTGGAGGACGTAATAGCCTCCCTTGAAGGTTGGGTGGACAACAACTTGAAGTTCGTGGATTCAAATAAGTAACACTGTGGTTTTTAAGTAGACTGTTATTTAAGTTGGAAATGAATGAATTTAAGTAATCTGTTACTAAGTTTTGAATGAATGAAAGATCACAGTGTAGCGGGTGGAAGGTACCCCATTTCATTTCTTTACAAATGTAATTTCTCTTAAGCTCTGTTTCCATAACAGGAAAAAAAAAGGAACAGAGAATTTGTTATTATGAGGTTAATATCTCTTGTGGTAACACAAAGCGGAAAAGCCAAAAGATTGTTCACTTGTAGATTTTATTTACAATACTATTCTGTGTCACGAGATATATTTTTCAAATTCTAATTACCATGCTATTCTGATAAACGAGATAGTTAGTATAAATAAGAACAAGAAATTCCATTGTCCAGCCGGAACTGTTTTTAGTAAAACAGGAGTAGGAAAGACCAAGAAATAAGTGCGGTCTTCTACAACAATAATGCAACCGAGGAATGGAAAGAAATCCACTTTGAAGAGGTTGAATAGAAATAAACAACATTAAAACATGGGTACTGGCGAAGGAAATACTGCCCTCCCTTCACGAGTAGCATAATAACCAGTGGAGGAAAATGACTGTAAAGCTATAGAAATACAAACTGACAGTACCAATTTCCAAATGACTGTAAATCTACAGAAATACAAACTGGCAATACTAAATTCAATGGTAAATTTAAAATAAAGGAGAAATTAGAAGCAATATTTTCCTATACAATGCATATTTTTATACTGTTAGCAAATCTGAAGAGTCGAGACATATATATAAAATAAAGATTCAAAACTGGCAGAACTTCTGGTTCCGACACAACAACCCTATAACAGTATAATTACCATACAACTTACACAATGGTATCTCACATTTCTCATACTGAAAATACCGGCCGAAAATAGCAACGGCATCCTATGAATTTTCATGTAGCAGGAGAGAAAAGTAAGCTCGAGTACAAACCCATAATCGGGTAACCCTTAATAACAAGTATAATTACATAACAATTGTTTCATAAAATTTTAGAATGCCCTGGAGTCACAAAACCCATAGTTCGGGTGTGCAAACCCTGAACATCTCTATGCATTTAGGAGTTGAATGCCTGTAGCCTATACGAAAATCCGGAAGAGGGTTATACTATTCCTCTTGGAATTAGTAAGTACCTGTGCGATGGAAAGGAGCATTAGCTGTGGCGTTTGTAGCATAGACTCTAAAAAAAGGAAATAGTCGAGAGCCAGTTAAACCTACCTGCGAACAGAGAAACAAATCATTGTAAGCGCGAAGGAATAAAACAAAAACCTTGAGGATTAAAACCCATATTAACTTCGGTTAGGGTTTATACCTGGTAAGAGAAATCCCAATTGCGACCGTCCCTGTAATCCATAAACCAGGCGATTAATTTGCTGGAACCATGAGTAAAGGGTTTCAACTGTTAACAAACAAAATAGACGAGAAGGGTTAACTGGTAGGCGAAGACTTACCTCCCTCTTGAATCGAGAGTCGTTTCCTCTCATACTAGTCTCGAGCTAAATTAAGCAGCGAACCCTCTCTCAGTACCCTGGATAACCTTGCAGAGAAACCATACGGTGTATTAGGGAGATTTAACACAAAAAGAAAACTAAACAAGAAAAAAATGCAAGGGCACTAAACTGTTAGCTCTGAATGAAATCTGCAGAGAGGTCAGACCTGATTTAAAAGGAAAGTTAGGCAGAGTTTACAAGCCGAAGAGGATGAGGTTGAAAGGGCGCCAAACGAGTCAAAAGGGCACTGAAATCTCCCAAAGAAATTACGCCCAGCGTTTCGTAGTCTTACTGGAAGTAACAGAGGTTCCACACTCGCATAGTCTCCAGAATGATCGGCAAGGAAACGCCGAAGTGGTATTTTCCTCCTGGAAGGAATGGAGAACCCGAGGTAGTCCCATGACAGCTGTGCTGGGGCAGAGATGCCAGTACAGCGGGAGTAAATTGAATTTCCAGATGGGTTATGGAGAAGTGGAATCATGGCCAAGTGGAGCCACTTTCAAATCCCAAGGATAGAAAATCAATCAACGCAAAATCCCATAGTTTAGAGTCAACAGTATCCCTCTACCACAGATATTTTTCCAAATGAAACTCTACCATAATTAAATATGAATTAAAGCCACATCAAAATAATCGCATGCAAGTTGGCGATCCCATGTAATGTTTATCTTAACATTTATACCGTTGCCAAGTTCCGAAATAATTAAACCCTGATAAGTACATAGTGCATGTCGAGTTGTGTCCTAAAGTTATTATTTTGCATAGATTTTCAAATAATTATATGTGCCAAGAACAACCAGAACCTTGGCAATTACGAAATCAAAATTGATTATATCAGTTTGGTAAGACTTCTTTTGAATTATTATGGTATAAGTATGTAAAGAATATTTTTTTTTTTATGTTGGTAAATCTTGTTGTGGTGTAAGTGACAAGTGGCATCAGAGCCAGATGCTACACTGGGATCCTAAGGGTCTACTAACATTGAAGCTATGTATGTGTTTAGTGCACTGAGAAGAAGCGAGTGAAATGCGGGAAGTTACGGCATCTCAGTCACAACCAGAGGAAACTCAAGTCCCAACAGTTATGAATCCAGAAATGTGGGTTCAACTAACAGTGGAACATCATCAAAAGACAAGTCGATTGTTGGAGGAACAGTAGCATCAAACTGCATTTTTGCTGAACACAGTACAGCAACTACAAGAAGAAATGATAACAGTCTGGAGAGACAATGAGAGGTCGTTACAAGATCAAGAAAATATTCTAAAAAGTTTTTTCTATAAACAAAATCAGGAAATGAGAAATCCCAGTGCAGAGAAAGAGTTGTCCATGGAACAAGAAGAGTAGCAAACCAGAAACAACACTAGTGGCAAAACTAAAAAGAGTCCCTCCCAAAAGAGTAAAAATAGAAATTATAATGAGGCGGAAGCGGGCAATCTGTCTGACCAACAAGATCATAAGAGACAGAAAGTGGAATTGCAAGGGGAATTTCGTAAAATTAAGCCACCAACATTTGATGGTGAGGCAGAAGAGGTGGCTGAGGCCTGGTTAATCAATATGAACAAGTACTTTCAGGTATATGAATACAGTATCAATATGAAGGCCAAATTGGCTATATATCAATTGCGGGAGAAGGCTACCCTGTGGTGGGAGGAGGTGAAAAATGTACGCAGCATTGATGAACGGGATATCACCTGGGAATTGTTTCAGTAATATTTTAAGGAAAAATATTTAACAGAAAGATTTTATGATGATAAATCTAAGGAGTTCCATGATCTTCGACTGGGACAGATGACCATGGACGAGTATGTTACAAAATTTACTTCCCTGTTACGTTACGTTCCCTATCTTTGAGAGGAAAAAGCTAAAATGTAGAGGTTCCTAAGTAGTTTACCTGCCCATATGAGGGAGCGGATAGAATTTTTTAACCCGTAGACCATGGATGAGGCTATCCGTAAAGCGTGGATGTGCTATCAGCAGAATAAGACCAAGGGAAAAGGAGGAAAAAGTTGGCAGCCAAGGAAAAGTCAGAAACATAACTCCACCTTCAAAAGCAGTAAAAGCAGCAACTTTAAAGGCTCAGCACATAATTCTATCAGCAAGCAGTTTGGTAAAAACCATCAAAGAATTAAGTGGCCAGGGGAGGAGAAACCCACAGAAGCCTCTAGCAAGCCAGATCAGGGACAGGTTTCAAAACCTCCCCTACAATGTTGGGGCTGTGGGGAGGCTCATTATTAGAAAAACTGTCCCCAACAGAATAAAAATGAAGCTGTAGCAAATTTACAAGAGGCATCTACAGTGGGGGATGTGGCGCGAAATATACCTCACATAAATGCAGCCTTGGAGGATCGACAGGCTGATTTTCAGCCTACAATGGTTGAATTGGAAGGTACTATACTAACTAAACCTGTTTCGATTTTAATAGATCCAGGAGCAAGTTTAAGTTATGTAAGTCCTAAAATAGTGGAATTATGCAAATTAAAAGAACAAAATTTTAAGAACTCCTGGTTAGTTCAATTAGCTACCGGGGCAAAACGCAAGGTAACTGCAAAAATTCCTAACTCTGTACTGGAGGTGGCAGAACAGTAGTTACAAGTAGACTTAAATATTTTACCATTGGGGTCTTATGATGTGTTATTGGGAATGGACTGGCTGGAAAGACACTAGACCCTAGTGGACTGCAAATAAAAGGTTATTCATATCATAATGTAAGATGGCACGCGTAAAGAAATTCAAGGAGTTAAAAAGCCTGTGCAATTACGCCCAATAACAGCATCACAAATGGGAAAATGTATCAGAAAAGGGTGTCAGTTGTACACAATTCAAGTAGGATATGCAAATTCTAAGGACAAGGCTCCAATAATGGAGGATATCCCAGTAGTACAGGAATTCTTGGATGTATTTCCAGAAAACATTCCGGGATTGCCAACCAAAAGGGATATTGACTTCACCATTGAATTGCTTCCAGGAACCTCTCCGGTATCAAGAGCCCCTTATAGAATGAGTGTACCAGAGTTAACAGAGCTGAAGATATAGTTACAAGAAATATTAGACAAGGGTTATATCCGCCCAAGTGTGTCTCCTTGGGGAGCACCAGTCCTTTTTGTTAGGAAAAAGGATGGAACCTTACGCATGTGTATGGATTACAGGCAGCTTAATAAGCTGACTGTTAAGAATAAACACCCTTTACCCAGGATCGATGATTTATTCGATCAAGTGAGAGGAGCTAAGGTGTTCTCAAAGATAGACTTAAGATCCAGATATCATCAGATTTGGATCAAGGATGAGGATATTTGCAAAACAACATTCCGCACTCGATATGGTCATTATGAATTCATGGTGCTACCCTTTAGACTGACAAATGCACCATCAACCTTTATGAGGTTGATGAATGGCATTTTTCATCAGTTTCTGGACAATTTTGTACTTAATTTCATAGATGACATACTGATATACTCTAAAATCGAGGAATAACACAAGAAACATTTGAGGATAGTATTGGAAATGTTAAGGAAACATCAGCTTTATGCTAAGTTTAGCAAATGTGATTTCTTTAAATCGAAAATCCAATACTTGGGACATGTTATAACCATTGAGGGGATAGTTGTGGACCCTGAAAAGATCAAAACTATTATGGAATGGCGCGTACCCTAGAATGTGGTGAACATTAGATCATTTATGGGTCTAGCTGGTTATTACAGAAGATTTATAGAGGGGTTTTCTAAAATTGCTTTCCTTATTACATCCTTGCAGAAGAAAGGCAAGCCTTTCTAATGGACGATTGAATGTCAAAATAGCTTTGAGAAATTAAAGCAACTCCTAACTACAGCACCAGTACTAAAGGTAGTTGACCCCGGAAAATATTATGAAGTTTGTACAGATGCAAGCAAAGAAGGAGTTGGTGCGATACTAACTCAAGAAGGTAAAGTAATAGCTTACGAATCTAGGAAACTAAAAGAACATGAGCAAAAATATTATGCGTATGACCTGGAGCTTACAGCGGTAGTACATGCCCTTCGAGTATGGCGGCATTATCTACTGGGTAAAATATTTGTACTTAAAACAGACCATAGCAGCTTGACTAATTATTTTAAGCAAGCGGATTTAAATTCTAGACAGGCAAGATGGAATTCATTTTTGAGTGAATTTGATATGGATATATAGCATGCTAAGGGAAAAGAAAACCGATTTGCAGATGCATTGAGTAGAAAATTGCATGGTATTTATGCAATGTATTACAGTCAACTAGAAAGTCAACTGTCGGAACAGTTAAGGGAAGAAGCACAGAAGGACCCGGAACATGAATTTTTGTGCCAGCAAATGGAGGATGATTGGAAACAAGGCAAGACATCAGAATGGGGAAAGAATGATGATCAGATGTTGACCTTTCGTGGAAGAATCTATGTGCCTAATCGCACAGGTCTTAAGGAGTTAATCCTGAATGAATTCCACCGCAGCAATTAAGCAGGCCATCCGGGATACCAAAAGATGCTCACTGCAATAAGAAAGGTATATTATTGGTCTAGTATGTGTAAGAATATTGCATAGTATCTAAGAAAATGTTTAGAATGTCAGCAGGTTAAGGTGGAGCATCAGCACCCTGCAGGATTACTACAGCCCATAACTGTTCCGGAGTGGAAGTGGGAAGTTATCTCTTTAGACTTCATCACAGGTCTACCATGAACAAAGAGGCAGAACGATTCAATCATGGTGGTGGTACACAGATTAAGCAAATCTGCCCATTTCATACCGGTACAATCTACCTACAAGACAGTACAGATTGCAGATATATTTATGAAAGAAATCTTTAGGTTGCATGGCATACCTAAGATTGTGATTTCGGATCAGGACGTTAAGTTTACATCTACCTTCTAGAAAACTTTGTTTTCTGGTCTTGGAACTCAGAATCACTTTAGTACGGCCTATCATCCTCAGACGGATGGGCAGAAAGAACGAGTAAACCAAATCCTAGAAGACATGCTGCGCATGTATGTGATGCAGCAGCCAACCAAGTGGGAGGATTATTTTCACCTGGTTGAGTTCGCCTATAACAATGGATATCAGGAATCTCTAAAGATGAGTTCCTTTGAGGCATTATACGGTAGGCAATGTCGTACGCCTATAAACTGGAGTAGTCCTGAGACAAAGTTATTGTTGGGACCCGAAATGTTGGCTGACATGGAAGCTGAAGTAAAAAGAATAAGGTAGATTCTGAAGGCTGCGCAGGATAGACCGAAGATGTACGTAGACAAGAAAATGTCTTACCATGAATTTGCAGTAGGAGATCACGTATATGTGAGAATTAAACCCAAGAGGAGTACCATGAGGTGGACTTCCTGTGCCAAATTGGCTCCCTAGTATTGTGGACCTTTCCAAATATTGGAAAGGGTGGGACCAGTAGCTTACAGACTGGCCTTACCCAGTCATATTCAAGTACACAATGTGTTCCACATTTCCTTGTTGAAGAAATATGTGCATGATGAAAAACATATAATTCATTAGCAAAATATTCAGGTAGAACCGGACGGAGAGTTTCTGGTCGAGCCGCAATGCATACTTGACAGAAGGGAAATTGAACTCCACAAACGAGCAATCATCCAGGTGAAAGTGCAGTGGAAGCACTTCGGACCGGATAAAGCTACTTGGGAGGACGAAAAATTTATCCAGGAAGCTTACCCGAAGCTCTTCACAGAACTGGGCTAAGACACCGAGGATGGTGTCACTTCCAGGGGGGAAGATGTGACAGCCTTATTAGAGTTAACTAGTATATACTAGTTGAAGACAAGTGTTAATTTAAATTCTGGTTAAAAGACTTGAAACTATATTATAGATAAAAAATAAATTATTTTGATGAAATCATTAATATAGGAGGATTAGTTAATGAAAAGAAAAAAAAATGTATTAAGCTATTGGTAAAAGTTTCTAAGAATAGGAGGTGGTTGGGAACAGTTGGAAAAACAGTTACCCTCTCCTCTGAGGATAAAGTTTGATCCCAGGGGAGGAGAGGGGGTTCTGTGAATTCTGGAAGAGGGTGAAGTATTTTCTTGAGCTGGAAGAGCACCAGTTGAAAATAGCTTGCTAGAAACCCTTGTGAAAACCAGATTAGCTGTTGGTGACTGGATTGGCCATGTAGGGGTCACAGCAGAGATAAGCCACTGTTACCCATGGCACCATCCAGATTCTGGAGCTAGGGGCAAAAGGAGGACGTAATAGCCTCCCTTGAAGGTTGGGTGGACAACAGCTTGAAGTTCGTGGATTCAGATAAGTAACACTGTGGTTTTTAAGTAGACTATTATTTAAGTTGGAAATGAATGAATTTAAGTAATCTGTTACTAAGTTTTTAATGAATGAAATATCACAGTGTAGCGCGTGGAACGTACCCTGTTTCATTACTTTACAAATGTAATTTCTCTTAAGCTCTGTTTGCATAACAAGAAAAAAAAAGTAATAGAGAATTTGTTATTATGAGGTTAATATCTCTTGTGGTAACACAAAGCAGAAAAACTAAAATATTGTTCACTTGTAGATTCTATTTACAATACTATTCTGTGTCACGAGATAGATTTGTCAAATTCTAATTACCATGCTATTCTGAGAAACGAGATAGTTAGTATAAATAAGAACAAGAAATTCCATTGTCCAGCTGAAACTACTTTTAGTAAAACAGGAGTATGAAAGACCAAGAAATAAGCACGGTCTTCTACAACAATAATGCAACTGAGGAATGGAAAGAAAGCCACTTTGAAGAGGTTGAATAGAAATTAACAACATTAAAACATGGGTACTGACGAAGGAAATACTGCCCTCCCTTCACAAGTAGCATAATAACCAGTGGAGGAAAATGACTGTAAAGCTATAGAAATACAAACTGACAATACCAATTTCAAAATGACTGTAAATCTATAGAAATACAAATTGGCAGTACTAAATTCAACGGTAAATTTAAAATAAAGGAGAACTTAGAAGCAATATTTTCCTGTACAATGCATATTTTTATACTGTTAGCAAATCTAAAGAGCCGAGACATATATATAAAATAAATATTCAAAACTGGCAGAACTTCTGGTTCCGACGCAACAACCCTATAACAGTATAATTACCATACAACTTACACAATGGTATCTCGCATTTCTCATACTGAAAATACCGGCTGAAAATAGCAACGACATCCTATGAATTTTCATGTAGCAGGAGAGAAAAGTAAGCTCGGGTACAAACCCATAATCAGGTAACCCTTAATAACAAGTATAATTACATAACAACTGTCTCATAAAATTTTAGAATGTCGTGGAGTCGCAAAACCCATAGTTCGAGTGTGCAAACCCTGAACATATTTATGCAACTAGGAGTCCAATGCCTATAGCCTATACGAAAATCCGGAAGAGGGTTATACTGTTCCTCTTGGAATTAGTAAGTACCTGTGCGAAGGAAAGGAGAATTAGCTGTGGCGTTTGCAGCATAGACTCTAAAAAAAGGAGCGAGCCGAGAGCCAGTTAAACCTACCTGCGAACAGAGAAACAAATCATTGTAAGCGCGAAGGAATAAAACAAAAACCTTGAGGATTAAAACCCATATTAACTTCAGTTAAGGTTTATACCTGGTAAGAGAAATCCCGATTGCGACCGTCCCTATAATCCATAAACCAGGGGATTAATTTGCTGGAACCATGAGTAAAGTGTTTCAACTGTTAACAAACAAAATAGAGGAGAAGGGTTAATGGGTAGGCGAAGACTTACCTCCCGCTTGAATCGACAGTCGTTTCCTCTCATATCGGTCTCAAGCTGAATTAAGCAGTGAACCCTCTCTCAGTACCCCGGATAACCTTGCAGAGGGACCATATGGCGTATTAGATAGATTTAACACAAAAAGAAAACTAAACAAGAAAAAAACGCAAGGGCACTAAACTGTTAGCTCCAAATGAAATCTGCAGAGAGGTCAGACCTGATTTAAAAGGAAAGTTAGGTGGATTTTGCAAGCCGAAGAGGATGAGGTCGAAAGGGTGCCAAACAGGTCGAAAGGGCGCCGAACTCTCCCAAAGCAATTACGCTCGGCCTTTCGCAGTCTTACTGGCAGTAACAGAGGTTCCACACTCGCATAGTCTCCAGAATGATTGGCAAGGAAATGCCGAAGTGGTATTTTCCTCCCAGAAGGAATGGAGAACCTGAGGCAGTCCCATGACTGCTGTGCCAGGGTAGAGATTCCAGTACAGCGGGAGTAAATTGAATTGCCAGATGGGTTATGGAGAAGCGGAATCATGGCCAAGTGGAGCCACTTTCAAATCCCAAGGATAGAAAATCAATCAACGCAAAATCCCATAGTTAAGAGTCAACAGTATATCCCTCTACCACAGATCTTTTTCCAAATGAAACTCCGCCATAATTAAATATGAATTAAAGCCACATCGAAATAATAGCATGCAAGTTGGAGATCCCATGTAATGTTTATCTTAACATTTATACCTTTGCCAAGTTCCGAAATAATTAAACCTTGATAAGTACATAATGCATGTCGAGTCGTGTCCTAAAGTTATGATTTTGCATAGATTTTCAAATAAGTATATGCGCCAAGAATAGCCAAAACCTTGGAAATTACGAAATCAAAATTGATTATATCAGTTCGGTAAGACTTCTTTTGAATTATTATGGTATAAGTATGTAAAGAATATTTTTTTTTTTTTATATTGGTAAATCTTGTTGTGGTGTAAGTGACACTAGGCTATCTTTTCCCTCATTATTGGATTGTTCTTTATCCCACACTACTTTTAAATCAAATCTTATTTTTATTGTAAAATTGGTTAGAAAAGTGAGTAATTCCCATATTGAATAAAATACAAAGTATAATGTTTCCCCAATATTTTATTTCTTTCCACAATTTTCTTTCTCTCATATGGTTGGAAAGTGGTTTTTGTTTTCAATGTAAATTTAAATATGGTTGATAGTAGTTTTTCGTATTTCGTTTATTGGTAAAATGGCTATTATTAAATTGGATAAATTTCAATCAAATTTTTTTTGTTAGGGGTAATAGTTTCCACTTGTTTTCATTTCTACAACACTCTCCAAAATTTCACTACATTGAAATTCTGGAGCCTACTCAACTATCGCATTAAGTGTCACTTTGGTTGTCAACTGTTGTTTCAAGTCATTCCACATGTTTCAAGTGTTCTTGATCATTCCTAATTTTCGTCACCTTATTTATAACACCTCTAGTGCACTTCATGGTCATAACACCTTTGCTGGATGTAAAACGACACTTTTGGTCGCAGTCGCACACACTTTATTTATTGTACTTGGGGAACAGTTTGTAAACTGGAGTATTGATATGTATTTATCATTTTTCATGCCTATCTAAGTTTTATTGATGATTTGATATGTGTTTCACTTGATTTCATGTCTAAAATCATTATGTTTTCCCCTTGTTCTATCTTCCAGAGTTAGACAAATATGGTTTCACATGTTCACCCATTAAGGCCAGGAGTGCAAAAGTACACTCGTAAGCCTTGATCGAGAATCCTTCGTTGTTTCGGAGTGCACCTCGTGCCCTTTAAGAGCGCATAGCGCACTCCCAAGCATAATTCCCCTTCTCTGTTCTGAACTACACCTAGAAAAATGAAGTATTCCCTTGAGCACAGTACTTTGACTCGAAGAACTTCACCCTCTTTGAGCACATGAGCGAATCATGGAGCCTTGAAGGTTCATCCATTCATCCTTCAGCAGTTCACCCTGCACTATTTAGCACATGAGCGCACCATGAATCCTCGAAGCCTCATCCCTTCAGCCTTAGAAAGTGCGACATGTGCTCGTCCTCTCTCCCTTGAGCCCATAATGCTCTTGGGAAGCCCAGATTCTCTTCCTTCATCCTTCAGACTTGTTCCATGCACCCACTCTTGAGCTTTCTCTCTCATATTGAACGTGGGAGTGCATCGTGAAGCCTTTAAGCTCCATCCTTTTATCCTTTCACAGTTGGCCCTTATGCCCAGAAGTTTCCTTGTCCTTTCTGAGTGCACTATTTATAATTCTTTGTGATTAAGTTTTTAAAATTCGTATTCCTAGTGAAATTTTTTTGATGTGAAGACAAAATAATTATTGATCGATTTAAATTCTTTTATTTGGTTTCAATGTTAGAAAAAATTATTATTTGTTGTTGGCGATATTACCTAAAAATTTTTATATGAATGGTCTTCAAATTTTGGATGGTTTTCCTTTTGTTACATTCCAATTTTTACGATTCAGATATCTTTTTTTTCTTTCATCTTCCAATGTTTTGTTCCCTAAAAATACAAATTTTTTGCTTATTCCATTAATGTTCCTATTAAATTAATAAAAATTCTTTAGTTTAATGTTACTATATTATGTTTGTAATTTATTGGGTTTTTGGGGTCAACCCCTCTAGTTTATTGATGCTTGTGATTTATAGCAAATATTTTTTAGGTTTATGGTATTAATGTTAGAGATTTATGTTTATTTAGTGGTTTACATTGCTTATCTTTCACTTTATATGCTTTGGACTAAAAATGTTTGTGTCATGGGTTTGTTACTAACGTTTATCAAATCACCATGGTGAACTGTTTTTTATCATGGTCATAAATGTTCATACTCAACCTTGGTTAATGATCGTAAATCGTGGTCGTGAATGGTTAAGTCAGAATTTTTGATGGAGATTGTTCAAATATGGAAATTATTTCTGGAAATGTCGATTTTTGACAAGGATTGTTTCATTCTCAAAATCAACAATGGTGAAAACCATTGTGAACCATGTTTGTATATGGGTTTGTGATATTTATCTCTGGGTTTATATATGTTAGTTTTATAATATTTCTCCCTTCAATTGATTATTCTAAACTTGGGTTGATAATTCCTTGGAGTTTTAGTATTGATCCCCAGTTTTTTTGTTCCCTTTCTTTAATGGTATCAGTGCCTTCGATTTGTTCATGCCATAGTTGAAGCATGGTTAAGCAATGTCCAATGTCGTATTGTGACAAATATTGTATCAAGATGAAAATCAACCATGACCATACATGGAAAAGCATATTTGCTAAACGATCTATAATATTTATCTTGAGGTTTTTATGTGTTGGGTATATATTATTTCATAGTGTTAAATATTTTTTTTGTTGGGTTAAATATTTCTAACTTGGGTTATTAATCATTTTGGTTTTAAGTATTTATTTCTTAGGTTTATTATTTTTTCCGGGCTAATATTTTCAATCATCGTTGGGCGTGGTGAATAATGGCCAATGAAGGAAATTGAGAAATCTTTCTTAGCCATGGATAATCATGGTCAAGCATGATCCAAAGTCGCACTATGACAAAGATTGTGTCAATAGGAAAATCAACCATGGTCAACCATGTTTGTTTAAGGTTTTTTAATATTTAATCTTTGGATTTATATACATTTGGTTTATAATATTCATCCCCTGGGTTTATTATTAATCCCTTAAACTCATAATCCCTCGCATATAATGTTATTCCCTTTGTTTTTTAGTCCCTTAGGTTGTGAATATTAATTTGTTGGGTTTATTATTCCCTTGGGTTTTCAGTATTGATGTGTTGGGTTTATTATCACCTTCATTTTATAATATCGATCATGGACAACTATAAAATATGAACAATGATGGTAAACCATGGTATATTATGGTGATTTATGGATGGCCATGGTGACCCATAGTCAACAATGTTGTATAAATTTAATCATGGTCAATGACATCCATTCATGTTCAATCATGCTTCAATGTCGCTTTGTGACAAAGATTGCCTGAATATGAAAATCAACCATGGTCAACCATGGTCCTACATTTCATTCCTAGAAAGGTTATGTTGATATGAAAATGAATAACGATCAAACATTTCCAACTATGGTTGCACGTTGTATTGTGACAAAGATTGTCTCAATACGAAAATGTACCATGGTCAATAATGAATAATCATGTTTGTTTTAGGGTTTATAATATTTTGTTTTAGGGTTGATATGCTTTGGGTTTATAATATTTATCCCTTGGGCTTAATGTTGTTCGCTTTGGTTCATAATTCCATGTGTTTTAGTATTAATGTGTTGGTTTATTATTCCCTTGGGTTTATAATTTCAATCCCTTGGGTTTCGTAATGGAAGGGTTCATATTATTCCCTTACGTTTATAATATTGATTCCATGGGTTTATTAATATAAGGGTTAATATTCACAAGGTTAAATAGTGTTATATTAGTTTTACTACTACTTTGTGTTGAGAACATTAATCCATTGGGTTTATTTATGGAAGGGTTCATATTTCCAAGGTGTAATAGTATTCCCTTAGGTTTATTGTTTCCTTGGGTTCATAATCCTTTTCTGTTTTAGTATTGATCTCCATTCGTTTACTCTTCCCTTAAGTTTATTATTCGCTTGAGTTTGTTGTATCAATTTGTTTTCTTTATTAATCTAAAAGTTCGTATTGTAAGAACTTAATATTGTTCCCTTGGATTTAAATATTTTTCTCTTAGATTTAATATAAATAATATTACAATATTATATAATAAAAAATATAATATAATTTATATAATTAAAGACTCATATGGCAAGAGTTTAATATTGTTCCCTTAGGTTTAATGTTGTTCCTTTTGGTTTAAATATTCTCACACTTGGATTTAATATAAACAAGTAATATAATAAAAAAATTTAACATAATTATTATATCATAATATAATAATAATAATAATAATAATAATAATTTTATAATTATTATATTAAAATATATTATTTTAACATAATACATTTTTGTAATTATAGTATTATAATATTATTAGTTGTAGATTTTTATTTTATAATATTAATTTTTTTATATAGTGAGTTTTTAATGTTATTTTGATTATTGTTATATATTTTTTAATATGAATCTCAATACTAATATTAATATACATTATATTGATATTGATATTAATGTATAATAATATTAATATTAAATTTATTTTATTAACACTAATTTAGTATATTTCAATTATATTTATTAATTACTAATGTAGTTAATGTAGTTGATATATTTATGATATATTCTTATTAATATATATCAACCATATAAATTTTTATTAACATATATCAATGGCATCTATTAATGTAATTGTGTTAGTATATAACTATAATTATAATCTTTAGTGATAAAATAAAGTTATTTATTGGAAACGAAGTTGTCTACTCAAGCAGTGGAATAGAGTTTTTTCGCTGAAATTCGGTCAACTAAAATTCAAAAAATCAGGTAGTTGGAGTGTTTGGAATCTATTTTTGATAGTGGAAATGGATTCAACACTATCAAAAACTTTTAGGGCACTCAAAATACTAAAGTTTAACAACTGTAAACAAGATTCTGATACAACTTTTGCCAGATTTTTTCAAAATCTTTGTCGTGGGCCAAAACACGGTTTTTTTTAGACTACGTGATTAGGAAGAGTTTCCTACTCTACTATATATATATTTATCACCTTGACTATTTAAATACAAATTAGATTATCAAAAATGTTTTTTGTTTTGAAATTATCAGAGTGTTTATGAACTTCGTAATTAAATATATGCCTTTCTTTTCTTAAAATTACAAGTTCAAATTCAAAAAAGTTTAAACCTCAGAGAGTCACAAATTCAAAATAAAGAATTAAAATATATACATCTTAATACGTTTTACCTGCCAAATCATGATATCGCTTTTCTTGCCCTTTAGTAACCGTGGGTAAAAATAGGTGTTGCAATGTAGATCAAGTCACATTGTACTATGTAGGTTTGGATGAATCTGGTGTCGGCCTGATACATGGGATGTTTCAACTTTCACGTATTTCACTGTTGCGATTGGTATGGTATTGTTGAAATGCAAATATAATTTTAAAGAATATTATAACGAGTATTCTTTAGTGCGAGTTTTTGAAGGTTTTTAAGGTGATTTTTTACGGTGTAATTTCTCTAAATTTCAACAGGAATTTATTAAAAAGAAAAGTTTGATTGCCAACTTTGCACAATCCAAGTGCCTTAGAGGTTTTTGAGGGTGTTGAATCCATATGTAGAGTCAAAAAACCAGTTTGAATAACAAAAACCAAGATTAATAGTGGTGTGATTGGATCACAAGATAATAAGTGGTTGTAGTCTAAAGAAACTCACAGAATAATTTAGAATCTGGTAAAGATTTTGACAAATTCTGGAAAAAAAATTATCAAAATTTTATTTACAATTGTTAACTTCAGTATTTTGAGTGTTTAAGGGTTTTTGATAGTGCTGAAGCTATTTTCATTATCAAAAATGCAATTCAAACACTTCAACTACCTGATTTTTTGAATTTCTTTTTAACGGATTCGGGCAAAAAACTACGTCCAGACTACAGCTAGATACAATAAAATGTAAGTAAAATACAATTAAAAAAATAAATTACTGATCAAATGATTTATGGTGATATGACCTTCTTAAAATGTATTCATGAAAAACAAATGATTTATGGTGATATGACCTTCTTAAAATGTATTCATGAAAAAAATAAGAAATAAAATGTAAGCCATTTGTCTTTAAGAAAAAGAAAAGATAAGTAATAAGAGAAGAGTTTTCTTGAGAAAATAATGAATAATAAGTAACTGGAAAAGAATATTACTCTAACAAAGGATGAGAATGACCTAACACATGTTATTTAGTGAGAAAATAGCATGCATTTTAGTGAGAAAATAATGAATAATAGGTAAGTGGAAGGGAACATTACTCTTAACAAAGGATAAGAATGACCCAGCAAATGCTTTTTAGATCAGATAGTAAAGTATTTTTTTTACCAATTATATTATATTAATGAATTTAGATTAAATAATTTAATAAATTAAATTAATACATTTAAATTAAATATAAAAATTAATATTTTTAAAATTCAGTATTTTTCATTTAAATATTTTCCTAACATGTTAAATTTCAATTAAAATTTCAATTTAAACCTCATAGCTATACTATCAAGTAACTACAAATCAATCTATCAAATTATTAATATTCTCAATTACTTGCTAAATATATTTCTCTATTTCTCCAATTTTATCGTAATCTATGAATATTTTTTTATGAATATGCACTATTGTATTTTGATGAATATACACTACTGTATAAAGAGAAAAGAAAAAAATGTAAAATGAGATGATAATTTAGTGAGTATAGAAAACAATATAATTAAATAATTTAATATTTAATTAAAATTTAATTTTTAGTTTAAAGAATTAGATAATATAATATATAAATATTCCATTATAGTTTTAAAATATTTTGATAATACACATAGCCAAAAATATCCTATCACCAAAAAAAAACTATAGATAACTATTGTGAACAAATTGAAAAAAAAGGGCTTGTGATCAATTTTTATAAGCTTATGCAACGGTATTTCGAAAATTTCAAAACTCGTAATTAAATATTAAATAAATGAGAGAGAATGTGTAAAATTATGTATGATATTTATAAATATTTAAAATAAATTTAAAATTTTAATATATTTAAACATTGTAATTAAATATTAAATAAATGAGAAAGAATGTGTAAAATTATGTATGATATTTACAAATATTTAAAATAAATTTAAAAATTTAATAAATTTGAAAATTGTAATTAAATATTAAATATATGAGAGAGAATGTGTAAAATTATGTATGATATTTATAAATATTTAAAATAAATTTAAAAATTGAAACAACATATTTAAATGAAATTATATATATATAATGGTATTCAAAATTATAAGAGATTGAAATAAAGTTCACTGTAAATATACCAGCTTAGAACTATTTTAACTTCGGATCTATCAAGGGCCAAAAGGGATCAAATCTCTCGAGGAGCAAACTTTTTCTCAAATTTTGCACTCAAAAAAGAGGTTTTCACCATGAGAGATTTGATCCCTTCTTTATGGAGTAAATATGAAAAGAGGTTTTATTATATAATTAGATTTTTATTTATAATCCTATTTGATATATTGTTATTTATTTACCTTACTTCATTATACCTCTTTTATATCTATTTATTTACCATACCTTTTTATACCTATTTTATATTTATTTATTTATCATACTTCTTTATACCTCTTTTATATTTACTTATTTACCATACTTATTTTATAAATATGGTATTTGGCCCATGGTATTTAGCCCATGGTATCAATATTAATTTGTCCCATGGTATTCGTCCATAGGCTTCATCTAAATAAAACCTCTTTTTTAAATATAAAATTGTTTATGGAGTAAATATAAAAAGAATTTTATTTATTTACCATACGTCTAGTTTATATATATATTTAATTATTTACCATACCTTTGGAGTAAGTATAAAAATAGGTTTTATTTATCTACCATACCTCATGTTTATTTATATTTATATTTATTTAAATTTTAAAATATTGCAACTTTGATGGGGAAATATTTATGTTTTTAAATATTTTAATTTATCCATAGAATATGGGTTCTCTTTTTAAAGATTCATTTTACAAATATTTAATTAAAAGAAAGATTAAAAGATTTTGGATTTTGATTGTTTGTGTTGAATTAACTCTTTTCCTTTTATTTAGGAAATGGTATTGACTTTAGTAAAGAGTAAAGATGTTTAAAATTTCACTTAATTTGGAAATTCAATGTGGTAAATTTTTTTGTTAAAGGTAAATTTATGATCCATTCAAATTCATGTATATAATAAAGCAATTATTAAATGGGTGATGTTAGAAATTAAGCACAGCAGAAACCATTAAGAATTTGCACAGAGAAATAAGCATAAAAGGTCAGCAACAAATCATTAACATAAACACAAATGTTTAACCGGGAAAAACCCCAAACTCCGGGGAAAAACCCATCCTAATGAAATTTCATTAGCATTGGCCAAAACCCTGACCAATCCGGCCAAGTGAGCCTTCACGGCTCACCTCCAGGCCTACCTTACAATGAAGTCTTCCCAACCTTTTATAGGCTCCATTACATGCAATACCATAGGCTGAAAACTATGGGTGCACAAAACCATGTGCCCCAAAACCACCACTGTTTACCCTAGTCCACATTGACTCTACCCCGAGTCATGTTAACCTAACAATTCCCCCCTTAAACTTGACTTGGGGATTATTGACTAAATCCAGCCAAACCTGCTAGATGAGACAACCCCGCTAGCTCTTCCCCCCTCAAATTTTTACCCAGGGTAATTGTTAACTTGACATCCCCCCTATCACCTAGGTCTAACCCAGACTTTACCAGTGATTTACCCAGGCGTACGCATGCCATACCAGGTCTTACAGCAGTATGCCCATTTACATGTAAAAATTAACTCCATTATAATAATTTTTTTTGTTTCATTGTTGCTGTTCTTTGTATTGACCATTCTCTACATTCATTGCTATTCATTTATTACATGCATTCCTTCTCTTATCTCCTCCAACTTCCACGATGAAGCCCTTTACTTACACATCGAGAAATTACCAGAACATCATCGTCATTTTTATTGACGCTGATGTTCAACTCTATTTTTGCTTAGCTCCATGACATGGCTTTTCTTCCAACACTTACAGGTGTCGTCCAAAGCTCAATTTATGCATGAATCTCCTTCAAACACGATCCAATTGATCACGATTTACGTTCGTCGGTATGTCACGACTTTCCATCAAGTTGACCGCCGATGCAGTATCTTTCATCTTTCGAGCCATGAGATTCAGGAACTCTGGAAAATCTCCCATTTCCATCAGCGTCAACTTCACTGATCAAGCATTTCAGCTTCAGTTGGATTCTGACCCAAAGAACGCATAACAGTGCCCAAAAAATGCGGCCATCACCATCCTTGTCAAACAGACTGAAAGCCTCCTTAAACTCTACGATCTGAACTTCGGTCAATTGCTCCGTCATTCGCACAGGATAGTCGGATCGAAAATGGGCAAACGCAAATCGATTACCTTCTCTTTGAGATGTTTTCCGAGCAATGATGCGAGAAACAGATCCATTCATCCGCCGCTGCAATATCTGATGGGTACTGATCAAATTATTTGTCATGAGCCGTTCCATAACGATCCACAACCTAGCACCCAATACCAGATCGTTTGCAATATGTTGAAATGGTCGTTTCTGAAATTGAGGCAGGAATTTCTAACGTGGCTCAAATCCGTAAACATCGCAGCTGTTTTTCAACCCTCCTCATATTCATCGGAAGAAGATATGATTTGAAAATAATTATTTTACACCAACCATTCTCTCCACTGATGTAACGTCCGGCAGAAACCTTTTTGGCCATGATCGCGCTCTTCAATCTAGCGTAGAGAAGCCCTTGCGCCAGATCTGCATCACCACCATCTCTTTGACCTCAGTGCCCGAAAAATTGGGCTCCTCCATACACGCTTCACCTTTGCCCAGATCTCGAGTTCAATTCTCACGGGCCATAATGCGCTTCCAAAGAAATTTGTTTTGTCAGAACCGAATTGTGAGGGAATCATTCTTTTTCTTCCATCGAACTTGACGCTGCAATCGCACTCCTGCATCATTGAAAGATCAAGCTGACGCTTAAGGTTCAAGGACGCTGCCCTGTCCATGGTGACTATCCACATCATCCATGTGTGCCAACATTATGATCACCCACGATGCACCTCTTCAGATTCGGATTTCACGGCTCTGCAATCGATTTTGACAGACTCTTTTGAATTCAGCCCTCAACATTGCTTTCGAACTCGTCTTCTGCACGTAAGACTGCAAATGCAAACAATGTCCTCTGATCCGGATCTGGATCAGCTTCTGGTTCTGTAGCTTCCTCGTGGTCCCTCTTGTAAACTCCACAACAATGCGGCTCCCATCCAGATCTTTCATCCGCATCACGAGGATCGCTAAATTCAATAAAGGCGAAGTTGTGCTTCAAATCCACATCACGGATTCTACATAAACGTTTGGCAGAAACAATTAGCAGTGCATCAAGGTATTGATTTGAATGAAAGTTAGCTTCTCAGTTCCACTCATCGATCTTTTATCAATGGTAGATCCACACCAGATCTGCCTTCTTCACATGCAGATCTATTCAGATCTGATGCCTCCTTTACTCGCAGATCTAGATCTTCAACATCAGATCTGTCAGATCTAAACAAATTTCGCACTCCAATTGCAAGAAGGCATCCTGCAATAAAAAAAAAAGATAACAGAGACAATGAAAATGCCGCAGGTCGGATGCTGTCATTCGACATCATATCGTCCATCATTTTCTGACTGTAAATAAATTTAATCAGATCCAGCATATTCACACACAGATCTAATGCCTTCTCTCATAGATCCGTCCTTTTATGTATATCTATCTATCTAGGAGAAAATTTCACGCAGTGGCAACCAACTCAAAACTTGGCAGCTCATTCAGGATTTCAGATCTTCATAGCTCCGATACCAATTGTTAGAAATTAAGCACAGCAGAAACCATTAAGAATTTGCACAGAGAAATAAGCATAAAAGGTCAGCAACAAATCATTAACATAAACACAAATGTTTAACCGGGAAAAACCCCAAACTCCGGGGAAAACCCATCCTAATGAAATTTCATTAGTATTGGCCAAAACCCTGACCAATCCGGCCAAGTGAGCCTTCACCGCTCACCTCCAGGCCTACCTTACAATGAAGTCTTCCCAGCCTTTTATAGGCTCCATTACATGCAATACCATAGGCTGAAAACTATGGGTGCACAAAACCATGTGCCCCAAAACCACCACTGTTTACCCTAGTCCACATTGACTCTACCCCGAGTCATGTTAACCTAACAGGTGAGATAATTTAATATCCATTCAAATTATATAAATAATACATAGTTGTACTTTAATAGTTAATCTCAGCCCATTAATAAGTTAAAAAAATTATATATAATCTAAATATTCAAGTTATATAAAATTCAAAATTAGGTTAATGCTTTGACTGACATTAGAAAAAGTAAAATTTATTATTTTTTGAGAACGTGACATACTTGACATCGGGGTCATACGAGGCTGTAGATTGCCTCTCCGTGAAATAAATAAAAATATTCTATTGAAAATAATTAAAAAATTGAAATAAAGTGTCAAAATATGAGCATGTGCAATTTATTGAAACTAATTCAAAAAAATTAGCAACTAATGAATCATAAAAATGGTATTTAAAATAAATCAAAAGATTGAAATAAAGTCTAACATTAATATATGTAAACAGATCAAATATGGTATTCAAAACAAGTCAAAAGATTGAATATACACAATTTATTAGAACAAACTGAAAAAAAAAATCATAATCAAATAATCCTAAAGATTGTAATAAAGTCGAATGTGAATATGTCTAATTTATTGAAACAAACCAAAGAAAGCTCAAATTCAAAGAATACTTCAAAATATTGAAATAAAATTGACTCTGAAAGTGTGCAATTTATCAAAACAAACCAATAAATCATACATAGTTTTATGGAGAGAGAACTTCTTGTATTATCTAACTTCATTTTCTTGCTTCAGGTAATCTTATTATAGTTATAAGAGCTAAGAGAGCAAACTAATCTAGTGATGTAGGAATGGCATCAGAAACATCATAACTAATATGGCATCTATTTATTGGGGACATTAAATGATAAGTTTATAATTGATATATTGGAGGTTTCTGTAGTGTAGATTTTTAGATATAGATTTCGGAATCTCCACAGTCATCATTTTTCTTTCAAAATGATGATGACTGTGGAGATTCCGAAATGTATATCTAAAAAGTTTATAATTCTTTTCCTAACAATTTAAGACAATGTAAAGAAGTTTAAATGGTATGGCCTTAATTTTTATAATATATATTTCATTAATGATGACTGGAACCTTATCCTAAATGAAAAATAAAATCATATTCTTACTGCAAGTTCAATATTAACGATCATCTGTATGCTTTTTCTAGACATATATATTATCATTTTATTTTATTTTATTTTTAATGCTATTTTTCATTTATTTTTCTTTCATTCCAAGTTCATTTTGGAGGTTATGTTTAAATTATTGTAGTATGCAAAAGACCAAATTTATTAGTTTTGATATTTTTAAGAAAATTAACTAATTGAATTTGCTTGCTTGCTATGGTCCTCTTCCCTACTCTGACATCCTACAAAAACCCTAACTACGATGGCATCCATAGAGGGGGGTCCTCCCCCTCCCCCTCCCCTCCCTGCCTCTCATCTCATTGGAATAAGAGGTCATGGACTTCCAAGCTCTATTGGCCTCACTGCCAAAGCATTGGAAATGAGTTGAGACCCAATCAAAATTGGTGAAGAAGGATGATGAGATGTGAGGCATTGCTCCACCACTTGGTGCCAGGAAAAACACTCTAGCATGCTCTGAACACACTCTGATTGGCAAGTTCACCGACATGTTTCCCTCGCCGAGAACAATAGAAACATGGATTGAGAATACATAGAGTTCTAAACTGAAATGTAACATATCAATATTTACATTAGGAGTTGGATTTTTCTCTTTCTTGTTTGAGGTTAGGGAGTATAGGGATGCGGTATTTCCTAATGAACCTTATTTTCTCGGATCCTGGGGATGTACCTAAACAAATGGACTCCTTATTTCAACCCAGATGATAATGTTCAAACTGCTATCATGATAACAACTACCTCAGGGAAATTGGAAATGGGGTGGGAAAATATATTGACAAACTTGAGCCAAGGGGCTCACAGTTTTCCTATGCAAATATTTGTGTGGAGGCTAACTTGGAAAAAGGAATTCAAACATAAGTAAATCTAAACTTGGGGGAGTGGAAGCATAGGAAGATTGTGGATTATGATAAAATCCCATTCAAATGTCACCACGTCCATGAATATGATCATTTTGCTCGAGATTGCTCGAAGCCACCTCCTCCTAAAGGTTATGAGCAACCCCCCAAACCTAAAGAACAATGGCAGACCCAACATAAGAGAGATAATTAGGGTCCCGCCGCTAGTCCCAAACCTCAAGAAGCCAAAGGAAACATCTCGATGACTACTTCATCCAATCCCTTCAATGCGTTGGGAAATATGGGGGAAACAATGGATATTAAGAATAGACCTAAAGGAGATAATGAGAATGGTCAAAATGAGGATGAATTAGAAGATTTAGAGGAGGGAGGATTGAAATTGGATGCTCTTCCATTGGAAGGATCGAAGGAATATTCGAACAACGAAGTTAAGGATCAATCTCAAAACCTAAAAAACCCTCTTCAACAAAAATGCTCCCCATCTAAACTATGGTGAAGGAAATAACAAGAGTTCTCATGTGTCATATGGCCCAAAATTTAGACGAGGTAGACGAGGGAAGTATCGAAGAGACAAATAGTTCTCAGAAGAGGGGAAAGCCGAAACATAAAGCCCTAAGAGAAAAGGAAGATGATTAGAACAATAAATTAGGAAATCACGTTGTAATCTATGAAATTTTAAAAAATAATGGAACTAAAAATAAGGATGGAAAGGATGGAGGGGTTTCCCAAATCCCTATCTTAAAATGTGAATCCCTATCTTAAAATGTGAATTCTCTCTTGGAATTTAATGGGTTAAAGGAGCCCTAAAAATTCCCTGTCTGTAGTCTGTAAAAGATATGATTAAGAAAGAAACTCCATGGATTCTCTTACTGCAAGAGACTAAAATGGAGGAACATGAGGTGAGTAAAATTGCAGGAACCTTTTGGAAAGAGAGCGAAGGTGTTGTTCAACACTCTTGGGGAGCCTTAGGGGGACTTGTCATATTCTATTCTCTAATACATTTATCCTTAGTAGACAGTGTAAAACATGAGTCTTGGATTTTAGTGGTCACAATGCTGAAAGGATTACAATGTTTAATGTGTATGCACCAGTCCTATATGGGATGAATGTGTAGTTTTTGGATTCAATAGAAGATATCCAAAGGTGGGATAGGTATAAAAGTTGTATATTTGGAGGCAACTTCAATAAAATGCTTAATGCCTTAGAAAAAAGCGGGGGCTCAATAGTTTGAGATCCTTTCAGGGATAGAATGGAAGGCATGATTTTAGATTGGGATCTGGCTAATGTGCTTCTGAAAGTAGGTAAGTATACCTAGACAAATCGACAAGTAGGAGAAAGCCACATTGCGGCGCACTGGATTATTTTCTGATCCATAGTAGCTAGTTTCTGAAATGATTTGACCGCTCATCTGCTATAAAATTTAATGGCGCCTCAGATCATCGTCAAATTATCTTGAAAATAGATAAAGAGGAAAATATGGGCTGATTATATTCCACTTTAATGCAGTATGGATTCGGGAAGAAGGAGCACAGGAATTAATCTTTTGAGTGCATAAAATTATGGTTGAAGGCTCTCCAACATTTGTATGGGAATCCAAACTTTGTAATGAAAAGGGGCTCTGAGAAAATGGTTGAAGGAATCCTTCTAACCTATTGGGATAAATAAGAAATATTTAATCGAGTAGCTGGATAATCATTATAAATTAATAGATAATTCACTAATAAAAGGTTGGAATATACGGAAGGAAAGGGATTTGACCAAGAATATCTTCTCTGCTAGTCACGAGGAGGAGGCTCTATGGCGGCTCAAATCTAGGAGTATTTGGCTAATGGAAGGGGACTTGAATACTACCTTCTTTCACAAAAAAGCAAAGGAAATGGAGGCAAGGAATCGTATCGAAGAAATTGTGCCAAAAGGTAAGCCAAAAATTTCAGAGTTTGAAGAACTCAATAATGAAGGGTATCTTCACTCGATGGATTTATACACTGAAGAGTAGATCTCTCTAGATCAGGCATGCGAGTTTCTTAGGTACATGCCAAGGGTAATATTATCCTCTAAAATTAAAATTTTATCAAACCCACAGTTGAGGTAAAATATCTTGGGGTTATCAGATCTTTAAATATGGATAAGGCCTAAGGACCAGATGGATTTCCTATAAGCTTTTATCATGCCTTCTCGCCTTTAATCAAATTGTATCTCCTGAGAATGTTAAACCTGAAGAAGAAACTAGGAGGTGGTACAAACTCCTCTTTGTTGGCATTAATTCTAGGAAGGAACCACATCATGTGAATTTCTCTAGATTTCACCCTATTTCCCTTTGCAATGCATCCTACAAAATTCTGACTAAAATTATGACCAATAGAATGAAGCCCTTACTCCGCTCCTTTATCTCGGAGAATCAAGGAGGATTCATGCAACATAGGAATATTCTGGATAACATTATATTGGTTCATGAAGTAGTTCATTTTAACAAGGAGGCTGAGAACAAAGGAATGGTCATAAAGCTATATATGGAAAATGCATTTGATTGGTTAAATCATTCCTTTCTTATCTCCACTCTAGCTAAGTTTGGAATATGTCAAGAATTTATTCAGTGGATAAACACATGTATTGGTTTTTCATAGATCACCCTTGTGATCAATGGCAGCCCAATTCCATTTTTCTCGGCTTCTCAGGGTCTGAGATAGGGATGCCCTTTATCCCCCATCCTTTATATTATTATGGTGGAAATAATTAGTAGAATATTGGAAGTGACATGGGAGAAAGGGTATTTTCTAATGCTTAGTATAACTAGGAACGTGAAAGAGAATAACTATTCACAATTTTTTGATGACAATATGCTTCTTGGAGGGGCATACAGAATCATCGCAACTTGATTCAAAGAGGTCCTAGATGACTACTTGAAATTTTCTATTGGTTTGGTGAATAAGAAGAAAAGCTTGATATTTGGATGGAATTGCTCAGAAAACACATTGCACAAAAATTCTCACATCTTGGGATTCCCTCTAGCCAAAATATGGAGAGAATTTCCTTACCTCAGACACCTAATATCCTTTGGGCCATACTTTGGGGAGGATTGGGAAGATGTCCTCCAAAAAATCAAAAAAAATAATCCAGTCTTGGGGAGCTAAACGGTTGAATGTGGATGGGAAAACAATTCTCATAAAATCAGTTCTATTTGATGTTCCCATTTATATTGGATCGAGCTTATTGACTCCCAAGAGCATAATCCATAACATCAATAGAATGATCACAAAATTCTTGTGGCAAGGTGGGAAAAATAATGAGAAAATATTTCATTTGATAAATTAGAAAACAGTCATGCTTCCAAAATATTTGGGGGGATGGCAATAAAGGAACAAAAATATATGAATTTAGCTCTTCGAGCTAAGCTAGTTTGGAGACTACTGACAGATTCCAAGGAGTGGTGGAAGCCAGCCTTTCTGAGGAAGTACTTTCACAAAAGTAATCTAATCATGCTAGAGGATGAGGTTTCAGAAGGTCATACGACTAAAATTTGGAAACTTTGCAAAGCCTCAACCTCAGTGATGTTGGAAAAATTGGGGTGGAAAGAAGGAAATGGAAGGATAATTATAGTCTAGAAGGATATATTTATTCCAGGTGATCTAATGATCGATAATCAAGAGGTTAAGGATTTGTCTAGGTGGATGGAGGAACATGGATTGAGAATTTTGGTTGACATATGTATTTCATAGGAGAATGTATCCTGGGCACTATTGGTAAAAAATATCAAAGGTTATGTCTCGTCTACCTCTAATTGATTGGACCGATGAATATGGAGGGGAGGAAAACAAATCTATTATTGGGTGAAAGAAAGATATGAAAATTTAATCAAGAAAATCTTGAATCCACAAGATTCTATAATATGGAGTAAGGTCGGGAACAAGGATGGTCTTCCGAAGGTGAACACCTTCTGCTAGGAGTTGGTCTACGACAAAATTTTAACAACAAAGAACTTAAAAAAATATGGATCCAGGGTTGGTGAAGGTGTGTGCTATGTGTAAACGCCGAAGAAGAAATATTTCATTTTTTTCATTTCCTTTTTTCCATAGAGGTGTGGAGATTATAGTTTTATCTAATAAGCCAAATCCATTACATCACTGCAAATCAGATGTAAATGTTTGAGAATTGAATCTCTCACTCCTCTTGGAACAATGGTCCTTCTACAATTATTTCCAGGTGTTGGGAAACCATTATAAAATACCTTTGCTGGGAAATTGGGCTAGTAAGGAATAATGGTATCTTCAAGGAAATAAAGCGTATTATTTCATCCACTTCCTAGAAAGCCTCCCCTCTCATTTGAAGCAATATCTTCAAAATGATTCGATCCGGATGCTACGACCAATCTATCAGAATATCAGAGAGATTCAATCAATATTAAATTGACCCCAAATCAAAATGTAAATACTAAACATTTCCAAAGGAATATGGCCTTCTTCGTTTGTATTCCGAGTGACCAGTTTTTGGAATGGAGGAAATCAATCGAAACTTATTAGTTTTAATGGTGCTTCGAAAGGGAATCTAGGGGAGGAAGGAGCAGGAAGTGTTATCTTTTGCCTCGATGTAAAATTTGAAAAAGGTGCGTGTGGGGGTTAGGTTTTGCCTCAAACAACGAGCAATAAGGACTAGGACTTTGGAAATGGCTCAATATGGCAGCAGCTGGAGGAATCCTCCAATTAAGTGTTTTTGGAGACTCTCTCATTACAATACAAAAATGCTACAAAATGAAGCTTTGCAAGGACCCAAATACAAGTACAACCTTACAAATAATTCAACTGCTTAAGGAAAAATTTGGATCCTTGGAGTTCTACCATATCAAGAGAGATAATAACATGTTGGCAGATGCTCAAGCCAACATCGAGGTTAACTTGGAGCAAGGAGATGATCGAGGCAAATGAAAAAATAATTAAATGTTAGATTACATGATCATAAATGATATGAGGATATTGAAATGGTTTAAGTTCATTAAGGATGATATAATGACTGACATGATGCATAGTTATGGCATTCATTCCAAGGAATAATGGCTCTATGGTGATTATTCTTGCAGAACGATGGGCCCTTCAATCAACATGTGGATAAATGCGAGGAATAATGTTAAGCATGCATATAGGTGGGATGGAATCAGCGTGGATTTAAGGCAGGATAACAAAGAATGATTTGTTAGTACCATGATTGAGGAAGGGCAAGCCAGTTCGATCATGTGTGTTAATGGTTTAACCCAAGTAACAATGAATTCTCAGTTATTCGCATGGAAGCATAATGAGAATGACATTAAATTTGAAGGGACTCCCCCTACTATCATTCTGGAGTTAAGTTTGGCTATAAGAGGATTGTTGTGTAGGCTCCATGCGCATTGGCTCTCCATTCTATACCTCTGAGTTGAAGAAATGGCTTCTTCATCACGTAATGATGTTGGTGGCTTGCTAGATGAGATATAGTGGGCTTTTAAGCAAGAAATTGAGGAGAATATTTCTAGGATATGCGGGCAAATCATCTCTAAGGATCACTCACATTTAGCCCTGGTTTCAAGTCATATATAGGGCTTGAAATAATATTTATAAAACGTGCATGTAGAGGTGGAAATAATAATAACCAAGATAGAAAACCATGATTATAAAGTAGATAACTCTGAGGTTAAGGTGGAGACTATAATAGTCAATGTGTTAAAGGAGGTGTTTGGAATTAGTGATGATCATGAACAATACATGGATTTTTGTGATGGAGGGGATCTCCCACCGATGTTTCTCGACCAACAAGAACTGCAGTAGGCGCATAGGTAGCAAGAGCTATCGCAAGAATACCAGCAGGAGGAAGTGGAAAAAATGGAAGAATTTACCAAGAACAATAAGGAGGTAACTAGGTAGTCAATTTCATAACGATAGTTAGATTATGTTATGTAGGTATGTTAGTATTATTGGAGTATTTTGGAGAATTTATAAGAAGAATGATGTAGTCAATTTGAAAAGTACATCTTTGCATCTCCAAAGACACTAGTGAGTGAAATTTTGGAGGACTATGGAAATTTTGTTGCTTTGAATGTAATGGCACTGACCAAATTCTAGTTTGATGAATATAATTATAAGTGTTCCTTAAATAAAAAATTAACAAATTTATCCTTATTTTATTATAACATTTGAATCTTAAAAAAAAAACGAACAATACTTGATATTCCTTTGTGAATTATTTGCATACATAAGAGAAAATTCTCAATCATTTAACTAGAAATTTAGATTTCACCATTATCTGTTCATATTATGGGTTTGATATCCATGATAATAACCACTTCTCTAAACCTATATTACACTTAATTGGAATAATATATTCAATCTATGACCTATTTTGAGATGATGGACGGTACTTATAGTCATATATGGTCACTTATAGATAATCAAAATTCTCTATTTATACATTTTTCCTTGAATTTCTTCTATTTGTAGTTTAGTTGACCTTGAGACCATTTTTTTTTTGGCATATATTAGACCATTAATTTATTCCCTCCCTTAAAGGAAATCATAGATGAATCCATTTTTTTAAGAAAGTAATAATTGGTGTATCATCTTTCTTTCTCTATAAGAACTACCATGCTTGAAAGTAGATAAAGGAGAGTTTCCTCTTAAGATATAAGAACCATATTAACATTTGGACTACTTCAAGTGATTGCAACATATGTAGTTCCTAACAGAACATTTAATGAATTTTATGGATTCTACATAAGTAGTTGCTAAAGGAACATGTGCTTAATTTAATGGTCTTAATTTGATATACTTGATGGTCCTCCATCTTAGAGTGTTGCCATCAGAAGATCTTTATAGTATTTCCTTTTGCAATTGAAGTAGCTTTTTTCCTTTGAGCATAAAGTTTCCACATAACCATGTTCAAAGAAAATATTCTTATCATATTGCAACATGTTAGTGATCACAATCTCATTCATTTCTTTCTAGCACAATGTACTAAGGAAGACCTTTTCATCTAGATGTAAATTTTGATGTAGGTCATAGAATCCTAATCAATAATTTTAAAAAATATACCTTGTGTGTAGCTTGTTATTAGTTTTTTTTGTCCGCCCCATTTTTTTTGGATTTTGATATATATATATATATATATATATATATATATATATATATATATATATATATATATATATATATATTAGTTCATAAAAAACCAAATTTCTCCCAATGAAATAAAGTAGAACTAATCACTTTCTTAACAATAATAATTCAACTTAAGCCCAAAATTATAATCAAAATATCCAATAAAAAAATTGTTAAAAAAATTACACATAACACATTGTATATTTATATTTAAGTTTAAATTCAAATTTAAAATTAAAATCAAATTGAATTTGAATTCAAATTCAAATTAAAAAAATAAAATAAAACCATTCATTCACTCTTAAAATAATATGATGCAGAAGAAATCATTAAAAAACCTTTACCAGTTTTCTGCCATGATTTTGTTTCTCGAGATGCCAAGACCAAGAATTCACTAGTTTTTCATTATTTTGTTGAATTGATGCCAACTAGAAATTTGGACTCCAAAATTCTATATAATCTAATGTGATATGAAAGTTAATTATCATGGGTACTCACAAAATTCTAATGTAGAAATAAACATATGATTTTGGCTGCTCACATGTATTAAGGTAATTTAGAAAACTCCCAACTACCCATAAGTAAAATAATGAAATAGTGTGTATAAAATAAATATTCCTGAGTGTTCAAAAATTATATTATATAATGACGACTATGACCTTTAGCCCCAAAATGAGTTGGTTTCATAACATTTGGTATCAAAGTTCTGGATTCTAGGGTTTCTCTTCTTCAAACAGGATATCTTGGAATTTTCACTATATTTTTTTTCTACGAGGCTTCAAAAGCTAAAATTTCAACCAAGTGGAGAACAAACCTTGGTGCACTTCATGTAAAACTTTCAGATATTGGTTAGCAATATTTTCAGAGATATGATCCGGGGAAAGGGTTTTTTCAGTCTCAAAAATTTAGTCTCAAACAGGTGAGCTAGGGAGAATCATCATTACTTTCATTTCAACCATTGGATTGGAATTATGTAAAAAGGGACCAAAAGAGAACATGCCTTATTTTTTCTTGTAGAAATTTGATGGCCTAAGGTTGAAACAGTGACACATGGAACTTCGTACAAGTTCGGTCTACTGAAATAGTCTATAATCAAGTCATCGTGAGAGATCGAGCATAACTCTTTCTTGAAGACTACAATCCTGGTCTGACTTGTGGGGTTGGAAAGAAGATTCAAAGGACTACCAAAGGACAAAATTTCAGACCTTGAGGATCCAAAATTTCAGATCTACAAAAAAACTTAATATCGAGCGCCTACAAAGAATGAAAAATGTGTATATTTATTTTAAAAATTTGGATAAGTTTTGTTTAAAAAAATCAGTTGAAGTAATTCAAGGGGAATATTGAAGAATAGATATCAGTATTTGGCTCTAAAATGCCTCCCAAAAAAAATAATTGTACACCAATTAAGCCTTCAAAAATCTCTACTATGATGCATGAAGTGGAAGAATTGCAACATGATATATCAAAGTTAACAGACTAAGTGCAACAAATTTCATGCTCACCAAGAGCAACCGAAGATGAAATGGATGGCTTAAAAGGGGACATGGGTGGCTTAAAATGAAACATGGAAGGTATAAAAGGAAAATGGAGGGTTTTTAAGTAGACATGAATGTGATAAATGTCAAGTTGGAATGGTTGACAAAGTTGTTGCAAGAAAGCATTCTCGGTGGTGACAAGGTAATCCATGAAAATCATGATGAGTACAAAAGGAATATGAATCATGATTTTATAGACTCTAATGTGAGATTTAAGAACCACCACATTCCAAAGATAAATATGAGGAAGTTTGATGGCAAGGACTCGGTAACATGGATACTATAGATGGAGCAATATTTTGATCTCTATAATGTGCAACACACACAAATGGTACACATTACAACTTTATATTTAGAACCCAATCTATTTGTATGGTATCAATGACTTTTTTCTCGTAAACCAATTGTAACTTCGTAAATTTTTATGGAGGAAATGATAGCATATTATGAGTATACGAAGAGCAACACCTTCTTTAGCCAATTGATAAATATTAAACAAAAGGGTTCAATGAAGGAGCACATTGAGGATTTCCAAAATTTGAATATAAGGGTAAATGATATTCAAGAGGAAAATAGGATTGATGTCTTCATAGGGACTTTAAAAGATAACATCCAACATGAGGTTAGCCTTTGGGAACCCGATTCATTAGAGAAGGCATTAAGGGTGGCAAGAAAATTTGAAAGAAAAATGATGGAACAAGGAATTCTACCACTCACAACTCTAAAGATGGAAGTTTTGCAACTCCTAGATTTCCACAACCTATAAGGTTGACACCACAAAAAATGGAAGAAAAAATAGCAAAAGGGATTTTTTACAGTTGTGATTAAAAATACACTAAAAGTCATAAGTGTGCTAAGAAGAAATTATTTTACATAGATTGTGAAGAGCAGGAAGAAAAGGAACAAGAAACATTAAAAGAAGAGGATATACACTAGGAACCAACCCTAGAGAAAGAATAAATGGATCCTAACATATTTTGTAATGCATTGGAAATAATTACAACTCCTCAAACTCTAGAGATAGAGGGAGATATCAAGAATAAAAAGGTAATAGTGTTGATTGATTCAGGTAGTTGTTGTGGAGGTAAATCCCCTCTGTAGACAAAGGCAATCCCACTAGCCCTAGAGTGGGTCTAGCAACAATTGAAACACACAAAGTTATTGGTTCCTAGTTACAAAATATAGAATCGCGATAGATCACTTACCGTGATTCCTTCGCTGTTGTTGTCGAAGAACAAGTGGCGCTTTCGTTCCTCGCTAGACAGGTCATGATCCATGAGCTTGCTACATCCAGATACCTGTACACATGAAAAGAAGAGAGTCAACATGAAACGGAATATTTCACACTTTTATAACTATCGATCAGTCAGAGAGGAACGAATGAAATTGCATTATATAATGGAAAAACACAATCATGGAACCAATAGTAGAGTCATTTATATTAAGATATGAGAGAAAGATTACAATTGGTGCTCTGAAGTTTTGATCTTCCTTTGATAGGGTTCTAGCGGGACGTGTCTCACAAAGCTCGTCAGGGATTTGACAGAACTCTCTCTCTCTCAGGGTTCTCCTTAGCTCTTCTCTTGATTGTCACTCAGCTATAATTTCCTTCCCAAAAGTTCAGCTAGCTAGAAAATGGAGAGGGCAGGATTTTATAGAGGGAGAAGGAGAGGTTAGGCTCCCTATAATCATTGGGGAGAGTCCTATCTCTTAAGAAGGTTCCATGAGAGGTGGAAAACCAGTTCCTAACAGGGAGATCCGGAGCCAAACAACCCAACCTCATTTTGATGATCTGTTATGAAGTTGTTAGAATCAAACTTCTGCCTTCTATTGTTAAAAAACATTCCTTAATAGGCTTGGCATAGGCACAACGTAGGGACAAAGCACCAACTGGCGCGCCCACTAGTGTGCATTTTCCCTATTGGCACGAGGGATGAACTAGCTACCTGCGCCAATGCCCAAACATGGGTTTTTAGGGTTTTCCAGAGGAAATTTTCTTCAGGAGAATTCTTGTCCTTATGTAGAAGGATGCTTCCAAGGTGTTTTCAGGACATTTTGCTATTCATAGGTCACGTGAATATTCCTCCAATGTACGGGACAAGGGATTGCAGGGACAGTGACAAAATGATATGTAACAGATGCCCCCTAAAGCATGAGGTCCGAGAGAGAGGGACGGGTGAAAAGCTTTATGAGAATGTGCCCAACTGAAAACACTGTTGTCGGAAGACCTGCGAATACAAATATGACTGATATCTCTAATACATGATATGTAGTATGGGCACAACCATGCATAATAGAGTGTACAAAAACTGGGATCCAAGGTATGGATGCATCCATCTAGTAAATAAGGATCAACAAGTAGACTCAGGAATGGTCGCAGCCATCCAATTGAATGAGTCATGAAATAAATCATAATAATCCACAAAGAATCCGCAGCCTAAATGTTTATCAGACAAAATCTAGGGTCTTGCACTCCATCTCGACCTAAACAGAGTACAAGTTCGAGCATGTGAATATGTGAGCTGAAGTCGAACATGAAAGAACATCGTCTGATTACCAGCCAATAATGAAAGTCATTAACAAACGCGAGAGAAACCACCAATAATGACGATGGCTCTCAAGGTACAAGAGGTACAATCCACGGAATGTGAACAGTGAGATAGCGTCGAACACCCGCAGAATCATCCAATCGAAGGCCGATAATGAAAACCTTGCGTCGAATGCGAAGAACCTACCATTGAGGCATGCAGGCTCCAAGCCACCTGAAGGGAGTCTCTAGATCGGCTTCCTGGATAATGAGTTGAAGTCGATAGGAAGTGACCTTGATTGAAGGTGTGCCATAATGTTTCCCACATCATTGACACGAGACAGAGGGACATAATTTTTTTTGAATCAAGACCAACAGAGAATCAGAGGGAGGTTGAAAACTGCAGAGGCCAACTTCTCTTGAACATATCGGCAGCACGACATTGGATTTGGCAGTATTTTACATCACTGGATTTGAGGTCATGGTGACGTGGCAAAGAGCAGATGATGGTCAAAAGAGATTACCCAAACCCATGAAGGCAAGTAGATAACGAGATGAGATGTCCCCAAGCCGACACGAATGCAGAAAAGTGTCATGTTCAAGAGCGACATACTGCCAACACAACTATAATACTGGTTCCATTTCCCCCCACCATTTCTGGCGAGTACCCCAATTATTTTTGAAAACAAGCTTGAAGGGGATAGCATGTGCTTGTGATATAAGTTTGTCCTTCAGACAAATCCAACCTAGTACATTTAACAAGCCCTAGGAAGTAGGAACTCGAGTAACATCATTATGACGAAGTCCGATGTCCTAATTTTTTAATGAGTCTGGCAAAGGAAGAACTCGGCGTCTTTTCATGTTTAGAGAGTTTGAAAAGACAGCGGAAAAGAAAACTCCAACAAGTCCCTTTTCGTGAATAGTCCCTCAGATCCAAAAAGGTATAAAACAATATCTAAGAGAACCTCCTAGTCACGATAGGCTAGGGTATTCCTTTTTCGTAAATAATCTATCTCATCCCGAAAAAGGAGTAAACGTATACTAGGTAGATGTCGCTTCGCAGCCAATTTAATGAGCTCAAAACGACAAGCGACTCGGCAATATTTTCAGTTTTAGAGAGTCAGAAAAGAGCTGAAATTTGAATCTAGTAGTGACTTTTTCGTGTTTTTACCGAGTCCGAAAAAGTATAAAATACAACTCGTGTCTTTGTCCTAATCGCATGAAAACCTGTCGTTGCACGAAAAGCAAGTGTAAAACCCATTTTTCGACAAAAATATAATAAAATATCGGAAAAACAAGTCTTAAAACCTAATTTCGATTTGAGAAGTTATAAATATTACAAATAGTAAAAACTTATTCACTTTTCACCTTTTTACCTCTTTGCAGAGCGATAGTGAGCCATTTCCTTTGCGATCTTGAGGCGACGATTGTGAACAATCCAGTGGACTAATCCAGATTCCATATTATTCAGGTAAGAGCCGCTTCCATTAGCCATATTTTAAATCATATTTCATAGCTTTTGATTGTCATTTGGCATCCCTGAGGGGAGGAATTGCAAAATTAGGGCCTCCGCGGTTAGTGCGAGCTTCAGGCATGGACCTGCGCCAGCCGACCCTTTTTCACACAGGGGTCGCACCAGGTGGCACGACTGTTACCAAAACAGCTGCGCCAACTGTTCAAGCCAACATTCCGTTTAAATTTAACAAAAAAATAGCCAATGAGTTGTTGTTTTAAGTACCCAAGGGATCTTAAAATTTGTTTATAACCAAATTGATGCAGGTACAACGCAACAATGGTAATTGTATGGAAGGAAAGAGAGCACAACGAGGAATATGAATTGGCAATGGGAAATGAGTAGTGTATGAATGCTCTCCGGAATTGTGGGTTGAAAAAATTCTTCTTAACGCCATGTCTCCGCGCTCAGCCCGAACTACTGCAATATCTAATTAGCATCTAGGATGAGGATGAGGAGAAGTTCAAACTTTGAGATTATGTACTTGAGCTCGAAGTGTCAGATGTGTACTTCATCACTAGAATATCACACAGGGGTTCAGTCCCTATCTTGACCAGGACCAGGCCTTCAGGTGAAAACATGACAATGGTTATGGATAGGGTGTGCCGAGGGGCACACAAAGGGATAGGTAGTGGAAAGGTAGACATTCAAACCATCCTCGATCTAGCACTGAGATTAGTGCTACATACCATTACGTGGGTTGCGAGGTCGCAAACACCACCAGCACGAGGCTACAAAGACACAGCTCCTTCTTGCATCAGAGTGCATGAACCCAAAAATGTTTGACTGGGCCACAACCGTGATTATGAACATCAAACGGAAACTCACCCAATGCAAGAAGACCAAATTGAAACAGTTTGGATATGAGTCAATTTTGGTATCATTCTTCCTGGAACAACTACCTATCTTCCAGTGCCAGGGGGCCATAGTCCCGGATCCACCATTGAGAAAGCCATGGATGGCTCGATGGGTAGCATTGATGCCCAGGGCAGGAGGTAGCCAGTAGATGTCATAGCGGCCCGAGTTCTTTGGCTGGCTCCCACGACAGCTGATCATCGTAGAGGACTGGCCCTATGCAAGCACCGATTTCACTGGAGACCTGGACCTTCCGCTCCAGGAAGGAGAGGACTGGGACAAGGAGATTGGTAAGACTCTTTTTAATTTTATGATTTTTCTGATTTTTTGGTATACATGCATGTTCTAACATTTGATCCTATATGTATGCATATGTTGGTCCAGAGAGGCCCGCCGGGATGTCACCAATAGCGAGGAGGACCCCTCTCGCTTATGACCCTCAAGGTGAAGGGGGCGAGGGGGACGAGCTTGTACAAAACCTATAGGGGATCACTCGCGGAGTTCCGGATTATGCTTGTTTAGCTAATGTTCCCTTAGCTTATCAAAGGCACACCATCGGGATGTCGAGTTGTCTCCACCACTTACTGAGGCAGTTGATGTAGGCAGTGACATGCTACCATGAGCACCATGCCAATTAGTCACCTAGGCTTTTTATTTGCATATATTTTGAGAGACATTTCGTCTCTGGATGTAACTGAAACAAACATGTATATTTTGGTTTTATATGATGCACACGTTGCAAACACTAAAACGGACTATATATATATATATATATATATATATATATATATATATATATATATATATATATATATATATATATATATATATACATTTATTTTCTACATGGCTCTTGTTTACATATGATGATGTTTTTACAAATTTCATAAATTTCTATCTAATACCATGTTGGCTACTACATCTGTTAGTGTATTGATTCATCCTGGTATATGCTGATATGTAATGTAATCAAAATTCCTTTCAAGTAAAAAAATACATAGGTATAGTCTTAAAATGCATGGGTTTCTAACTAAATAATGACCATTGAGCTATAAAAACATAAGTTGTGAGTCCAGATGTACAAGTAATGCGCGAATACCAAGGTTAATAGCCTCGTTTAATAATTCCAAAATGGCACTATATTCCGTTACATTATTTGTAGCAGGCCCTAGACAAACACCTTGTAAATTAACCAACTCACCAGCAGGATTGTAAATTACTCAGACTGCCAAAGACTGGTTCTTGGTACTACGGGAGGCACCATCCTCGAAACCGAGATAAGGAGTAATAGACATCTGCACAATCAGAAAGACCCAATAAGTAGAAAACGCTTATAAAGCACACCACACCACACATGCACAAAAATGAAAAAATCACCTATATACATATACTATGCAAGAATGATTCAAGCATAATATTTCTTCAGGTACAACCCATTTCTGGGTTGTGCCAAAGGGTAACCTTCATAATCGATCATCTCATAAGCCTCATTCTTCAATACACATTTAACGATATAGGGCACATGCCACATAGGTTGGAATTTTCCTGCCCCAAGCTTGTCATGGGCTTGATCATACAAGAGGACGAGGTCCCCTTTGATAAAAGAGCGCGGAGAAACTGTTTGATCGAATTGAGCTTTAACCTACTTTTTCTATGCCTCGATGACTAAAGCAACCAAGCAGTGAGTTTCTTCCAATCTCTCGAGATATAGGAGATGTTCTTCCTCCGGGGAAGTGTCAGGCAGTAATTCCACAACCAATTTTAGTGAAGGGATTTCACATTCAACCGGAAGAGTAGCCTCCAGACCATACACCAACTGAAATGGTGTGAAACCAATTGCACTCTTCACTGACGTTCAGTAAGCCCAAAGAGCTGAAAACAACTAGAGATGCCAACTTGATTTGTGTATAGAAATTGTTCATTGAAGCATCGTGACAAGCACCTTGTTCACGGCTTCATCCTGGCCATTTTCTTGAGGGTAGTATGGCGTTGAGTTGTCGTGACACAAACCCAACTTAGATGTCAGCTCTGCCATCATATATTCCCAAAAATGAGAGCCATGATCAGTGACGATGGCTTGAGGAATGCGTAAATGAGTGATTACATGGTTGAAAATGAATTGTGCAGTTGTCTTACCATCCGCGACCATTGTAGGCATTGCTTCGGCCCACTTGGTGAAATAATCTACAACAAAGATGATATAAGCATGCCCCCTAGCCGAGTGAGGGTTACACGTCATAAAATCAATGCCCCATTTGGTAAGGGCCTATGGTAATGACAGGATGTATTGGGAGAGATGGCGCACGCATCTTGCGTTGGAAAATTTGGCACTCATGACACTTTCGTACTGCAACAATACAATATTTAAATATAGATGGCCATAAATAGCCCACAAGAAGGATATTCTATGTGGTAGCATACCCAAACATGTGACTGCCACAAGCGCCACTGTGACAGTCATGCAGAACTTTCTCAGCCTCCTCTAAGGTCAAACACCGGTGGAGTACAGAATCGACTCCAACACGATATAGGGTATCTCCGACAATGCGATATGATTGCGACTGATGTCGAACACGACGTCGAGCATCCTTCGTTAACTCGGACCGGAAGGTAGATGTCTGAAGGTATGCGATGATATCACCGTACCATGGATCAAGAGTGCTGATTAAGAGTAGAGTTTCGTCCAGGATATGATCCTCGGATTGAGATGGAACAGAGTCGGTACGGAGAGAACAAATGAGATCAGCAAAAAACAACGATTTCATTGATTTGGCAGTAGTGAACTCTAGATCAAGCTCTTGGAGGATGACAATCCACTTTGAGTACTTTCCCCCTAGAAATTGTCGAGACAAAATGTAAGTCATGGGGTTGTAGTCAGAAATCATGGTTATCGTGCATAACAGGATGTAATGGAGAAATCGCTGAACGGCCTGGACCGCGGCCATCGCCAATTTCGCGACATGTGCATAATGTTTTTTAGTGTCGAGGAGGTTCCGAGATAGATAATAAACCACGTGTTCATTACCGTCATCGTCATCTTGTACCAGAACCATGGCAATCATACTGAATGCAACAGCCAAATAGAGGGTAAAGTCATGATGATAATTTGGAGGACGGATTAATGGAGTGTTGACAAGCAATGTTTTAAGGTTATCGAAAGATTGTTGAGCAATCTCGTCCCAACAGAAAGAGACATCCTGTTTTAGATGTTGCGTAAACCTTTTGGCTACCTCTGCATAGTTCGAGATAGAATGACGTAAGAAATTCGCTTTCACTTGAAGACTCTGAAACCGATGCAACAAGGATGGGGAGGGGAGATTAAAGATAGCCTCAACCTTGAGAGGGTCAAGCCAATTTCCGTCCTTAGAGACAATGAATCCTAAAATTCGACCAGAGTCAATGCAGAAGACGCACTTGTGAGGATTAAGCCTGATGTTATAGTGTCTGCACCGGAGATGTTCTGGATGGTCTTCGCGTAGAGCTGAATGAGCTAAAAGGTAATCCAGGTACAGCTGAACAACATTACGTATGTCGTGAAAGGCATATAACATGGCATGCTGAAAGGTAGCCCCAACATTTTTTAAGCTGAAAGGGAGCTTCTTATAGGAGAATGTTCCCCACAGACATATGAAAGCGGTCTTATGTTGATCGAATGGAAGGATATTGATTTGATTATAACCTGAAAATTCATCCATAAGGGAAAAGATCTCACTCCTCGCACAATCATCAATGATTTGATCGATAAAGGGGGTGGGATAGTTGTCCTTAGGGCAAGCCTAATTGATATCTCGATATTCAACACAGACTCGAATTGTGCCCTGCTTCTTATCCACATGAATAATATTGGAAACCCACTCTGTCAGAGGGATCGGATATATGAAACTCGCTTTAAGAGGTTTCTCAACTTTAACTTTTATAGCAGTGGCTTTCCCAGGATGCACTGGATGCAGACGTTGGTGCACAGGCTTCGCACCAGGATAGGTGGGAATTTCATGCACGATGATACTGAGATTGATTCCAGGCATCTCTTCATAAGACCACGCGAAAACATCACGGAATTCGCGGAAGAGACTAGTGTACACTTGAATCTCATTGGGAGAACAAGTGACTCCCACATGGATGTTCTTGACGACCCCCGGCTTAATGGAGATGTCGATAGGCATCGTTTGGGTAATATTACTCAGATTTCCTTTCGAAAAAACTTCATGAGTCAATGTTGGAATTTGGAGAGGTGGAGAGGGAACCTGAGATGCAAAACCCTCGAGACATTTAGACATTGCCCCCAGGCCGGGCATAAATGAGGAACGATGATGCCCATCACTCCATGGCAGATCTTCAAGAGACATAGCCTCCACTATAGCTTCATCAAATGGAAAAAATTCTCTCAAATGATTGGGTGAATCTGCATCACCGAGCCAAGGGGATTGAGAATAAACATCAAGAGCCATGCTCAAAGGAGCATTATCAGTAGGAGGAGGATCTGATGCGGCAATGATCTCACAATAATTTATTTCAACCGGGGTCAGAGACATCGATTCTTCAAAAGAGGAAACCTATTCATGAGAAGGGATGATCCACGAGTCATCCGACCTAGAGATCATATTGACTTGAATGGTGTTCAGTGGGGGAGTGGCGAAAATACCCATGAGAACGGGTTCCTTGAAAAGATCTGGTCCTATATTGTCGGGGGGATTAGGAATTTGATCCATGTACGGCACGTTGCTCTCAGAGGACTAGGTAAAGAAAGACTGATCGGCAGTAATAATCTTTCCCTTATGTGGAAACCTAAAAAGTCGAAAGAGGGTGGACGGAACGCACAACATGACATGGGTCCAACTTCAACCGAGTATAAGATTGTAGTTGAGTTTGGCATCAACAACTTCCACTTCTACGTTGACTATCTTATCTTGCAATGTAATCAGTAGACTTGCGAGAACACCCAAGTGTTTTGATTCCCTTCCATCAAATACCTCAAGGGCATTGGGAGATGAAGTAAGGGTTGGAGAGCCAATGGCTTTCCAGCAAGCAGATGACATAACGCAGGTAGAGGCACATTCGTACACAATGGTTCTGTGAATATTAAGGTCGTTAATGCCAACTTATATAACAAGCGCAATCTAGTGCAGAAGTCAGGGGATGAAATTCTCTATATCGAAGGTGAGAAGGTTATAATCAGCAGGATCAATTCTGCCAATCGCAGATAACAAATCTTTCCATTGAGACAGACAAATATGAAGTACTTCCAACGTGGACATTGCGGAAGGCGCCTGTGCCAAATCCTCAAAAATACTGTAATGTTGAGCAGCACGGGCGTTTGAATTATAGGAAGAATTTTGGAGAACACCTTTGGAAGGTGGCCGTACAACAGGTTCAGCATTGGGCCTTTCAATCTCAAGAGGAACAGAGGCAGGTGGGGGAGGAGGGCCATCAACGACTTCCTTCCCCGCTACCTTGCGTGATCCGGCATAATACTTCGACCGAGTGGCAATAGAAACAGGTGCAGCACCATTCATCATGAAAACCTGAGACCCAAAAGATGCAGATGGCGAAGGCTTCTCGACCATCTGGGTCTGCTAGGATGGAAAAGGTTCCTTAAGAACTGCCAGAGTTCCCATAGAGCCCTTAAGAAGTTGACTAACCTTGGATTGTCTAAGACAATCTTTGGTGTAGTGGTCCTCATCACAGATCAGGAAAGGGTACTTCAGTTTTCGCTGTGAACCATCATCAACACGTGGTTTGGATGATTCTGGTTTTGGGGCATCGGATTTGGCTTTGCCTTTGCCCTTCTTTTTCCCTTTGGAAGTCTTGTCTGCAGGATTGGCCTGGATGGCATTGACATCCGTGATCTTAACAAAATCTAGAGTAGCCTGAGAAGCAGAATTGTTGGAAGAATTCGCTTTCTGGTTCCCATTGGAAGACTTGCGAGAAGTCTGAGAGATAGAACCAATTACACTGTCAAATAATGGAGTAGCTGGTGCTTTAGAAGTCCCTGGTCGTGGGGCATCAATCAAGATGTCATATAACGTGTCAGACTGATATTACACTAAATTGAGGTACTGGGAAAGAGCAATGGCTTGTTCCTCGGTTACACATGCCCCCATAGCAATGTCTTGTGCAATATTATTGAAAAAAGAGGTAGTGAACCAGTGAGTTAGAATCTGATTAGGAATGTCAAACTTGATCAGATGATGATGACATCTCCATTCGTGAATGTGATCTGAAATATGAGTGGCTTTGTCCTATTTCAGAGATGCCAGGAGATGTGTCTCAACTTTGTAACGAACCAGTAACTAGAAATGCATCGGGAATGCCATAGCTAGGGTATTAAAATATTGAAAAATACCATGGGATAGTTCTATATACCATTTAGTAGCAGCACCAGTGAGAGTGCGCTGGAAAAGACGTAGACAAATCGAGTCATCCACCCAAGAATTCGAAGAACACCATAAGTGGTATGTCATGACATTTGCTTGGGGGTCTTCTCCAGATTTTCCCTCAAACTTAGGACAATCACTAGGTGCCTTCGTCGGAACCAGAGGCCAATATGGATTATGAAGAATCGGATCATTGGTTAATTTGGACACATCCAGTAACTCCAACGTGGCGAGAAAAGGTAATTGAGGGTTAAAAGGCATGACAGGTCCCCGATAAGGACCTGTACCTGTACTCCATCTTGGTTAAGCATAACTCTACCCCCATTGGTTCTATTCTGGAGGATTCTGACTATAGGGGGTATAAGCTGGATAATGAGGTTGATATGGCGGATGATAACCAGGATAGGGGGGTTGATAACTAGTGTACTGATTCTGATTATATGTGGGCCCCATTTGAGCAGTGTATGGATTTTGCTGCGGAGTATGAGTATAGCCTGGCTGTTGAGGGTAATAACTAGAACCTTGAGGTAGGTTGTAAACTGGTCGAGACTACCTTGAGGGTAATAGCCGCCTTGGGGTCGAACGGGTTGCTGGTAAGTGGGGCCCTGCTAAGTCGGATAAGTCAGGAGCACAGGTGGATTCAGCTGTGGCATAGAATAGATCAGCGGCTGAGCAGGGTTAACAGGTTGTGCAGGTTGCCATGGTTGAACAGGTTGACCTGACTGATGAGGGGCACCAAGTTGACCCAGCTAAGCAGGTTGGACTGATGGGCGGAGTGGGCCAGGTTGTGCTTGATAACCAGGCTGACCTGTGATAGGACCATAAGATGGCCCTGGCTGTGCAACATTTTGACCAATTGGAAACTGAGGCTGTTGAGGCTGCACCAAAGGTTGAGAAGGATGGGTTTTCCCCCCAGGACCATATGGAGGTCCAGGTTGATACCCTGGTTGCCCTGCCGGTCCTTGAGGTTGCCTTGGTTTGACCATAGGGTGAGGCTGCAGAGGTTGACCTTGAGGATTGTAAGACTGCCCTTGCGAGCCGTACAATAATCCATGTTGGACTAAAGGTTTTCCCTGTAAGGGTTTTCCTTGCGGGTCGTATGCATACCTTGGCTGGGCCGAAGGTTGTCCCTGGAAGGGTTGTCCTTGTGGGCCAGAAGTGTATCCTTACTGAAACAAAGGTTTTCCCTGAAAGGGTTTCCCTTGTTAATTATAAGGTTGCACAGGCAGGGTAGATATAAAACCGTTAATATACTGATAAGCCTTAGGAGTAGGAAAACTAACAGGTTTGCCCTGCTCATCATATTGATATGGAAATACGTAGATCGGGGCACCATCTGCTCCATAATGAGAAAAGTAAGGACGATTAAGATCTTGAGAGGACTGACCAACCTCGGAGATCGGGAGCTGTAAAGACATCTGATACTCCTCGAGAGAAATGTTCCCAGGAATGGCAGAAGCTATATAAACGTCTTCAAGAACTGACGAGGTCCTAGTGGCCTGAGTGGTGACAACAGGCATAGATGCAGCCACGCAGATAGTAGGTCTAACAGGTATCGATATGACAAAAGGATATGCCGTGAGAGATGTTGATGGTGACATCCCTAATGAGGGAATGGTCGGTTCTGTGGACGGAGTCGATATTCCCATAGAGGCAATAACAACCATGACCTGACTTAAAGACCTATATCCAGCTGGGAGCGATGGACCAGGTGAAGACAGAACAGATGGTTCAGGGATGTCTTCGGGAAAAAGCTGGTAGTCTTCACTAGAAGTAGGAATTCCCTCACTAGGAGTAGGACTGGATGAGTCCATATCTGACCCTGCCGTGAGATATTCTAAAAAATGATGGGGACTAGGAGGTATGACAGCAACTAAAAAAGGTGATCCTGATGTAAGAGGAGGGAAGTGTTCCCCAACTCCAAATCCAAACCGAGCATTGGACAAGGGCCAATTGAACTCAACTGGTCCTCCAAATGGAAGTTCAGATATAACCGGTCCCCCAAGGGGAAACTCAGATATAATGGGCTACTGCTGCTCAGCAGAGGACTGAGAGACCTCTGATGAATTGTCTGTATAAGGACTACTAGTAGACGAAACTGATGGTTCCGCCACTGTGACTATAGAAAAAAGAGGAAGAGATCAAAAACAAAGACGCACGGGAAAAAACAAAGGCAAACAAAAACATGCCAAAAAATCAATCTCTTAATGGGCATGTGATCGTAGGTGATTAATTTTACCACATTGAAACTGGAAATTTTACTGTTTCATGTTTTAAGAGTCTAGAAACGAGTAAAAGATGACTCTATCACTTTCAATTTGGAAACAACCATGAAAGGACAAGCGCTTGATGATCTTTTCAAATTTAGGGAGTTAGTAAAGATCAAAATGACTGCTCTAGTAATCTATGTAAATGGGTGTACCAGATATCTGTGAACTGCCATATACACCTTGGTAAAATGAAAAAGAAATCAACCAAGGACTTAACGTACGTGCAGGTAATCTCCTCGAATGTTGTGTCTGGTGTATCACGCGTAAAAGGCGGCAGACTCAGCTTCCAATGGATAAAGGATTTGAAACCTAATGGGGTCTCCCTTTATATACTCGACGGTGCGGGGAGCACAAGTCTGTACTAGCACTTTCTGTAGCCAGATGGCGAGCGACAGCTACTAGGTTTAAAGATGCCGGAACACGTTTCTACCTTAGACTACTAGATGTTCTGTTAAGTTTCAATGTTGTCTTAGGCTAATTCAGTAAATTTTAAAGTTGATCATCAATTTACGTTTTGATTTCAAGGCCCTATCGAATGTTGGATCTCATAAAACCTCTAGATGCAAACTACATGCCACAAAATATTATTTTGTAATATGAAGAGCTACCTACGGGAGAGTTGAGCGCTTTCAAATGACAGCAAAATGAACACAAAAAAACATCCACTATTTTTTTCAATGCAAGCTAATGAAACTAGAAAACTTTTATCTAGAGTTATATAACACTATTAATGCAAAAGAGTCTTCAATTTTCACTATGCCAATCGAAATGAAAAAGTTTTTTTTTTTTGTATTTTTCAATATATTAGAGAAAATGCACTAAATAAATGAAAAACTAATGAAGACATCAATTTGAGAATGATAAAGAGAGAGATGAAACAAAACAAGTTCACTCAACTCAAACAAACACAATCAAGACTCAAACTGATGACGAAATCCATCAAAGCTAAGAAGAATCTTGAAAGAGACTCAAACGAACCATGTAATCTAGGCATGGAGCAACACAAAGCGAAACTGAATGAAAGAGAAGACAATCACTCAATTGCCGCAATGATTCAATGGGATTCGGAAATATGAATGCAAAGAAGAAAAATGAAGTTGACTGGGAAAGCAAAGGCCCAAAACTCTTACGGGAGGCTCAGCACACTGAAGCACCTAGAAGCCCTAGGGCTATAATGAAAAACTGACAGAAAAGGGAAAACAATCAGAGGACAAGGGCTAAACACAGTCAAAAATGACTTCAAAGAACTCAAACAATAAGAAAAAATGAACCAGGACCAAAACTCAAGCTCAAAGAGTCCAAGAACAGGCAAACCCTAAAACCATGCAAGGTTGGCATGCCTGTTTGGCTGTAATCTACGCCAAACAGGGGTTAGCACGGGGGCCTAACTATCAACAAGTGCCAGTTGGCGCGAATGTCAGGTGGATAACCATGCCAATCATTTTTACTCTAGAAAATGATGAAAATTAACTAACAGAGGCTGGATTTGGTCTTCTCGGGACTGAACAAGGTTTTAACACCAAGGAAGGTGAACTAGAAAAACAAACTAATCAATCAAAAGCCAAAAAACCACCCAATGGAGGAAGGACCAACTCCCACTGATCCCCAGTGGAGTCACCAAATTGTTGTGGAGGTAAATCCGCTCTGTGGACAAAGGTGATCCCACTAGCCCTAGAGTGGGTCTAGCAACAATCGAAACACACAAAGTTATTGGTTCCTAGTTACAAAAGATAGAATCGTGATAGATCACTTACCGTGATTCCTTCACTGTTGTTGTCAAAGAAGAAGTGGCGCTTCCATTCCTAGCTGGATAGGTCACGATCCATGAGCTTGATGCATCCAAATACCTATACACATGCAAAGAAGAGAGACAACATGCAACGTAATATTTCACACTTTTATAACTATTGATCAGTCAGAGAGGAATGAATGAAATTGCATTATATAATGGAAAAACACAATCATGGAACCAATAGCAGAGTCATGTATATTAAGATACGAGAGAATGATTACAACTGGTGCTCTGATGTCATGATCTTCCTTCGACAAGGTTGCAGCAGGACATGTCTCACAAAGCTCATCAAGGATTCGACAGAATTCTCTCTCTCACAGGGTTCTCCTTAGCTCTGCTCTTGATTGTCACTCAACTATAATTTCCTTCCCAAAAGTTCAGGTAGCTAGAAAATTGAGAGGGCAGGCTTTTATAGAGGGATAAGGAGAGGTTAGGATGCCTATAATCATGGGGGAGAGTCCTATCTCTTAGCAAGGTTCCATGAGAGGCGGAAAACCACTTCCTAAATAGGGAGATCCATAGGAAAACAACCCAACCTCATTTTGATGATCCGTTCTGAAGTTGTTAGAATCAAACTTCTGCCTTCTATTGTTAAAAAACATTCCTTAATAGGCTTGGCGCGGGCACAACATAGGGACAGTGCGCTAACTGGCACGCCCACTAGTATGCATTTTCCCTATTAGCGCGAGGGATGAACTAGCTACCTGTGCCAATGCCAAAACATGGGTTTTTAGGGTTTTCCAGAGGAAATGTTCTTCAGGAGAATTCTTTTCCTTATGCAAAAGGATGCCATCAAGGTGTTTTCATGACATTTTATTGTTCACAGGTCATGATAATAGTCCTCCAATGTACTAGATGAGGGATTGCAGGGATGGTGACAAAATTTTGTGTAACAGTAGTACCCATAATTTTATTCATTGTAAGATAGCAAAGGAATTGAATTGCTTCCTATATCCATCACCAGTGTGTCAAGTGATGGTTGCAAATGGAGGAACTAAAAATTTGTCTAGAAAATGCCATAATATCAAGATAAACATGGGGGAATATGTATTGAATAGTCCAATGCTTTCCATTCCAATGGGTGGTGATGATGTTGTACTAGGAGCCTAATGGTTACAATATTTGGGTACAATAGATTTTAATTTTCAAGAAATTTTATTGAATGTTTTTTTGGAAGGAAAGGAAGTTGAATTAAGTGGTATCACAGGGAAAACAAAAAATATAATAAGCTCTAATGACATGAAAAATCTTCTAGAGAGAACAACGAAGTGTAATTGCACAGTTATGCTTGCTAGAGGTTCAAACATCAAAATCATCTATTTCTCAAAATCTTGAAAAAGTATTGGAAAATCATTCGAAGATATTTGAGACTCCCAAAAATCTCCCACCTATTCGTGATCATGATCATGTTAATAATTTGATTCCAAGAAGTTCTCATCCAAACATCAGGCCTTACAGTTACCCTTATGCCCAAAAGAGTGAAATTAAACACATGTTTGCAGAAATTCTAGAGGTTTGTATGATTCAACCTATTCAAAGTTATTTCTCTGCTCCCTTAGTATTGGCGCATAAGAAGGATGGATCATGGTGCATATATCAGGATTATAGGGAGCTCAAAAACTTCACTATTAAAGATAAATTTACCATCTCTGTCATTGACGAATTATTGGATGAATTACATGGAGAAATTTACTTCACCAAGTTGGATCTTCATTCAGGATATAATCAAATTAGAATAAAGGATGAAGACATTACAAGAACAATGTTTAGAACTCATGAGGGTCATTATGAAATTTGGGTCATGCCTTTTGGCCTTACTAATGCACCTTCTACATTTCAACGTTTGATGAATTTTTTTTTCAAAACCTTCCTTAGAAACTTTGTGTTAGTATTTTTTGATGGTATACTAATCTACAACAAGTCTTGGAAGGATCATGTTCAACATGTTAAAAAGGTGCTCAAACTACCGGAGGAGAAACAATTATATGAAAAAACCTCCTAATGTTTCTTTGAAGTATGGGAGGTGGAATATATGGGCCATATTGTATCTTATGAGGGTCTTAAGGTATACCGTAAAAAAATTAAATTCATTAATGAATGGAAACTCTCCACAACCATAAAGCATATTCGAGGATTTCTCAGGTTGATAGGGTATTATCACAAGTTTTTTAATAATTAAGGGAGAATAACAACACCTCTATCAATATTACTGAATAAAGATGTATTTTCTTGGACTCTAGAAGCAATTAAATCATTTGAACATCTTAAAGTGGAAATATGCCAAACATCAGTCTTAGCTATGTCAGACATCACTAAAACCTGTATTGTGGAATGTGATGCCTCGGAAAATGGAAATGGTGTTGTTTTAATGCAAGAAGGAAGACCCATTGCTTTTGAAATCCATCCAATCAAAGGAAAATATTTAAACCACTACAAGGAAAAGACCCTCTAGCGGAGGTTACAAAGGAGGTTTTTAGTGTTATAAAATTAGCCAAAATTGTCAAAAAAACATTTGCTACAACATCCGTTTATGGTTACGGAGGTTTTAGTGGAACTTTTAACAGAAATTCAACACAACTAAAAAAACTGGGTTGTCGGAGTTTATTACGGATGTTTTTTTCATCAGTGCACTACTAATATTTCAACGCACCAGTGCGTGTCATCTGGACGGTGGCCCCAGGGCAGTCGAAGGTTCCTGCACCTGGCACAGTGTTGGTGATACAATGCATGAGGCCATACCAATTGGTCTTGGGATTTGTGTAGTGCCCATAGGTCGTCTCAACGCACTGGTATGTAGACTTATAGAAACACACCGGTGCGTCGTATCAGACAAACGCACCGATATTTATAATTGTTATTAGTATTTGTGCGGTTCCCATATGTCGTACAAATGCACCAGTGCGTAGTCTCGTGTAAAGGCACCGGTGCGCAATATCGCACAAAAGCACCAAGATTTTTAATTGGTTTTGGTATTTGTGTGGTGCCCATAAGTCGTAGAAACGCATCGGTGCACTGCAGCATACAAACGCACCGGTGCGCTGCAGCATACAAACGCACTGGTGTTCATTTTGTATTTTTTAGAAACATCGACCTGTGACAGTGCAATTATTGTGATTTTTCTAAATTCATTATTCATCAAAAGTCGACACATCTTATAACAATATTCAAATTAATCAAAATTTAATTAATGCATTTGAATGTGATGTTTGGATTAATTTGTTATATCATATCATAATTATTGTGATTGTTTAAAATTCATTATTCATCAAAAGTCGACACATATATATCTTATAACAATATTCGTATGAATTAAATTTTTATTAGTGCATTTGAGAACAACAATGGAGAATCCAATAGCGACAATGGAGAACACAATAGAAAAAATTAAAACACATTTTATTACACACACACACACACACACACACACACATATATATATATATGAATAAGACAATCTTTGCCATACAAAATGGGACATTTATTGGTATCCCTTTGTCTTTCAATTGGGACACTATGTCCATTACATTAATCAAAATGTATGATTTTAGAGACAAATGTTTCAAAAAATACAACGCCTTGCTTTGATATCTAAACATAGTGATCATCATTCTTCGCTTGAACTATTGTCAGTGCTAGAGCTACTTCTATGGCTTGGGTTATTTTCAGGAATGTTTTGTTCACGGTGTTGATTGTTTTCTTCTTCTTCACCTTCCATCTACAAACATAAAAATAAACTGAAATGAGTGTATATACATTGGTGAGAATAATGAAAATTTCAATATTAAATAATATACATCAATGTAAATTGAAAATAAAAATGACATACCATAGCAACAATTGACTCATAAAATATACAAATTCTTTCAAAACCATGTACCATGCCATCTTTCAAAATTTCATCTATTGCCGCAGTTCCATACTTTGTTTCCTGCAAGCTTTATATCCCATAAAACATCATATATTTAATATAAAATAATTTTGTGTTCCATTAATTATAGACAGAGCTAAGTAAAACATGATCGATAGATGCTTAAAAATTCCACAATTAATTTCTGATATGCCAACATATACTCACAACCCATATTTAACCCAATTTCAATCAATTCGTCTGATGGTTCTTCTTTGTATGTTAGCACCTGTTTAAAGATATTCAATGATGATTTTTGTAAAACAACTTAAAAAATACAAAAATGAAATCTAGTTAAGTTGTTATAAGGAAGTCACAATTATTCACAAACTTAGATATCAACCCTTTTCTTCCTTGTCATCCTATTTTATGTGCTGAATGGGTTCCATTTTATTTTTTTTGGTGCAAAAATGCTAAATTTTTTATTTATTGTACCTAATGATCAAAAAATTCAAAGATTACATATTACATTTGAAGCACGTTGTTTTTGAGATGGCTCCTCCTGCGATGCAATTTTGTCCATTTCTTTGACCATCTCCTTGTACGCCTTTTTGGACATTCCTACTGGCATATTTATGATATCAGCTCGTTCATATTTTCAGATTTTCATAATCTTCCTGAAAATATAACATGGCAATAAACTATTTGATTTTTATATCAATATATGAAAAGCAAATATAATAAAAGTGATATTTATAAATAATTCTAGACAAAAATTTAAAGGAATATTACTTTTTCATTCCTTCTTTTTTGTTATTGTACGTTTTTTCTATTAAATTTATGACATGTCTCATTAGCCAATTCACTGGAAACTCTTCCTGTAGTTTAGATAAAATTTGGTTCTTGGAATCATTGGATTGGTTTTTGTATTGTAAGTGGAAAGAACTTCTATACATTCATTCCACTAGATCCCTCAAAATTTTGTAAAAGTTTTTCCCCCTTTCGTTAACCTCCAACACCACTCTAGATGAGCTAAGGAGCAATTCATTTTCATTTGCATGTTCTATTTTTATTTTCTTAGAAAAACATTCCTTTTCTGAGTTGTTGGTCCCTGTAGAATATTAAACAGATGTGAATTAATAGAATGTTTGACACATGTTATCTAATAATTTTAATTATATTATTAATTAAAATTAAAAAAAATAAACTCTTATTGGATCGATAGTATTTTTTCATTCACCTGATTCATCCTTTTGCAATTTTTCCATCAAGATTTTAAGCTCTTCTAGTCCTAGATCGGAAATAATCTTATCGAGCTTCATCTTTTTGTGGCTCTACATGATACACAGTAAACAATACATATTAGTTAAACTTACATATATTTCAAAAATAATATTTTTTGTAAAGAATTTACAAAGAACTTGCCTTTTTTTTATTTTCTTGATGTGTTATCAGTATTTTTGTTATTTGATCTCTTCTCAGTCATTTCTTTATCAATCTGAAACCTGTGCCATATCATTCATTAGTATATTTATAAATAAATTGTCAACTTTTCAGGTAAAAAATAAATCTCAAGAAACTGGTGTGCCTTTCATGATGTACACACTGATGTCAGTGCATGGGGGTATTATAAATACACCAAAAAAACAGTATAATAGACCATACAGTGCGTGGGGGTATTATAAATGCACCACAAAAACAGTGTAATAGATAGTACGGTGCTATCCTCGTAACATAGTGCACCGATGCCCTAGTTTAGATAGGGCGCACTGATTTAAAAAAAAATGTTTTTAAATTTTTTATTACACGGTACTTGCGTGCGGTTACACAGGACGCACCGATAAAAAAATCCATTTTTTTCAAAAAATCACATAAGGGCCGACATGGATTGGGATCCAACTATGCAAGTCGTCTCGTGGGTTGGATGTCAATATAAAATGAAAATCCCTAATTCATAAATCACAGAAAAAGGGAGAAGAAAGGGCATAAACAAAAAAAAATGAAGGGTTTAGGGTAAAAATGGATAAAACTGTAGAAAAAGTAAATAAACTGCAGAAAATGTAAAAAATTTGTAGAAAAAGTAAAAAAAAAATCAAATTTAATCACGATAACATTTGAAATTTTATGCTACAGGGTTTGAATCACAAGAGGTTTGGATTATGATTGTCTGAATACTTTTGTTCAAACGTATTTTGCTGTTCCACAATGCTCTCATGCTCTCTTGCTCTAGGTATGTCTCCTGCAAATCTCTGGCTGAAAATTTTAGCAAAAATAGTGAAATAATGAAAATTGTTCTGTATTTAAAGAATTGTTTTATGAAATTAGATTTTCGAAAATATTTTTCTGCCTATTTTTAAATTTGCCGTTTTTTTTTACTTAAAGAAAATAGAGTTTCACATTTTTTATTTGCATTTATTCGTCATAGGTGCGTTACTTAATAGCACCGCACTGGTGTGTCAATTGCTAACATGACACCGGTGCGTAGTAACTAAAACACACCTGTGCATATTAACTAGAATGCACCAGTGCAATTATCTGCACATTAGCACCAATTTGAAATTGAGGCACCAAAATTACTTTTAAGTGTGTACACCAAAATTAGACATGTTGGAAATGTACATTTTGTTGTGAAAATCTTTGGGCCATTTCTTTTCAAAACTACACCTCTTGTTCTTTCATAAAAAGAAACTTTAACCTTTCCATAACCTACAACAAGAAAAGGTGCCCCATGATCTTCTTGCTGACCCATGATCTGCTTGCTCATTTGTAACTTCCTCCTCCATCTTGGCATCCAATTTCCTCTTTTCTCCTTTGTGCTTTCTATCTTGATCTTAACAAAATTTATACAATCTTTGTTTTACGAGAAACTGACCTTTAATTTTCTGGGAGCAATGACAATGAGTCCTTCATTATGCATTTGGTAGGAGAAGAAGACCAATTTTCGACTAGACGATGCAGTTATTACATGTGGAGGCAATGGTTTCCTGTAGAAAATGAGTATACCATTGAACAAAGGAAAGAAATTACAAAATGGGCTATTACATTAGCTTTTCCAATGGGAGACTGATTTGTAGGTGGAAATATGGTAGTTGTGGTTATCTATGCTTTTCTTCCCACATAAATGGTCACTGGATTTCCATTTATAATACAAGAAAACTTTTTACTTGTTCATCTAGAGAGAGCATCATTTTCAATAACAAATGGAACCAGGGAATCCTTAAGTGTATCTCGTTCACATTTTATTTTGCATTTCATTCTTTGATAAGTGTTAATTCACCTATACTTTCAAAAATTTGGATTTTTGGCTACCTTCCATGTGATATTCCTCGTTATCCACCGGACCACAACTTAGACAAGTTAGAGATGCCATTCAGGTTCAATTGAAAGCCAAAGAAGTGATTTTATACGACTTCAATGTTGTCGGTAAAAGTTTATGTAAACCAACCGAAGCTCGGACAATACTCCCAACTGCTTTTAAAATCATTCTGGAGAATATTTCCCATCATGGGACCTACCAGCTTGATCGACAGCGTCAATTGATATTTCTCTGATGTCCCTAAGGGAATGAGAATCCTCCCCTTCATGGTGCCTCTTGGCTTTATCGACTGCCTCGATTGATCTTTCTTTACTATCCAATCTTTCCCTGCCATCCTTGTAAGAATGAGAATCGTTACCTTCATGTGATCTCTTAGCCTGTTCAAGAGACTCAATTGATCTCTCTCATGTGCGTCTCAGATTTTTCATAAACCTTTTCTTCTTTTTTACTCTGTCGAGCTCTGTAGCCGTCTGCATCCCTGTAAGCGTCTTTGTTCATATTTCTGTTTGGATCACTCATTTTCTTTGTTATAAACTTCTCAGCCGAAATTCAAACTCTCATCTTTTCAAACCCTCATCCACTGACAAAAATTCTTGCTCGTGATTTGAACCCTCCGCTGCTTCGGTGCATGGGGTTTTATAGGCGCACTGGTACAGCTCGTAAGATCATGGTTTATGTTTTGACGCGATGTTTTATGATGCACCAGTGCAGAAGAGTTGTGAAGCACCAGTGCATCTTAGTACTAAGACGCACCGGTGCGGGTTATGATTATAAGCGCACCGGACAAAAAACTAAGAATCTCCGCTAGAAATGGCGTACTTTATAAAGTTATTTTTTTTGGTATTTAATATCACAATAAAATAATGATAAATCTAAAGTACATGAATTTATTTGCATTATTTTCTAAAGTTTTTTATGTTACAAAAATTCATATTATTCAAGATTTATTATTTTACAATTATTTACAAATTTTGAATTTTTACTAAAATCATTTCACATTATTACAATTAAAATTTTCACATTAATACATTTAAAATTTTACAAATATTTTACCTACAATTACAATTACAATTTTGCAATTTCACATCCAATTACCATTAGAATTACAATTACAATTTTAGAATTTTACATACAATTACAATTTAAAATACAATTACAATTTTATAATTTGTCATATATACAATTACAATTAAAATTACAATTACAATCATTTCACAATAAATTAAATATTACAAATAAAAATAAAAATTTACAATTTTACATACAATTAAAATTTCAATTTCAATTACAATCACAATATAATATTTAATAAATATCATGGTCATTTAATATTAAATTAATTAATAAACATCACGATCATGATAACCATCGTACAAACATTATATTCGACAAAAAAACACATTCAAATTCGCTAACATCATCGTGATCATGATCATCTAACAAAACACAATTAGCATTGTATAACATCATCACAACACAAACATCAAATATAAATCTCATGCCAAATAATTCATGCTATCACATACATATCTTTCTGCAAGCTGCACATTAAATGAACATATCAGCTAACATGACCTAACAATATACACATCATGATGATCACGAACATGTAAATTCAGTACAAGTGCAACATGAACATAAAATACATGGACCATATATATATATATATATATATATATATATATATATAATGTTAAAAATATACAACCGTAATATAAATGTCATGGATTAGCTAGTGGTACGACATCAATAGTAGTACTAGTCGAGGCATGCTCAGTCAATGGTGCAGCCTTGACGGTCGATGGGCCAGCTTGCTCATGATCATGAGTATTGTTGGATGCTACAGGCTGCTAACTGGACGTGGCCGATGGTCCAACCTCATCTCCATGATGACTGCTGCTAGATGTTAGTGGAGGCCACTCATATGGTGTGGCGCAAGGTGAACGATCATGAGATGATGAGTCGCTGCTTGCTGACTGTCAATCACGTGCTGCATCTCGACCACACCTATAACATGCAAGGGTCCTCCTTAGCTTCGTAACTAAGGTTGTCACTCCTACGACATGCCGCATTAGCCTGTACATGTCATGTGGCATGCCTCTCCACATTTGTAATAGCCTACCATCAACCTGTGTGTCTCTCATATGAGCGGGCCTAATTCCTGCCTCAACAATCAATGCAATGAGTTGGCTGCCCAACTCCATCCTGTATCTAGTGTCAAGTCGACTGCACTTAGCAAAAGGCGGTACCGACGCACCAACAGGAGCAGGTCTCTCTGCACTGACCTCCTAATGATCCTCGGCATCTGGCATGCCTTGATCGTCATCAGGATCCACACCTAGATCATGTGGTGGTGTCGGCATGTCCTCGCCATCAAAAGACCCAATGTCTGCAAAATATATACAATTACACAACAATGATTAGACAATTTCATTACACAATTTAATAAAAACAAGTTAAAGAACATGTTAGAATAAATTTAAATAAAAAATTAATATTACCTCTATCATCTGGCAACTCATCAGGTGTGAAGAGGATGTTGGAACACCCTCGCCAATCCAATCCAACATAAGGACAGGGGACCATAATAAAGCGATGCAGCTCATCAACTCTGGCTAGCAACTCCAGTGCACATGCGATATCCTTGCTGGAAACATAGTCTCGACCCTCTTGGGCATCATCTGCCCCCACATGTGCATCCGTGCCTCGAACATTGGCCTATGAGGTTGCCGAAAAAAAATTATGCCTCGTCTCTGGAAACCTCTGAAAAAATAAACAAAAAATCTCTAAAGAAAAAGGGAAGCTGACCCTCCCTTGTGCATGAGCACAAAATCTATCTAAGGTTGTACCGTACTGCCACAAAAAAATGGCAAACCACCTAACAATTCCTGGCTCATGTAGTAAAGAATCATCATAATATAGAAGCAAGAAACTAACATGTTTCCCGTCACTTGTGTTATGTGAAATGGTCGGAATGAGAAGTGAGAAGCACTGCACCTCCTCACTACCAAATGCACCAATACGTAACTGACCTCTAGCAACCCAAAAATATGAAGGAGATAGTACATCTGCTCCAATGTATCTCTTGGAGTACACTAATTGACTCCTTGATACACAGCCATCTAGAACCTCTACAAATGAGGGAAAATCCACCCCTCTCCTCGATAGCCCTGTAATGAAATATACATCCTCCTCAGTGGGCATGTACCACTGGTTGGGACCAACCTAGAAAGCATGTCGGTGGTCATTCCACATGTGGATAAGATGTCTCAAAAACACACCATAGCCCTTTAGGGAAGTAGCCTCCTCATAGAACTTGAGGATGCCTACCTACCTTAGGAGCCCCTGGGTCGCTGCTGTAATATGGCGAGGGTACACATCTCTCTCCCTCTCTCGTGCCTCCCACAGGTGAACCATGTCATATTGCTTTGCTTGTTGTTTCTTCTGTTCCCCCTCTTCTCTCTAAATGATTGACATATTAAATAGTTTTTTTTTTATTAAATGAGACATGTATTTAGGAATATACATTTATAATTAAAAAAAACAAAACAAAAAAAAACATTAGGTGCACCACAAAAAACATTCATGCACCAGTTCCAGTGCATATTTTGTTTGTCACGCACCGGGGGTAGTGTCGTAGATGACATTCAATGCACTGTAAACGGTGCACCTAAAAATTTTTAGAGCACCGTTGACTATGTATGGTGTCAGGAGTGGGGTGCGCTAACTAAACTCTACGCCCCGACATGTATAGTTGTGTCAGCGCATCAACCTCCTGACTAATTAGATAGTCAATGGTGTAGTCTTTTACCGGGCTACATTGTTGACCATGTCAGAATGCCAAATGTGGTGCGTTGACAAACACTTGGGCAGATATTTCCGTCAACGCACCGCGTTTCCGCTATTCTACATGGTCAACGGTGCGGTCAGTTAAATGACCGCAACAAAATTTATTTTTAATTTTAAAATAACACAGTGCACCTTTCAGTACCTCCCCATAAATGGTGTGCATACTGTTAGCACTAGTTGTGGTGTGGCTTATAAATTTTACAGGCATCACTGCTTATCGGTGCGAGTCAAATGGCTCAAGCGCACCACGTGATAAAAATTTGTTTTTTCTTTTAAATGGTTAATTTTAAGGTTATTTGAAATTATAATCTACTAAAAAGCTTAATTATGGAAAAAGAAGAAAAATACTTGTACATTTGGTTGTCGAGGAGGCATATTTGTTGTAGAATTTACAAAAGAAAATTTGACCACCATTTTGCAAAATGCTAGCTGGAGATTGGTGGGCAATGCACAGCAGTAGTGCATACAATCGGTGGAATGGGACCACTGATGTTAGGGCGGCTCAAACAAGGATAAATTGCACCGGTGCTTGAGAGCTCTGGAGCACAGAGAAAAGTGAAAAATGCAGTTTTTTTGCTGTAATTTTTTTTTTTTTATTTAACCCTGTTCCGGTGCATGGGGTTTTATACGTGCACCAGTGTGGTTCTTAATACTGCACTAGGCAGTTTCAGTTTTGGCGCGGTGTTTTATGACGCACTGGTGTAGAATATTTGTAAAGCACCGGTGCTCTACAGTAATACAACGCACCAAGTGGGTGTGTACAGAGCGCACAGTGTCCAATGTGCCAATGGTTTGTGTGCACCAGTGATTTCTCTTGTTTAGCACACCAGTGCGATTTTGGATGATAAGCGCACCAAGCTGAAAACATCTGCAAAACCCTTTTCCCACCAACCTCCTCTACTAACCTCCGCTATAAACGGATGTATGGGGTATTTTTATAAGGGCTTCCTCAAAAACATCCGCTATAGGGTCTTTTCCTTGTAACACATAAACCTATTTATGATAAGGAAATGTTACCAATACTACATGCTTTAAAAAAATGGTGTCCTTACTTAATGGGAAGACACTTCAAGGTAAAAATATATCATGATAGTCTTAAATACTTTTTGGAACAAAGATTATCTTCACAAGAGAAGCAAAAATTGGTCACAAAGCTGTTGGGTTATGACTTTGAAATCATCTACAAAAAAAGGAAGAAATAAATTCTTATAGATGCACTCTCAAGAAAGCATGAGGACATGGAAGAATTGATTTGTGCGATTTCTATTATCCAACCCGATTGGATAACCAAAGCAAAGGATGAATTGAAGAATGACGAATAAGTGTGGACACTCATTCAAAAGTTGTAGCAAGATCCTAGTACATATGATACATTTAGCTGGAAAAATTATTCATTATGGTACAAATATCACTTATATATTTGTAAGAATTCCCAATTCAAATAAATCATTATTTTGGAATTACATACCTTTCCCCTAGGTGGGCACTCAGAATTTTAAAAAACTTACCACATGGCTAACAAGGGTTTTTCTTGGGATTAAATCTGATATTCAAAATTTTGTGGCTAAATGTTTGGTTTTCCAATAGAATAAATTCGAGACAATTAAGACCCTAGGTTTGCTACAACCTTTAGTCATTCCAAGTCAACATTGGGAGGAAGATTCAATGGATTTTATCATAGCTTTACCAAAGTCCAAAGGAAAGAGTGTATCATGGTGGTAGTTGATAGATTTAGCAAGTATGCATACTTTTGTGCATTATCTCATCCATTTAAATCTAGTACAATTTTTATTTCATTTATGGAAACATTTCAAAATCTATAAACCCAAATACTATTTTAAGCGACAGAGATCCCATTTTCACTAGTAATTTTTGATGAAATTGTTTTCTTGTCTGGGTACTCAGTTACTTGATAGCTCATCTTATCATCCTCAATATGATGGGAAAAATGAGATAGTTAACAAATGTTTGGAATGATATCTTCATTACTTTGTATCTGATAAAAAAACACAATGGGTCAAGTGGTTACCTCTTGTTGAATGGTGGTGTAACACTTCCTTCCATACTGCAACAAAAATGACCCCACTTACGGCACTTTATGGATATCATCCACTGTCCATCACATCATCTTTAAGAGAAAATTCTAAGGTTGAAGTAGTGGAAGATCACATCTAGCATCAACAACAAGTTCTCCAACTCTTAAAGGATAACCTCACTTTGGGACAAAATCAAATGAAACAACAGGCAGATCAACATTGAAGCAAAAGAATTTTTGATGTAGGTGAGTAGGTATTTATAGAGCTACAACCATATAAAAAAATTTCCCTCTAGCAAGCTAAGAAGAATAATCGATTATCACCAAAGTACTACAGTCCTTACAAGATGTTGCAAAATATTGGTACTATGGAATACAAATTGGAGCTTCCTACATCTTCCCGGGTGCACGCAATTTCCCATGTTTCATGCTTAAAGAAGGTTATAGGTAAAAAGATTCCAGTTCGAAAAATATTTCCAGAACTTTACAAGGAAGGAAAAATCATATTGAAACCAGAAGAAGTCATGGAAACACGAACCCAACAGCTACACAATTGATCAATTTCAGAGTATCTCATCAAATGGAAGAACTTACCTGTTGAAGATTCCACATGGGAGGATGAGAATTTTATACAAAAGCATCCAAAACTACTCAAGTTTTGAGGACAACACTTTTCTGAAGGAGAGGGGCATGTTAGGTGCCTATAATAATAGTGTAGCCCTTATTTTTATTGTTAGTGTATCCCCTTTATTGTTATTGTTGTGCTCATGTAGTCCCCATATTATTATTATTATGCCCCAAAGAATACCACTATTGTTATTATTGTGCCCTTACATTATTATTGTTATGTTGACTTTCATTATATTGTAACCCCTTAGACTCCTATATGTAGAAAGGAGGTTTTTTCATTCAAATCATCCAATAATGGTTCATTTGTGTAATGTAAAGGAGGTTTCCCCCTCAAACAGGATATTTTTTAATTCGTTGATATATTATTTCTATTTTTTTGTGAGTTGGTTGCATAAATACGTATATTTGGACGATATCCCCGACCCCCAGTCAGCTGTGTTACCACACAGCCATGGCACAAAGGTGTGGTGCTCGGGGACAAGCCCCGACCCCTTGTCATAATACTCCCACATGGCCACAGGTAGAAGTCCTACGAGAATCAATAGTGGATGGGGCTTGGGACCAGCCCTGGCCTCGATCATAAGGACCTACACATGACCTTGGCAGAGGGAGTGGAGATATATCTCCGAGCTCAGGCCATATGGCCTCACATAGAACTAGGCACTAGGATGGAAAGGGCTTCGGTGGTGGCGGTAGGTCATTATCCTTGGCCCCCAGCCACATCATGTCGATAAGACCAAAAACCCGATAGTTAAGGGCCTGAGCCGGTGGGGGTGGGTGGTTTTCCCCAACCCTCGGTTGTATGTCCCCATGTGGCCAATTTTTTCCGCTCATAAGGGTTATTGGAAATTTAAAGTGTCCAACAAATTTCACCTTTGACGAGTAAATTTGTGGCCTCCCGAGTGTAAAAAAAGGCGAATATGTAGCTCTATTATCCAGTTTATTCAGTTTGTAGGATGGATAACATAAGAACCTAGCAAGAGTGGTGTTGTGTCTATAACTTGATGAGTTTGTGGCCTTTTGTAGCTCAAGAAGTGTCCAGATAGGGGTTTTTGGACATTCTAGATCCAATGGAGATCTCTATTTCTTGATTGGAGAAATTCTAGAGAGAAATTTTGCAAGTTTGAGTTTATGGGTGCCAAGATCAATTAGTATTTTGGAGTAGTGTTTCAAGGCTTTTGAGGATGGAGAAGACCTTGTAGGGGTTTTCTAGTCTTCATATGTTTACTGCAGTAAATGTGACTTGTAGCGTGAAGCTCATGTTGTATTTTCTCATTATGTTATTATGAGGAAAGATCTCTTTTTTTACTTCAATATGGAATTTATGTACTTGTATGCTCATTTTCAGTTGGAGTATAGGGTCTTGATAGGAGATCCCTTTTCTTGCAGATTGTTTCATGACTTCATGTAGGTTGTCATGATTTATAGAGTGAGAGTTCTTTGTAGGATAACATTTCCTTGAAGACGAAACCAACCACTCATATTGTTAGCACACTTATGTATTTTTTTTCACTGAATATACGAGCAGTCTAATTTTGTTAGCAGGGTCGAAGATGTAGCCTAGTAGGGATGAACTATGTCACCAAAATTTTTTGTGTTTCTTTTTATGAATTTCTGTATGAGTTAAATGATGATATGTTTTTTTGTTTAATTTTACATGAAAAAGTAACTCATAGTCCTTGAAGAGACAATAAAAACCTACTATGTCATAAGGCCCATTTTACCTTGTAAAGCGTCAGAGGATGAAAATTTTTAGGAAGGAGAATTTCTCCTTCAATTTCAGATCAAGTGGTATCAAATTAGGTTCTGACCAAGTTGAAAGAATGATCAAGAAGAGTCTCTAGAACTAGAGGAGATGAATTTTTCTCTTCGAATGGAGAATATTGACTTAATAAGAATGCCTAAAATTGTTGAAGAGGAGAAGAGGAAAATGCGCCTTTAGTTGCAGCATGTAATTGAGGAACAAGTTGATGAGAGTTCCACTCCAGTGAAAACAAAGGATACCTCCAAAGTGAAGCCAATTTGTGGGAATGGTTCAAACCAAGGTTATGGACCCTATATGGAGAATGATGCATGTGCATTTTTTCAGCATCTCAAAGATTCTCATAATATGCATGTTGATAAAAGTGGGTGGCTTAAGTCATCTACAATTTTCCATAATCACCTGAAGAAAAAAATATGGATGGAAAGTTCAAGGATTTAATCAACATCTCAAGTTCAAATCCTTCTATTTATCTTAATAACACATATTTTGCAGCATTTGAACAACATACTAGAGGCATTGGTATGAATTTTGTAGCTAGGATGGGTTATGAAGGAGGATTCCTCGGAATAAATGGCCAAGGGATGAAAAATCATATCATGGTGGAAGAGATACCAAGATATCAAGGATTAGGATATGGTAAAAGAGAGTTTGGAGAATGCTCTAAGCTAATTGAGACAAAGAAATCATCAGAGAATGGTCTCAAATTGGTGGTGATAATGTCAAATTGTCTCCTAAGAGAGATGAATGCTTCAAAGTACATTGCATGTCATCGTACATTCGACATCATCAAAGTTGCATCCCCATGGACATGTAAAAATCTCATGGGAATTTTCCAAATGTTGTTAATTTTGACTATTTGTGGGATATGTATCCTTGCACATTTTGTGATGCAATTGGCCATTGTGTGGTTATTTGTGCAAAACGCATGGTGATGGTCAACAAAATGGATAAAATTCTTGGCATCAAGAATGTTGAATCTCTTTCACATTTTAAGACTTCCTTTTTGGTGGGCAAGCGAAAGTAATTTTGTACCCATTGCAACATGCATGGTGATGGGAATGAAAGCTGTTGGAAACTTCATCCAGAAATTTGTCCCAAGAAGGATAAATAGGTTATGTAAACCAATGAAAGAAAAGCAATAGGTGGCAAAGAGGACTCACATTGTTCCTAAGGCAACCTTCAAATCATAATAGATGCAAAAAGAGAATCCATAAGCCTAGAAGAGGCAAATATTGGGTAGAATGTTTGTATAGTTTGTTGCTCTATAAATTGTAAATGCTTGTTGTTGTTGTTACCTATTTTTCGGGTACTTTGTAAAGTGAAAAAAAATAATCACTATTTGCAGCAATTATGTTTTTCATTGACATGTTATGATATGTTGGCTTGTTTACGAGTCCAAATGTTTTAGGACTTTTGGGATGTACATTATTTGTCATCCATGTTTGTCTATGGTTTTTTCATGTACTCACTGATACAACTGTTTAAGATGAATCTTGTTGTGAATATAATATTTGTTAAAGATTGTATAAGAAATGACTATGTTTTTTGGGAAAAAGGAAATCATTTCATTGAATTTTTTCATCCAGTGTACTGTTGTGTACAACAACGTTTTGAGTAGAATAAAACAAAGTTTGAATGAGTGCATGGAAAGAATTGAATTGCTTTTGATTTTCAAGATGGAAAGTCAATTTTGTCTTCAACAATGGAACTTCAAGATGAAGTTGTCTGAGCTGTGAAAGATAGGTTTAAAGATAATGTTCATATTCCAACCATCAAAGTTTTTGTTCTTGTATAATTATATGAATTATGGCTCAATTCTTGACAAGACGACAAGGTCTTCACGCAGAAGCTAGGTGGAGTACCTTGATTAGAGCTTGAACGAACCAATTGAAAACATTTCATTAAGGATTGAGATTTTGGGAAATTTTTGAGTTTTAACATCATTTTATTTACTAGGAGAAGCTAACTTTTGAAGTCCAAAAGCTCCTAGTGGGGAGGTATGATATGGTGATCAAAATTTAGCTCAAAAATTAAAGTGAAAAGAATATTTTGAAATTGGTGTGAGGCATAATTACTCTCTTTTATGATTCCAGACACACTTTTTTCTCCTCAATCCGATGTCGTGTGACAAAGTTATGATTTTTTGATCATTTGGCTCAACAGCTAAAAAAAATGCACAATTGTTGTCTGGAATGTTGACTAGGCAGTCGTACCGCTAATGTTACTAGGTCTATTGGGCGTGTATGAACTAATGAGGGCTTTCCCAGTGGCAACCTCATACAAGTGTGAATTGGTGCATTTTGATTGGTTGGTTTTTGTTTGTGGTTTCCAAACAAAAATCAACCAGAGGCCACCACATGGATGGTTAAAATTTTTCTAAGGGTTAGATAGCCTCAGTCAAGATCGAACACATGACCTCCCTCAACTAATTCCAGTGCCTTACCACTACACCATGTGGGTGTTTCTTGACCCATAAGGACTTCAACGTTATTTAAATTTTATATTGGTGCCTATTTGGAGGGGTTGGGTGGTCAGATATAGCCTTTGGTCACCTTCATTATCACACGACCATGGCGTAAAGGTGTGGGGCTCAAGTGTAATATTCCAAATGAAAAATTTACAATCTGAAAAAACACATGGAATTATATAAACACATGAATTTTCAAAAATTAACACAAGAACCAAAAAATATGCACCAACTCCATAAACTGGCCAAATTTTATTATATAAAGATACTGTGGTACAAATAGTTGGAGAAATGCACCTGGGCTTGCAAAAGGAAAGCTACAAGCACTAGGTGATGAGTACAAGAAAAATCCAGAACTCCAATAGCAAGGTCCTCTAGAAAATTGTGTTGTTGCTCCAAAACTACATTGTTGCCTAACTTTGGCCTCTGATTTACCCACAAAAAACTGTTGAGAAAACTCTAGGAATTTGGGAAGGTAATCCTTGCCCAAAACCCAGAAAATCTGAGAAAGTGTTTCCTCTAATTCCAAACTTTAAAATCCGACCCTTTGTAGCTTGGCTCTCCTCCAAATTTGATTTTTGTGACTGCATTTTCCATTCTCAATCAATTCCCTTAAAATATTAGCAAACCTCCTCAAATCAACCTCTAATCAATCCCCCAACACCTCATCTCCAAAATCCCTCCAAGGAAGCTCACACAAAAGAGCCTCCTCCAATGACTGTGCAGTCTAGGGAATTTCTTACGCATTCTCTATGTATACTGGCTAAGAACTGCATAAAGGCTACTCCTACAAATCTGCTATTGCCGCTACAATCCAAAAATGGGTCCTCAATCCCTCTTGTAGCTCCTTCGGTGAATCTTCCAAAAACTCCACTCCACAATATCAAGATGGCTCCAACAACTATGCAAAAGAAGCTCTAGATTGCGTCCTGATCTCTGCAGAAAAGTGTAGAACCTATAGCTACTCACTCCTATGGTCTCAAGGCAAGGAAAATTCCTTCATTGTGTGGCACTTGAAGTCCACCGAAGAAAGGTTGAGCTTCGCTCCTTGGGAAGCTCTTGTCCTGAACAACACAATGTTGGCTCAGCTAAGCAACTAAGGAAATTCGATTTATTCAATAAGAAAAATATGAAAATGACTCCTCCATTCCTTCCTTTTGTAATTTTTAGGCATGCTTGCTTGTAGGTCCCTCCACATATTTGATTTTTCTTTAGGTAATTAAAATTCCCTTTTCCCCAAGTGTGTATTTCTTGTGGGTGAGTGCCCCCCCACATTCCACTAACATGCAAATAATTCAATTTCTCATATGTTCCCTTCACCAAAACTGCCTTGGGATATTATTAATCAAAAGTGAAAAATAATTTTAATTGGGGACATTACATTCCTCTCAATTCCCGAACAAGCACCCTCTCGATCAACTAACCCCAATAGTCTCTTCACACAATATAAGGGTCCCAAATCTACCACCCGACTATCCTAGATTTGTTCCCTATCTTGCCAGTATCCCAAGACATCCTGATCAACGTGAGGCATTCGTTGCTCCACTCACTGTCTAACCTAGTATTGGTACTCGAAGCCGTCTACATACCGTTAGTAAATAAAGCAACATAATCATATAAAGTCTTGTCTATATCCATGTGCACCTACTCCAGTAAGTCATCCATCTCATGTACTCCAAAGGTGGTAACATGAAGATACAATCCAACTCCTGTGGATATAAATCCTTCCATGCACAATCCTCCCATGAACTCCCACGTCTGATCATCCCTCCATGCCAGTGAAGTCCCCCATGCCAACAAAGAATCACTAAAATCCAATGGAAGGTCAAAATGATCTCCCCCTGTCATACCCAACTGACTCCCAAGGGTAGTTGAAATGTTAAGTACTGTGATGCCAGGGTTCCATGCCCATTACAGGAGGGAGTTATCTTATTGACCCTACAAGACTCTGGTCATGACTAGTTTTCTAACATGCTCATACCAAAGCCTCATCTCCTGAAGCTCTCAGCCATAATATATTTTATGATCGATGTTATGCCCAACATGCCAAGTGGACTTTACAATATCTTCACCTATTCCACTATGGCTGGCCCCAAATCTAAACATCCCCATGCCTCGCCATATGATGAAGACCTTGGTGATCCCCCATGTGTCAACCTGATAATGAGTTGGATCATCGGTTACCTTGACCATACTCACTAAGTAACAGAGTGTCCTCCACATCAATTGGATCCTTGAGTCCCATGACCATACTAGGGGCCTATCACTCCCAATCCTCACTGCATATTGTGTGATATGCTACTAGCTGTTGGGACCCTATAGGTAGGCATCGAGCATCAAGTGCCTATCCTGTGAATCAAAAACTACTATGCACCTGCCAAATTAGACAACAAGATATTTTATCCCCGCTCCTAATGATGTTCCTGGGTACTGCCGGAAGCCTAGGCATCATCCTACCAATAAGGATTACCATACCCCATACCTTATGTTCACCTAACGCGTCGAGTTTTCCAGCTGAAAGAGAACCTTGCAACTCCCTCTCGGTCTCCTCTCTAAGTGTGAACTCAGGGATGGATCATATGCTACCTCTATAGAAAAGCACACACTCTCTATATCTATACATGTCATCTCATCCCCTGACCAAATTCCACCACTGAGAAGCGTCTCCCTGGACAATCTGTACCCCAACTAACTATCTCGGGCGAGCCTCGTTCACCCTGCCACTCGTGATGAAGGTGTCAAAGGAAAAAATATGACTTCATTGTGCCTGTAAACAATGTGGAAGTGATACTAGCGCACAAGTATCCATGGATATCATCAAATGATACTCATATGCATCATCATAGATTTGAGGTGAGTTACACCCACCATCATGTTAGTTTCCTATATCAGATGGTCTCCCTGGAGGTGACACCCCAAAACCCCAATGGCTAGCATCGCGCATCACTGCATGCGGCCAAGCATCCCTGCGATCCCATGCATACAAAGGTATATCTTTTTTCCCCTTGGAACATGCCAGAACTGAATTGCACCCCTCTATGCACTGTTGGAAACCACTACTAGATAACACATCATCTTGTATTAGTTGGTAGCCCTCTTGTGATGATGTAGTTGTCACTCCATGTGAAACCTTGAGGTTATGTCAGTTGCTCCTCCTACTCCCAAAGACATGCAAATATATAAATAGAGGGATTTGCAAAAAATAACAAAACAACCAAAAAATATGCACCAACTTGATAAACTAGAAAAAAATTATTATATAAAGATATTGTGGTACAAATAGTTGGATAAATGCACCTGTACTTGCACACGGAAAGCTACAATCACTAGGTGATGAGTACAAGAAAAACCCACAATTCCAATAACAAGCTCCTCCAGAAAATTGTGTTGTTGCTCCAAGACTACATTACTGCTAGACTTCAGCCTCTGATTTACCTACTAAAAACTGCTCAAACAATTCTAGGAATTTGGGAAGGTGATCCTTTCCCAAAACACAATATGACCCTTTGTAGCATGGCCCTCCTCCAAATTTGATTTTTGTTACTACAGTTGTTACTGTCAATCAATGCCCTTAAAAACCCCAGAAAACCTCCTCAAATGAACCTCCAATCAATCCCCCAACACCTCTACTCTAATATCCCTCCAAGGCAGCTCCCACAAAAGCACCTCCTCAAATGACTGCACATTTTAGGGAAGTGCTTACGTAGCATATATGTATACTGGATGAGAATTGCGTAAAGGTTTCTCTTCAAAGGTTGCTACTATTTCTACACTCAAAAAATGGGTCCTCAATCCCTCCTGTATCGCCTCAAGTGAATCTTCCAGCAACTCCACTCCACAATAGCAAGATGGATCCGACAATTTCACATTAGAAGCTCCAGAATATGTCCCAATCTCTCCAGAAAAGCAAAAAACCTCTAGTTACTCGCTCATCCTGTCTCAAGGCAATGAAAATTCCTTCCTTGGGTTGTACTCAAAGTCCATCAAAGAAAGGTTGAGCTTTGCCCCTTTGGAAGCTCTTGTGTTGAACAACACAATGTTGGCTCAGCTAAGCAGCTAAGGAAATTCGATTTCTTCAATAAGATAAAGATGAAAATGGCTCCTTCATTCCTTCTTTTTATAATTGTTGGGCACGCATGCTTTTGGGTCCCTTTACAATTCGATTTTTCCTTAGGGAATTCAAATTCCCTTTTCCCCAAGTGCATATTTCATGTGTGTGAGTGGCCCCCACATTCCACTAACATGCAAATAATTCCATTTCTCCTATGTTCCCTTCACCAAAACTGTCTAGGGCTATTATAAATCAAAATGAAAAAAATAATTTAATTGGGGACATTACATTAGGGAGTAGCCCCAACCCCTGGTCATAATACTCCCACGTGACCATAGGCAGAAATCTGGGGAGAGCCAATAGTGGAAGGGGCTTGGGGCTAGCCCTGGCCCTAGTCACAAGGACCTGCACATGACCTCAGCAGAGGGGGAAGAAATATAGCTCCAAGTCGAGGCCATATGGCCTCACACAAGACCAAGCGTAGAGATGGAAAGGGATTCGGTGGCGGGGGTAGACGGTTATGCCCGGCCACATCACACCCATAAGGCCAAAAACCTGATGGTTAAGGTCCTAGGCCATCATGGGCTGGCAGTTAGCCTCAACCCTCGACTGTATGGCCCCATGTGGCCACATTTTTCCACTCATAAGGGTTATTTTACATTTAAAGTGTCCAACAAATTACACCTTCGGCAAGAAAAATTGTCACCTCTCAAGTGGAAATAGGGCATATTTGTAGCTTTGTTAGATAGTTTATCGAGTTTGTAGGACAAATAATAGAATAACTTAGCAAGAATGATGTTCGAGCCATGACTTGATGATATTTTGGCCTTTTGGAGCTCAAGAAGAATCAAGATAGGGATTTTTGGACATTTTAAATCCAATGAAGAGCTTTATTTGCTTATTGAAGCACTTCTAATGATTATGTTTGTAGTTTTTAGTATATGGATGCCATGATACCTTGTAGGGGTTTTCTAGTCTTCATATATTTACTACGTGAACTGTGACTTATAGGGTGCAACTCATGTTGTCTTTTCTAATTATGTTATTGTGAGGAAAGATCTCTTTTTTTACTTGAATGTGGAATTGATGTACTTGTATGCTCATTTTCAGATGGAGTGCATGGTATTTGTAGGAGAGTTACCCTTTTCTCGTTAATTGTTTCATGAATGATTGTAGGTTGTCATGCTTTTTTCGAGTGATTGTTCTTTGCAGGAGAACATTTGCTTCAAGGGGAAACTAGCCACTCACATTGTCAGCACACTTACGTACTCCTTTTCACTAAATATATGAGCGGTCAAGTTGTCTTATGAGGCCCGGAGATGTATCCCAAGAGGGGTGAACTCTGTCACCAAATTTTGTCTTGTTTCTCTTCATGAATTCCTGTATGATTTAAACGGTGATATGTTTCTTAGTTTAAGTTTACATGAAAAACTAACTCATAGTCCTTGAAGAGACCATAAAAACCTATTTTCTCATAAGACCCATTTTCCTTGCAAAGCATCAAAGGATGATCATTTTTAGGAAGGAGAAGTTCCCCTCCAATTTCATATCAAGTGGTATTAGAGCAGGTTCTGACCAAGTTGCAAGAATGAGAAGAAGAGTCTTCAAGAGCTAGAGGAGATGAATTTGTCTCTTCAAATGGAGAATATTGAATGTAAACGAATGCTTGAAATTGCTGAAGAGGGGAAGATGCATATGTGCTTTCACTTGCAGCATGTTCTTGAGCAACAAGTTGATGGCAGCTCCACTCTAGTGACAACAAAGGATACCTTCAAATTGAAGCTAATTTGTGGGCATGGTTGAAACATAGGTTATGGACCATATATGGAGAATGGTGCATATCATTTTGTAAGCATCTCAAATATTCTCATCATATGCCTGTTGGTAAATGTGGGTGGCTTGATTCATCTTTAAATTCATCATCATCATCTCAAGAAGAAATATGGATGGAAATTTCAAGGAGGTAATCAACATCTCAAGTTCAAATCCTTCTATTTATGTTAATAACACATCTTTTGCGGAATTTTAACAACATACTAGAGGAATTGGTATGAAGCAGCTAGCTTGGATGGGTTATGAAGGAGGAGGCCTTAGAATCAATGGCCAAGGGATCAAAAATCCTATCATGGTGGAAGAGAGAACAATATATCAAGGATTGGGATATGGTAAAAGATATTTTGGAGAATGCTCTAAATTGTTTGAGGTGAAACAATCATCAGAGGATGATATCACACCAAGATGGTGAGGATAATCTCAATTTGTATCCTAAGAGAGATGAATGCATCAAATTACCTTGCATGTCAACGTCTAGTGTACATTGTCAAAGTTACAGCCCCAGGGACAATTACAAATCTCATGGGAATTTTCCAAATGCTGGTAATTTTCACTATTTGTGGGACATGTAGCCTTGAACTTTTTGTGATGTAGTTGACCATTGTGTGGTTGTTTGTGAGAAATGCATGGTGATGGTAAAAAGAATGGATCAAATTCTTGGAATCAAACATGATGAATCTCCTTCACATTTGAAGACTTCCTTGTCAGTGGGCATGTGAAAATACTTTTCTATCCATTGCAACATGCATGGGCATGGGAATGAAAGATGTTGGAAAATTCATCTAGAACTTCGTACCAAGAAGGATAAATAGGTTATTAAAACCAATGCAAGGAAATAAATAGGTGCCAAAGAGGACTCACATTGTTCCTAAGGAAACCTTCAAAGAAGAATAGATGCAAAAAGAGAACCCATAATCCTAGGAGACGCAAAGATTAGGTAGATTATTTGTATAGTTTGTTGCTTTGTAAATTGTAAATGCTTGTTGTTGTTGTTAACTTTTTTGTGTACTTTGTAAAGTGAAAAATAATAATCACTATTTTGAACAAGTATGTTTTTCATTGACATGTTATGCTATGTTGGCTTGTTTATGAGTCTAAATATTTTAGGACTTTTGGGATGTAAAATGTCTGTCATCCAAGTTTGTTTACAATTTTGTCATGTACTCACCGATACAAGTGTTCAGGATGAATCTTGTTGTGAATAGAATATTTGTTAAATATTGTATAAGAAATGACTACATTTTTGTGAAAAAAACTAATTTTGTCATTGAATTTTGCAACCAGTGTAATTTTGTGTACATGCATAGTTTGAGGATAATAAAGAAATGTTTGAATCAATGCATGGCAAGCATTGAATTGCTTCTGGTTTCCAAGATGGAAAGTTCAGTTTGTCTTCAACATAGAACTTCAAGATGAAGTTGTTTGAGACGTGAAGTATGGGTTTAAAGATAATGCTCATATTCCAACCATCAATGTTTTTGTTCTTGTATAATGATAAGAATTGTGCCTCGATTCTTGACACGATGGTAAGGTATTCACGCAGAAGATAGGTGGAGTACCTTGATTGGAGGTTGAAGGAACCAATTGAAAACAAAGCATTAAATATTCAATTTTTGGGAAATTTTTTAGTTTCAACCTCATTTTATTTACTAGGATAAGCTAACTTTTGGAGTACAAAAGTTTCTATTGGGGAGGTATGATTCGGTGATCAAAATTTAGCTCAAAAATGAAAGTTCCCAGAATCTTTCAAAACTAGTGTCAAGTCTAAGTGTTTGTGGTTTTGATTCGAACGACACTTGTTTTTCCTCAATCCAATGTCGCATGAAAAAGTTATGATGTTCTAATCGCTTGGTTCAACAACTAAAAAATTTGCAGGGTTGCTGAATGGGTGTTTGTACCACTAATGTCAGAAGGTTTACTTTGCGTGTATGAACGAATGAGGGATTACCAAGTGGCAGCCTCGTATAGATGCGAATTGGTGCATTTTTATTGATTTTTTTTGTGGTGATCTAATTAGGGGTTTCCACGTGGCCCAACCAGAGGCTGCCACGTGGAACCTAGTGGCTAGTTAAAATTTTGGTAAGGTTCAAACAACCTCAATTGGGCTCTAAAACATGACCTCCCTCGACCAAGTCAACCACCTTACCAATGCGCCATGAGGGTGGTTCTTAATTTATAAGGGCTTCAACACTATTTAAAGTTTATATTGGCACATATTTGGAGGAGGGGTGGGCGGTCAACCCTATCCCCTGGTCACCCATGTCACCACATGACTACGACACAAAGGTGTGGGGCTCAGGGACTAGCCCCGACCCCTGGTCACAATACTCCCACCTGATCACAGGCGCAAGTCCAAGGAGCACCATCAACGAAGGGGGCTTGGGACCAACCTTAACCCAATTGTACCATTGATGTTAGAAGGTCTACTGGGCATGTATGAACCAATGAGGGCTTACCAAGTGGAAGCCTCGTACAAGTGCGAATTGGTGCAGTTTTTTGGTCTTTTCTGTGGTGGTCTAATGAGGGGATGCCACGTGGCCCAAACAAAGGCCACCAAGTGGCACGTTGTGGCTGGTTAAACTTTTGTTAAGGGTCAAATAGCCTCAATCGGCTTCGAACACATGACCTCCCTCGACCAAGTCAATCACCTAACCACTGGGCTGTGAGGGTGGTTCTTAACCTCTAAGGGCTTCAACACTATTTAAATTTTATATTGGTGCATATTTGGAGGAGGGGATGGGCCTTCATCCCTAGCCCTCGGTCAGCTGCGTTACCACATGACCATGATGCGAAGGTGTGGGGCTCGGGGACTAGCCCTGACCCTTGGTCACACTACTCCCACATGACCATAAGCGAAAGTTCGAGGAGTGCCAACAATGAAGGGAGCTTGGGACCAAGTCTAATCCTAGTCATAAGGACCTACATGTGACCTCGGTGGAGGGAGCAGATATATAACTCTGGGCTTAGGCCATATGGCCTCACATAAGATCAGGTGTTGAGATGGAAAGGGCTTTGACGACGGGGGTAGACAGTTAGCCCTGGCCCCTGACCATATTGAGTTGATAAGACCAACAACCTAACAGTTAAGGGCCTAGGCTAGCGGGGGTGGGAAGTTAGCCCTGACCCTCGGTCGTATGGCCCCATGTGGCCACATTTTTTCCGATCATAAGGGTTATTAGTAATTTAAAGTGTCTGAAAAACTACACCTTCGACGGGTGAAATTATTACCTCTCAATCCGAAAATAGGGCAAATTTGTAGCTCTGTTGGATAATTTATCCAGTTTTTAGGACGAAGAATATAAGAACTTGGCAAGAATGGTGTTGGAGCCATAATGGGATGAGTTTTTGGCCTTTTGGAGCTCAAGAAGTGTCCAAATATATTTTTTTGGACATTTTGGATCCAATAGAGACCTCTGTTTGTTGTTTGGATCACTTCTAAAGAATTTTTTTGCAAGTTTGAGTCTATGGGTGCTAGGATCAATCAGTGTTTTGGAACATTTTTTGAAGGCTTTTGAGCATGGAGAAGACCTTGTAGGGGTTTTATAGTCTTCATATGTTTACTACAACAATTGAGACTTGTAGGGCGAATCTCATGTTGTCTTTTATCATTATGTTATTGTGAGGAAAGCTCTGTTTTTTTACTTCAATGTGGAATTGATAGACTTGTATGCTCATTTTCAGTTGGAGTACATGGTATATATAGGAGGACCCTTTTCTTGTTGATTATTTTATGGGTGACTATAGGTTGTCATGCTTTTTAGAGTGAGAGTTATTTGTAGGAGAATGTTTCCTTGAAGGGGAAACTAGCCACTCATATTTTCAGGAAACTTATGTACTCTTTTTCACTGAATATATGAGCAGTCTAGTTGTGTTATCAGTCCCAGAGATATAGCCTAGGAGGGGTGAACTTCATCACCAAATTTGTGTTGTTTCTCTTCATGAATTCCTATATGAGTTAAATTATGATATGTTGCTTGGTTTAAGTTTACATGAAAATCTAACTCATAGTCCTTAAAGAGACCATAAAAACATGTCTTTCCATAAGATCTATTTTTCCTTGCAAAGCATCAAAGGATGATCATTTTTAGGAAGGGGAAGTTCTCTTCCAATTTCAGATCAAATACTAAATTTTTAGTATATCATTTTCCTTGTAATTGTTTTTTGAAAATGTGATTGCCATTTTATAGTAAATTTCAATTTTCCAACATTTTTTTACAAGAAATATTAGAAATTAATTTATATGAATTTTCCATTTAAAGTTTTTATTTTTCATATGTTAGACAATTTTTTAAAATGTGATTACTATTCATAGTTAATTTGTTAAAGGAAAACAACAAAGGTAAAATCTTAAAAGATGTTTTTTCTTGCACCTAACAATTAATTAAACTTAAATTCATTTTTTAGTATTATAAAGAAGGATTGCTAATATTTTCTATCCATGGAAATTGTGTTCTTTCTCACTCTGAGTGTTATAAATAGTGAATCTAGATAAAGTATTATAAATAGTGAAGTTGGATACATATATTCAAATTACAACCACCAAGTTGAAGCGTACTTGCATTGACTCATTTAGTATCATATATATGAACAAGTATTGACTCATTTAGAATCATAAATATAAGAACAAGTGTTGAACTTTGTTGATGAAATAAATTGTCTTACTTTCAAAAAACTATCTTAGAACACTTATATTTGTAATCAAAGCCTAAATAGAAAAAACATGTGCTTTGAGTTGATAGTTCACTAATATGCATCAATATAAGGCCATAGATTGTTGAACAAGTGTAGAGTATTCAGGTAAGGTTTGGTGCAATATGAGGAGGAAGCTTATTCTTAAACCTTTAACACCACCTTTTTCACAAGGAAAAAAATCATAAATCTTATTTCATTATAAAATGAAAATTACATTCTTCAAGTGCTAGAAAATGTAAAAAGTAAATAAAATAGAGGTACATTTTACACTCATAATATTACAAGCACATGTTGCACTTAAGAAAATTACAACACATTATTAATATATGTATGTGATTTTTTACCCTTAAAAATGTAATTTTCAATAGTGACTTTTTTTGTTGCCTTCTTTTTAACTTATTGCCACCTGAGTGTTGTAGGAGGCACTATAGGTAACTAACTCTTAGTCAATAGATGGGAGATTGGGATTCTTAAAAGGAACTCGAGGGGCTTCAACTACCATGCCATCTCTTAATGAAGGAATCCATATATCGATGTGTTCTATATTTGATTGTGGATTTACCTTATTCTAATCAATGTTAGTGTTTTGTAGTTGATATACGTCATTGTGATCAATGTCAATATTTGAACTTGATTTCTCTTAAAATATCATCAATTCACCCTTTTTTTGTCCCTGTTTTCCTAGGAGGATGAGCTCTAGGATGGAGTAAATAGCTTTCAAATGTCTTATAAAATGATTGGTCTTGCACTTGAATGTTGCATTTTCATAATCCAAGACTTGTGTTGATTAATTTTTTTTTTATCTAAACATTATTTTTCCTAGAATACCCTTATTAAAATTCATTTTTCCTAGAAGACCCTTACTAAGACATATCCCAACAGAGATACATATATATGTACATAATCCTACGACAACTCTATCAAGATCTAATTTTATGTGTCTAAAATATTTTCAATATCTTTAAAACTGTTAAATATGATAAACATAATGGAAAATTGGGAAGAGAAACCCAAACTAGAATTCTATTAATGAGAGTAGTGTTAAAATCAAAATTTAGGAACCAATGGGTATAGTCTCATAATTCCCCAAAACCATGAACTCTCCTTAAACATTCTAGATAATCAATATGATTATAGAGCTACACAATAAAAATACCTTTAAAACACAAAAATATCTCACATTTATTTGTCAAGCATCAATTTATCCTCAACTTGCTTCACTCTATAAGCACTATAAAAAAAAGAAAAAAATTTGTTTTTTGGTTGCTTCTCTCAAAGGTATCCCAATAGGACCCTCCACTCCACCCCATTGCAAAACCAAAACTAAAATTGAATCTTTGCAAATATAATAATCATCCTCATGTAAAACAATTTTCTGATCATAAAAATGTGTTCTTGAACAATATGAAATCTCAAACTATGCTCAGATGTTTGTTTTAAATCCACTATATAACCAGTGAAATTCAACCAACCTATAAAAGACAATATGAAACTATGAAACTATGTTTTTATATAAAAATATGCAACAAACAAAAAAATCTCTATGTCTGTGTCTTTTACTTCTGCGGACCTAATAGCAGGCAGGCAGGGAATTGAGTTGACTCTGATGGATTAGAAAGCCCCCTCCATTTTCGCATGGTCGGAGCTTCGGGTTATTTGGTACAACTCCACCCTAATAATTTGGTTGGTGGGATGTCAGTTTTGTCCGGTCAAAGCATCTCCACCCTCTTCAGTCAATTGTTTCCACACTGGAAACTAGTTGGTTCATGGTCAAAGTACAGTGGTCAAACTAGTTGGTTCATGGTCACAGTACATGGTCAAACTAGTTGGTTCATGGTCAATTGTTTCCGGTCAAAGCATCTCCACCGGAGAGCAATTGTTTCCACACTGGAAACTGGTTGGTTCAAGGTCAAAGTACAGTGAGTTGGGTAGTTAATTAAGTGGAACCCATGCAATCGAAACCTAGGAAGTTTTTTCTCGGAGAATAATGAATAAGATATAAGTGGAAAGGAGCGCTCTTGTAATAATGGTTATAATTGCGTATTAGATTGAATATTTACATTTTTAGTTTATTAAATAATAAATTTTAATTAAATATTTTTGATAAGTTTTAATTAAATATATAAATATTTTTTTTAAATTCAATATTTTTATTATTTGTTTTTCATATCAAATTTAAATTAAAATTAAAATTTAAACCTCATAACTAAATTCTCAAATAACTATAAAACAATGTATCAAGTTTCACATCATAGTTTAATTAAATACATAAACACATTTATTAAGTGAATGTAAAAATTATTATTATTATTATTTTTAAATTATATTTAAATTAACTATATTATTTAAATAATTATTATTATTATTTTTAAATCAATTAGTAAAAATTATTATTATTATTTTTAAATCACCTAACAGTTGAATATGCTTCGTCTGATTATGAGATCTATGGTTGTAGTTTATGGGAGTGCTTTCCACCTGGGCGTTACAAGTTAAAAAAAAGGTATTTGAATAATGAAATTTAATCAGCCCCATTGCTCCTGTAGCTGGAGGTAACGTGAGAGTTGAGGTAATTGAAAGGATTTTTACCTGTGATCACTTATGGAGATTACAGGTATTGTCGTGAGATTAATGTTAACATTTCATAATTAAGGGATGAGCAGTTATTGTTTCACAATTCACAACGAAAAATGTTGCATTGATTGCATTGACCTTCATCAACCTAATATTGTAGGTTGACAATTGCTAAATCAAGCCCATAACAAAGGTTTAATGTACTTCAAATACAGGTTTCCAACAATGGATATCCAAAGAATTTATGGTTTCCGAATATTTAATTTTGGATTTCCTAATTTGGTAAAATTTATGTTTACCGAAGTGGGTCATGTGTCTTTTCTAGCTCATCCTCTTCAATGACATTTGACGTATACCAGAGGTGTCCTCTGCAAAGACTTGCAAAAACCAATATTATTTTTTGTTATTACTATTTTTTAATCTGTTAAAACAAATATTAATTTATTATTTTAAAATTAATGTTATATGACAACATCTTCTTCATATTGAGCTATAGAGCAAATCTCAACGCAAAAAACATATGAAGATGACATTTAATTTTGTTTTGTTTCTTTTTGTTGTATTTTTTTCATATATATTTTCCTTAGCATTTAGAAAAATGTTTACATATTTATATTACTCCTACAGAACTCCTTTATATCAAGTTGTAGGGCATCTCTCTGTGAAATAAATCAACCCAATTTATCTCCTATAGCCTTGAAAATGGATTCACCCGATCAAAGAAGGGAGATATATGACAATCTAATTGACACTGCTGCAGAAGAAATTTCCATCATGGTACTGAAATCCAAACACTAGTGGATGAGAAACATTCCTCTAGTGCCCACGAAATAAGGTCCAAATATGTAGATGTGATTCTTATCCTCACATTTTTTCAAAAGGAAAAGCATAATAATTATTTCCACAGTAGAAAATACTAATAGGAGCATGTTTTACTCAATCAATAGAGTTCCATTCTAAAAGAAAAATTTATATAGGCCAAAGGCCACTCAAATTAGCAATCAACCTGTTGAGAAATATATAGGGAAATAGTTAGGATGATTTCTTGTATACTTGATAACTACTTGTGATGTCTTTTTACTTTTTATTACTTATTAGGTTCTTATCTTATTATTATATTTTTATAATCATCAAACAATTACCGAAACAAGAATATCAACAGTAGATAAGAACACATGATATACGCTACAAACCAGGGCCAAAACCTCTCCACTTGAGAGGAAAACCCACAAATCTCTTCTCATCTTATAGATTCTTTAGTTGAAAAATTCCAAGACCTCTAGACCAAGACCAAGACCCTTCCAAGACCAAGTCCAACCTTCTTGATGTTTTTATTCCTTTTTCCAAGTCAAACCCAGTCAAACCTCTTCCAGCATCACAACTTCGACCCCCAACAATAGAATGTTGGCCTCTACTATATGTATGAAATTTTCAACCCTCACAACAACAACTACTTCCAAGATTTCTTGAGACCTTTGATTGAATTTCTCCTTATTCTAGGGCTTACGTATGACCCAATGAGCCTTCCTTCGTCCTTCTTTCTACACTTTCTCCAGTTTCGATCCTGCAGCAGAAAAAACCTAACCCAGTAGCAAAAACCCTAGTATCCTTCGTTCGCACATGTGAAGAGAGAGAGAGAGAGCGAGAAAAACAAAGAGAGAAATAAGCCAATCACTTGATCTTCATCGTTCTTCTTCCTTCGCTAGCCTCTTTCTTATTCTCCTTCACTTGCTTGATGAGAGAATGCATTGTTTCCATAGGAGGTTGAGTTCCCTCCTATATATAGGCTTCCAAGGTGGACTAAGTACCCCAAATTAGGCCGACTTCTTAGCTGGAAAGTCGACTTGGCCTTGGAGGGTATTTTAACACTTCAAAATACAAAAAACAAACAGAATGTTCCCGATGGTGTCTTCATCATATTATAATGACTCTTTTGAGTTATTGACCTAGGACAAGCCCTAGAAGCACTCAATGGGTGCTCGAACTCTAAAATAAAATACCTTGAACATGAAACCCATGATTCAAAAATAAAAATAATTTTTTTTCTTCCATTTTACAATATATAAGACTCAAAAGTACATTTCATATTTATGAATACCAAAACTAATTACACATTTTTCAACACTCCCTCTTAAATAGCGAGGTATTCAGAAATGATACATGGACATTCTCAGTATGAATAGATCTCATAAGAAGAGTCATATTGGTAAACCATATGTTTAGCGTCATAACAATCAACATTGTCACATAGTGAGGCCTTGCCTAACAAATCTATCTCTCCACAAGATCAGAGCACAATGTTGGTGAGACCTATGACTGATAAACACCATCAACATTGTCTCTAAAGGGACATACCCCACCGGGTGTTCACAGAGTATGTCCTTTTAGGACTATTCTTATCTAGGATTGTGATTCCTCAAAGAATATAGGTCATTTACAACTACCCCTACCTTGGATTCCCTAGATCATCCTCAAAGAGCATCAGATTCCAAATTCTTACCTAATCCTCCTTTCTTTCTTCCCAAAGTGAAGATAAGAATGACGTGTCTATCTCTCCCTCTCAACTAGGGAGGATATATCGACTAGTCCAAGCTTGTCTCTTAAGTACACAAGCTTCTTATTAGGAATATATTTTTTCAATGTGGCAGCTACCTTTTCATCAGTGGAGATATACCGTAGCTGCAACACACCATCCCGCACTAGATTTCGAATGTAGTGATACTTGTTATTTATATGCTTTGCCTTTCCATGAAACATTGGGTCTTCAAACAACATTATATAGTTGGTGTTGCCAAAATGTATCATTGTGAGGTCCATTGATCCTTCAAACAAGTCAGACATCAACTTCCTCAACCAACCAACTTCTCTACTTACTTCACAGGCTATAATATATTTAGCCTCAACACTACTAAAAGCAATTGACTCTTGATTTCTTCTCGTATAGGATACCATGGAGGATCCAAAACTAAATCATCCTCCAGTAGTGCTTCTTCCATCCTGCTCACTACCTCCCCAGTTGGAATCTGTATATCCAATCAAGTGGCCACCATTCCTCTTATCATAATTCAAGAAGTAGTGGATTGTTCCTTGCAGACATTTCAGTATATGCTTGGCTGTTATCCAATGATCATGCTTGGGCTCTACCTAGAACTAACTAAGAATATTCATTGAAAAACAAATGTCTGGTAGAGTATTCACCAAGTAAATCAATGATCCAATAAATTATATATACCTTGTGGGATCCACTGGGACTGAGTCAGAACTTCTTAGCCTCTTCAAGTTTGTGATCATGGTAGTTGTCATAGGTATGCAAGACATCATGTTAAACCTCTTCAACATCTCGATCGCATACTTTCCATGACCTAGATAAATCTCATTAGGTCCCTAACAAACTTCCAATCCCAAATAATAGTGCAAAAACCCTATATCCTTCATGTCAAATTCTTTTTCTAGATGCTTTTTACACTCTTGGATATGACCCTCCACACCTGTCATGAGAAAATCATCCACATACAAAAGAATGATTACGGGCTCATCCTTCACAACCTTGATATAGAGATTCAGATCAGTGTAACTCTTCGAGATCCAAATATTTGTAGGTATGCATACATCCTTTCATACCATGCCCTTGGTGCTTCCTTAAGGCCATAAAATTCATTCTTTAACTTGAAAACATAATTTTCTCTAAATTTGACTTTAAATCCCAAGGGTTGCTCTATATAGACTTCTTCGTCAATAGTTTCATTCAAGAATGCAGTCTTGACATCCATTTGATGAATGTTCCAACTCATCAATGCTGTCAATGAGACCAGTGAACACATAATTTATACCTTGTTGTAGGTGCAAATGTCTCATCATAAACGATGCCTTCCTGTTGAGAGAAGCCCCTAGCCAAAAATATTGCCTTATATTTATCAATACTTCCATGTGTTTCATGTTTAATCTTGTAGATCCACTTAGAAGTTACAACAAATTTGTCTTCAAGACTAGGTACGATCTCCCAAACTACATTTTTCATTATTGACTGATATTATTCATTCATGGAATATTTCCATTCTTGATGTTTGACAACCTCTTCAAATGTGGATGGTTATTCTTCTATTAGTTTCGTCATATAGGTTGCAAACCAAAAATATATTTTGGGATTCTTGCTTTCCTTGAGTTTTTCTTTGGCTGCTCCATGTCCTTCTACATCTAAAAGAGTAGATTTCAACCAATTAGGTCTCTTTCTACTTTCAAGGATGACCATAGGTTGCAGAGGTTCACTGGGACCTTCATATTCATGAGTGGAATCTTCTTAATCCCTGGTACCTTATTCCTATAATATACAAATTTCTTCATCATCACAGTCCATCGAGAGGTATTTTGATTTCTTGAATGCAATACTTTCATCAAATATAACATATCGACTAGCTTCTATTTGGTTTCCTTCCTTTATGTAGATCCTATATGCCTTTGAAGTGTCGCTATAGCCAACAAATATTCTCTTCGTGCTTCTAGGATCCAACTTCTTTCTCTTATCCTTCGGTATGTGAATATAGACCAGAAAACCAAATATTTAGAGATGTTCCACACTTGGTTTCTTCTCAATAAATGATTTTTCAGGAATCATGTTGTCTACTGATTTGTGAGGACTTCGATTTTGAATATAAACATAATTATTTTTTGCTTCACCCCACAAATTTTTTGACAAATCTTGATCGTGTAACATGGCTCTTACACTTTCCTCAATAGATCAATTATTTCATTCTAAAACTCAATTTTGTTTGGGATTTTATGGGACTATCAACTCCCCCTTAATCTGAGACTCCTGACAGAAAGATACAATTTCCTTTGAAGTATATTCTTCTCCATTGTTGAACCTTAGAATATTTATTATTCCTTTTGTAAGGTTCTCTACTTGGGCTTGAATTCTTGAAAATTTTTTAGTACTTCATCCTTGGATTTAAGTAAATAAACCCAAGTTTTCCTTGAATGGTCATAAATGAATGTCACATAATATATATTACCTCCAAGATACTTTATAGACATAGGAACAAAAACATCATAATGAATGATATCCAAAATCTCTTTTGACATCAGAGCACTACTTCCAAATGGTCTCTTGAAATTCTTACCTAATGCACATCCTTTGCATACTCCTTCATGATCCTCCTTGAGTTCAGGGATGCCATTTACCATTTAATTTAGAGTTGGTAAGATTTTATAGTGTATGTGACCAAAAATTTTATGCCAAATTTCACATGGACTTACTTTAATGTGAACCAAATCTTGAGAGAGAGGAGTCAAGAAACTATAGAGTATCCATTCATGATTCCCAATCATCTTTGTTTTTTTTATGTTCAATTTTTTATCCCATAATACTTTTCCATCTAGAAAAGTGGATCTATCTCCCTTATATTCTAGACAAGAAATAGAAAGTATATTATTTTTCAAACCTAGAACAAATAGGATGTTTTTAGAAGAGATATGAATGAGTTTTTTTAATAACCCAACGTTTCATACTTCTTAAGTGATTCCATCATCAGGGGTAAATACCAAATATTATTTGAAAATATTTGTGATGATGTTGTTGAGATGAATATTCCATCTATTTTCTAGCTCAAGCAAGTTTGATCCAATTACTCTTACGGGATAACTCTTCTTATCACCAAGCTCAACGGAGTAAGAATATTTTCCTCTTGATAAGTTCTTTAGTTTATTGTGCTCACCAATCATGTGTTTTGATTCTCCATTGTCGATTACCCAAATATTCTCATCTTCAAATGTACCGATAAGTGCTGAGAATAGTCCTTCATCATTTGTATATGTCTTGGTTATCATTAGGGGAATTTTGAGGTCTAAAATGGGCCTCCTAAGGAAATAATAAAATAGTAGATAAACCAATAAAATAACATTTATGAATTTTCAATTCACTTTTTGCACCACGATTCATGTAACTATAGTTAAATTCAATTCAAAAGTTGTACCAAAATAAAATTAATAAAAAAATTGTATTGATGTGACTATAAATAAGAATGAGATTTTCAAGAAAAAGTCATTATCATTGAACAACTAATGCATTTGTCCTTTGTACTTAACTAACTTAAAATAAAATATAAATATAAATTTATAAATTCTTAATTATATTATATGCCATTAATTAAAATTTATATTATATAAATTGTATAATAACATGTAATTAACATACTATATAAACATAACATAATATAATATAATATAAGATAATCAATGTATAGGGATATGCATTGTTTCTTTCAAGAAATATGAAATGACAATAATATACTTTTATTCAAAAAGTGTGAAATGACATTTATTATGAGTACTTTACTTTGAATTTAAAAGTACTTAGAGCATTAATATGGTTAACCATGACTTTTTATCCACATTTGAGAATGTGACAAGTAAGTACCTTTAACTCAAGCAATGCCACCTCAACCATTAAAGATGATGTCATCCCCTAAAATTTGATTGGTTCTCATAAAGTGAATTTTGATTGTACATTTTTCTTATGAGGCCCATTTTAGACCTCAAAATTCCCCTAATGATCACTCTTGAAAGACAATAGGAGATTCCATAATTCCTTGACACCCTTCTTGAGATGATTTGCTACCATAGAAAAATTCTTTAGAGACTTATTCAAATGAGTATTGATCTTCATCATGCCCTCTTCCAACCTTAGCTCTGAAACCATGTTGAGAAATATATAGCGAAATAGTTAGGATGATTTCGCTTATAGTTGATCACTGCTTGTGATGTATTTTTAATTTTTATTTCTTATTAGGTTCTTATCTTATTACTATGTTTTTCTCATGATCAAACAACTTCCAAAAAAATAAGAAAAATTGTTTACAAGAACACAAGATATAGGTTGCAAGTCAGGGCCAAAACCTCTCCACTTGAGAGGAAAACTCACAAATCTCTTATCTTCTTATAGATTCTTCAATTGATGTATTCCAAGACATCTAGACCAAGACCAAGTCCATCCTTGCTAATGTTGTGCTTCCATGTCCAAATGAAACCTAGCAAAATCTCTTCCAACAACACAACTTCAACCCCCAGCAATAAAATTTCAACCTCCACTGCAGGTTTGAAATTTTTGGCCCTCCCTACAACAACTTCTTCCATGCGTGTCATCTTATTTTGGGCTTATGAGACTTCTTGAGACCTTCACTTGAATTTCTCCTTCTTCTAGGGCTTAAGGATTATCTAATGAACCTTCCTTCATCCTTCTTTCTACACTTTCTCCAAGTTTGATCCTGCAGAAGCAAAACCCTAAACCAACAATAGAAACCCTAGTATCCTTCCTTCACATGTGTGAAGAGAGAGAGAGAGGTAACTCAATCGCTTGATATTTATCCTTGTTCTTCCTTTGCTAGCCTCTTCCCTATTCTCCTTTGGTTTCTTGATGAGATAATGTATTTTTTCCATAGGAAGTTGAGCTCCCTCCTATATATAGGCTTCCAAGGTGCACGAAGCACCCAAAATTAGGCCAACTTCTTAGTTGGAAGGCCGAATTGGTCTTGGAGGGTATTTTAACACTTTTAAATACAAAAAAATAGTTATTTTTACAAGTTGAAATGTGCCTAATGGAGTATTTTTCATATGATAATGAATCTTTTTACTTCTTGACCTAGGAAAATCCCTAGAAGCACTCAATGGGTGCTTGACCTCTAAAATAAAATACCTTGACCATGCAACCCATGCTTCAAAAATAGTAATAATAATTTTTATTTCATTTTGCAATATACAAGACTCAAAATTACATTTCATATGTATGAAGACTGAACCAAGTTACACATTTTTCAACACAACCATATTTCCTTTAATGTAGATACATTCATCTTCGGATAGGAGGAAAACCCCAAATTAAGAGATGGAATTAAATCTTCCATTTCAAAATAGTTTTTGCCTATATATTATATGTGTTGGACAGTTTTCAAACATGTTTTCTGTTGAAAATTTCACCAAGAAAGATTCTAATTTAACTTTCCCTTGAACTAAATTAGAAGAAAATTGTAATTCCACATCACAGGAGAACTTGTACAAGTTAACTAAGTTAGTTTCACTTATTTGTTTTAGTTAATTCGAGTTTAGGGTCTAGCTTGAGTCATGTAGAGTTTATCCTAATTTTTAGGAGCTGTGGTTGAGTTTATTTTGAGTTGTAATTAATTAATCCAGTTTATCTGAGTTTAATTCAGTTAAACTAGTTCCAATTGTTGGAGAAACTAGTGGAAGGTCTCATAGTCGGGTGTGTACTCTATGATTAACCAGTTAAATGATAAATCAGCCACAAATAACTCATGCATGCAAGATATTTGAGTTATTTGAGTTCAAGGGTAGTAAAATATCAGTTGTATAATCATCTAAATTTGTATAGTTGGTGCACGTTGCCAGAGGAAGTCTTATGATGAATTTTGTATTTGTGGATGAGGAATTTCTCTAACTAATAGGGGCTAATTCCCAAGGAAAAAACACAAGGAAATAGGGACTTGGGACAGCAAAAAATAAAAAATTGGTTAAGTATTGTCCAAGTCTTGTATAGGAAGCAGTGAGACAAGTATATATAGTGTAGAGGTTGCTCGAGCTTGAGAAAATCATTGTAATCTTCTCATATTTTATGACTAATGCAATATACATATAACAAGGGTTTTTAGTTGTGTCTTTCCCTAGGAAATAATTATGTAATGTGTTGCTTGAATTCTTTATCTTTTATGCTTCGTGATTTCACAATCATTTAATTGTTTTTGTGGATGAGTAGAGTAGATTCAAGCCTATTGTTTTGGTAAATTACAATTATCAGTTTGAATATATAAGGAATTTGCACATGATATCGGAGTTGAAATCAATATAGAAAATAATAATACGAAATTATCTTTGCAGGAGGAACGATTTTTTTATAGATCTATTCTTTAGAGTTAGCAGCAGGATCAAGATGGCGTTCTATGGTATAAGGTTAGAGTATGCCATTAAGGGTAGCTAAAATGGCATTGCTTGGAAGGACTGAATGGAATTAGTCCATTAAGGGAATTTAGAGGTCTAAAATGGGCCTCCTAAGAAAAATGTGCAACCAAAATAAGCTTTATAAGAACCAATAGGATTCAATATGATTATTTCAAGCATGGGGGATGATTCACCATTTTTTAAGTAAAAAGGTAAAAAGATTAAAAAATAATAAAATAACAAAACTAGTTCTTCAACTCGTATTTTCAACTTATCTCCCAAATATTTTACTCGAATTTCAAGTTGGAGTACTCGTTGGATGCAAAATTTAATTCCTAATCCAAGGAGTACCCATGTTGCATAATTTTGATGGACCCTGCTACATGAAAAATAAGAAATAATGAAAACATGTGATTGCAATCACGTTTTTCATGTATTTATCATTTTTCGTGTAGTAAGATCCATTGAAAGTATGAAACATGGGTACTCCTTGGATAAGTAATACAATTTTTCATCCAACGAGTACTCCCACTCGAAATGTGAGTAAAAAATTTGGGAGATAAGTTGAAAATACGAGTTGAAAAAGTAGTTTTTTATTTTTTTCCTCTAAAATTTGATGATGTAATCAAATCTTATTTTATTATTTCCACTATTATTTTATAATTTCCTTATGAGACTCATTTTAGACCTCAAAATTCCCCTAATTCATGGAAGATAATGGGTTGAAGGGATACATTCATAGCAATGTTCCGAGACCAACAACTATTGATGCACAAAATCTAGCATAATGGAAGAAGAATGTAGCCAAGGCAAGAAGGATCTTATTGGAAGGGGTTCGAGATCATATTATATTGAACTTCCACAAGAAGGAGACTCCATATGTAATGTGGAAATCCTTGAAAAACATGTTTTAGAAAAGTAGTGACCACATGAATGTGGCACTAAAAGAAAAAGTTCAGAAAATCAAGATGGAAAATGGAGAGCTTGGGAGTGTTGGCTTTATAGTTGCTAAAGATGATCTGGTTAGAATAGCATTTCTGGGCCTACCCAATAGTTGGAATAACTACCAGGATTCAATAATGAGATGGAGAAGCTACTAAAGTGGGAGTATTTGTGATCTGACTTGGTACAAGAAGAGATAAGGCGGAACACCAGAGATGGATCCTGTTAAACACCATGTTAAACACACACATGGTGTATGAGAAGAATAAACACACACACACAAGAGACTCAACACACAATGAAGGATAACCGTGAGGCTTTCTTATTTTTCCATTAGACATGATGTACATTTATAGTACAATGGTGTGACTCTTGGTTTCATCTTCCAAGGTCACTTGGACTCCATTGTGACTTTTCGCATTGCACACCTACCCATAGAGGATTAGGTGTTCCAACATCCCCCCTTAATCCGAAGGGGTATGTGTGAGTCCAAGAAGAGAGTTGTAATACAAATCTGTAAAGTATGCATGGCAACACTTGGGCTGACTCAACTCTCTGAAATGTTGGAAAAAAGAGGTGGTTTAAGGATGACCACCAACACTGGAACGCAATACTTGTTGCATTTCCTAGAACTCTTCCAAAACTGGCAAGAGGCTAAAAGCTTCTGCTAGAGGAATTGTCCCTTGTAAAAAAGGGAGACCTTGAACCTAAAAGAAAGGAGGTCTACTACCTGTGATGGTTTTAAGATTACCAAAAACTCTGGAATTCTTTGAAGCATTTCCTGGAACTCAACCAAGGCTGGCAAGAAGTTGAAGGCTTCTTCTAGAGGAAGTGTTCCTCATATATGAAAGGGAGACCTTCAACCTAAAAGAAGGGAGGTCTACTACCTGTGATGGTTTTAGGTTATCCACCAACCAAAGATGATGGTTTAAGGTTGTCCACCAACCGAAGGCACGCTCATGGGCATCCGTGTCTATGGCTTCATCTATGAATCTGGAATGACGAATTGTGGCTCAGGCTCACTTGAACTGCTATGTCTCTAGCTACAACTCTGAACATGGAATGAGAGATTGTGGCTCAGGCCCGCTTGATCTGACGTTGAAGCTTGTACATGACCACCATTTTCCCCCTTGTCAGGGACAAGGTGAGATGATGGCGAAAACTCAACTGAAAGTTTGTTCAATATCCGTGAACAAGTTCTGACATGCAACTTAAACATCTTCTTGGCTGTTGATGCCCATTGCCAAGAAGCGATCCATCCAAGATGAATCTTTGTTCTTGCAGGAGGCTTGTTTCTGAAGCATCTGTCTGAAGAATGGGTGTGCCGACCATAGTGCTTACATGGGTGAAAATCAAAGCAATGATCTTTCATATGGCCAACTCGATCACAGTGTTGGAATTTTACAATTTGCTATTGTTGTGGAAGTGGAGCAGGATCTGGAATAGCTGCAGTTGAACTGTCATACATGAATCCGGTACTCTTAAATTTGATGGGCTTTGTGTAGTCTGGAATATGAAAGGACACATCCTTGTCATATCCAAGACCAGTTCAGTGCTTGTTGTGGACAAGCTCTTCCCAACGTCTGATGATGGGCTTGAGAAGTGCAGGCTGAGCTGTTGCATCTGCATGTAGATCTACTCTTGTACAAGGAACTGAATGGGAATCGACTTCACCTTTACTGACTTGCTGCTGATGGGAGTCCTTCTCAATATTCTGAACAGAAACAGGTTCAGAATGGTGACTCTTTTGCTGAAGTTCATCCTATTGAAGTTGAGTTTCCAACTGCAAAAACTCACTCTTTTCTTGTGCATCTAGCAAACAACTTTGAATATTACAAAGAGCATTCTTGCTCATTTTTATCATATCATCAACATTTGAATGAATGAGGTTATTCAACAACTCTAATGCCTCATTGATTTTAGCCATTTTTCAACAACTTAGGCTCAAAAAATGAAAAGGTGTCGGCTTCAACTGAAAATGCACCCGTTTACAATGTGATTCAACTTTCTTTCAAATAATTACAAATGACTCAAGAAAACTTCCAACGATGGAAATCTCAAAGTATAATAATATGTTGCTCAAATTATGGAGGACAATCAATAATTTTTTCAACAACTCAAATTCTGATTGCAGCTATGAATGAGCAATATCCTCTCACAATACAATGTCAATACAATAAAATATCTCTGCAAAATATGTGCAGCTGAAAACACTATGCAAGAAGCTTTTAAGGCAGCTGATTTTTTTCTTCAAAAGATCTATTTTACACCAATAGCAACTCGTCTTCACATGTAAATTTCTTTAGAAAATCACCCTCTTGTATATGCCACAAATCACAATGCAAAATTGCAATTTTCCCTATGTGTACTGTCCATTTACTGATATGTCATTTTCTCTTTGTTGTTGTTCATTTTCTCTTTTTTTCTCTTTCTCTCTTCCTCTCTCTCTGTTGTTTTTTTTTTTTTTTAATTAATTAAAAATTAATTAAAAAAAAAGGAGATTAATTGAAATGGGAATTAATTAAAGAGAGGGGGAAAGAAAGCTTAAGGATTTTTTTGTTTTTTTTATTTTTTTATTATTTTGAAAGGAATTACAAAAAATTGGAGGGATAAAAAAATTAAATATTAAAATGGAAAGGGAAAGTTTGATAAGAGAAATTTATTTAAACAATGGGAGGGAGTTATTAAGAAATTTTTTAAAAAATGTGGGGGGAGGGGATTTTAATTGGGGGAAGGGATTTAAAAAAAAAAAATTTAAAATCGAAATTTTGAAAGGCGGCCTTGAGGGCCGAGGGAGGGAGATACAGTGTGGAGGCCGAGTGGCCAAGTGAGGGGCGTAAGGCAGTTGGAGGGGAGTGGTGGCTGGAGTGATAAGGGATCTGTGTTGGGTGGGGTGGAGCGCAGGCAGAGGAGGGCGGAGGGAGCGAGGGGGATGGGGGATTAGGAAGAGGGAACAGGAGTGGTGAGGGGGGAGCGTAGGTGCAGGGTCGATGTTTGAGTGAGTGGTGAGAGGGGTAGGAAGGGCGGAAAAGAGCTGAAGGGTGAGGGAGGGTGTGTATGCGAGGGGGCGGGTAGTTTATGGAGGGAGGGGGGTGCCGGTAGGGTTTGGGGAATGGGGGTGGTCGAGTAGTGCGGGTAAGGGGGGAAGCGGGAGGGGAATCGGGTGAGTGGATAGGATTGCAGTGGGGTGTGAGTGTCGAGTGGGAGCAGGGTGCCGTGAGGGTAGAGAGGTAGGAGCAGGCCGCAAGGGTTAGGGCGAGGAGGGGAACGTAGGGAGCAGGGGTAGAGGGCGGTCGAGTGTTGGAGCGGTGAGGGGGGTAGTGTAGGTGGGGTGGTAGGGATAGGTGCCATAGGCGGGGTGTGGGGGGCCATTGTTTGGAGTGGGTAGAATGTTGCAGGGGCCATGGGACAAATGTTTTTAATTTTTTTTTTTTTTTAATATATATATATATATATATATATATATATATATATATATATATATATATATATATATATATTTTAATTTTTTTTTAAATTTTTTTTTTTTTAAATGTTAAAATAGCAGAGAGGAAAGCAGGAGAAATGAATTTTTAGAGACAACAAAATTTTAAGTAAGCAGTAATACACAGAAGATTGCAGAAATTGTCAATAAAAATCAGAAATTTTTCTCAGGAAATGTGGCAGAATTTCGCCAGTAAAAACTCAGAAATTTCTCAGAGAATTTCTCAGAAAATTTCAGCAGTAAAAACCCAGAAATTTGCAGAGATTTTTCAATGAAAAACTCAGAAATTTTTTCTTTCAGAAACCCACTTTGAAACACTATTCCAGCAGCTTTTCAAAATGCAGAATTTAATAGGTAGAAATTGCAGGAAGAAATTAGAATGAAAACCTTCAGATGCACAGTGCTGCTCTTCTTCAAAACCAATTTCTGAATGGGGCAAAATGTCTGCTGCAACAATCTCTGAGTGATGCAAAAATGCCAAGAATTTTTGCAGATATGCACATGCCATAAACACAAATGTCTCACTCAAGGTTGAGCTGGTTATGAACTTCTCAACTCTGATACCATGTTAAACACCATGTTAAACACACACATGGTGTATGAGAAGAATAAACACACACACACACAAGAGACTCAACACACAATGAAGGATAAGCGTGAGGCTTTCATATTTTTCCATTATACATGATGTACATTTATAGTACAATGGTGTGACTCTTGGTTTCATCTTCCAAGGTCACTTGGACTCCATTGTGACTTTTCACATTCCACACCTACCCATAGAGGATTAGGTGTTCCAACAGATCCTCATGTAAGAATGATGATGAGGAGAAATGTTCCTTGGATAGAAAGGAAAAGAAAAGGAAAGGGAATATATAGAAATCCAAGTAGATTCCAGTAAGATGGGAAAGAATAAGGACTTCTCAAAGAGTGAATGTTTTCACTGTTAATAGCTAGGACACTATGCCACGAAGTGTCCACAAGAAGGCCGACAAGAATACCTTAGGAGGAGTGGTAAGTGATGCACTAGCTTAGAAATTCGAGTTGGATTTCACCCTCATTAAATTCATGGTGACATTGGTGATGGGTAGTTTGTCATATCTCGATACTAGAGCCTCATTCTATATGACTGACAACAAATAATTTTGTAGGGACTTGGAGGAGAAGCACCTCCATATGCACATCGAGATGGGAGATGATGGAAGGTATAGCGTGACCGATATCAATATTTTTACTTTTCATAGGGAATCTTGTTCTCCTATAATATCAAAAGATGTCATGTATGTTCTGGGTATGAAGAAGAATTTATTTTCAGTTTCTATCTTGGAATATCGTGGCTATGATGTGACATTTAGTAAAGGAAAGGATTTCCTTCATCACATAGCCACAAGACAAGTGAAGCGGATCGGGTTTCAGGTGAAGAACCTCTACAAATTGGATGTAGAAGACTATGTTTTAATGAGGACGTAGAGCCAAGACATCAGTGAATTACGGCATAAGCGACGTGGCCATTTGCACGATGGAGCTTTGAAGATCATGCTACATAATTATACAGGACTTCCCAAGGGTTCACTACAGTAGAGAGGTACATGAAAAGGGTGTACATTCAGTAAGTACACCAAAGCCACATTTCATGATAAGAAGATTCGAGCACAAATGATCCTTTAAAGAGTTCACTAAGATGTTTGTGTACCATTCTTGACACCCTCCATGACCAATCACAGGTATTATGTGATATTTGTGTATACTTTCTCACATAAGTGGTGAATCTTATTCATGTAGAAGAAAGACCAGACATTCTCAAAATTTTGTGAATTTGAAGCACTTGTTGGGAAATACACAGGAAGGAAAGTGAAGGCACTCAGGAGTGCTAACGATGGAGAATATGTGTCAAATTAATTCAAGAAATTTTGTGCATCGTAAAATATTTTAAGGGAGATAATAACACCCCATAATCCATAACAGAATGGGTTTTCTGAAGGGATGAAAAAACATATTGTGGGAAATTCACATGCGATGTTTCATGATCAGGGCCTACCATTGCAATTGTGAGTGGAAGAATGCATCACAACAGTATATGTGTAGAATAGGAGTCCTCATCATATTCTCAAGATGAATACACTAGAAGAAGAATTTTTAGGTAAGAAATCATATGTAGCACACTTCAATATCTTTGGTTCATGAATTTATTTTCATGTTTCCAAGGGTGAAAGGAAAAATCTAGAACCAACAACTGAGTTTGGAATATATGTGGGCTACACAGATACACCTCATAACTCTCGGGTGTACCTTCCATCTCACAGGATGAAATTTGTTTGTAGAGATGTGAAGTTCGATGAAGAGAAGTCCATGAGGTGTTCCCTTGGGAGGGAGCTTCAGTTGCATTTAGATGTGGAGATTTTAAATCCAAAATAAGAACCTTAGAACATTGTGGAGCAAACACAAGCTGAGGAGAAAAGAGTGGAAACACCCACTCATGCAGAGACATCCAGAGATGGAGGTAAGCGCACTAGAGAAGCTAACATATTGATGCATGATGCTAGAGATAATGTGGGAGCACCCACATCATAGTGTAGGAAGAGGTGGTCACAATATTGGAACACTAACTACATGCCTCTAATGAGTGAGAGTCTAGAGACTAAGCCATCCTCATTCGAGGAAGCAGCACAACAACCAATATGGGTTGATGCAATGGTAGAGGAATATGATTCCATTTTCATGAAAAGTGCTTATGAAGTTTTCCCAAGCCCAGAGAACAATTCATTTGTAGTTTCCAGGTGGATCTAATAGGTGAAGAAAGCAATAGATGGATGGGAGTGTCAAGAAACATAAGGAAAAATTTGTGGCTAAAGGGTTCTCTCAGGTGGAGGGAATTGATTATAAGGAGAATTGTTCTCCACTATAAAGGTACTCTTCAATCAGATTAATTCTAGCACTTTTAGCAAATATGGGATGGAAAATACATCAGATTCACTACATGAAAAAGGAAATTGGTGAGGTTCATGCCTGTGACAAGCCTTTAAGGTCTGTCACCAATGTCACATATGGTGACAGTCCATTAAAAAACGTTGTTGTAAGTGAATATAGTGACGGTCCTTTAAGGTTTGTCACCAAAGCCATTTTCAGTGACACTTTGGTGAGGGTTGTTAAAGGTTCATCACTAATTATCTCTTTGGTGATAGTTCTAGTGACGATGTTTTATTGACCCTTACCAATGCTCTTTTTGGTTACTTTTGGTGATAGTCAAAAAAATTTCGTCATCATTAATAATTCCAATGAGTTTTTGATGATGCACTGTGCATGTTACTATATTTTTTTTCAAAATGTAACAATTTAAGACCAATATTGTGGATTCTTTTTCATTATGTTTCGAAGGCCATATAGTGGTTAGATTCAGTCAATTTGTTAAGAATTAATTTGTGTCTATCATTTCTCTCAAGTAATGAGAATATTGTTTTTCTATGAGTCAATACATGATTAATCTCTAATACATTTATTATCTAATAATTTCCCTTTAGATAAAGTTCCACTAGTGTGTGTAGAAACTATATTATTTAATAAATAATCAAGCTTTGCAAATTCTATTAATGAGAGAGATCTAGTGCTCCTCAACACTCTTGGCACATATTAACATGCTTTGGTACACAGTAACATTCCTTGGCACCTCGCATGTCTTAGAACATCTTTGTACCTATAACATATTTCCATGACTAGGACACCCAAGCACATGTTGGCAGGCCCTAGCATAACATACCACTCTCCTAGCATGTGTTGGCATGCCTTGTATTCCCTAGCGTGCCCTTGAACACTTTGGCATGCATTAACATGCATGAGAACTTGGAACACATTGGAACTTGGCATGTATTGGAACCTATTATTAGTGTGCCTAACATGCCCCTTTTGAAAAAGATAAATTCTTGACTTATTAACCCTCTTATGTGTTTATTTCCTTGCATTTTAACACTATTCTTATTTTTGTTGCCTTGATACTCCTTGACACATATTGGCATACCATGGCACCTTGCATATCCTATCATGCCTTAGCATCTTGCATGTCTTGGCACTATTTGGCACATGTTAGCACACATAGGAACTCCCTTGGACACTCTAGCACTTCTTGACATGCCGTGAGATTCCCTAGTGTTACACCAATTTTTGGTCATCTAACTTGTTACTATTAGATGGACTAAACTATACAATGTAAGACCAATTTTACCATAATAGTATTGCTTTCACTATGAAAAATAACTTAATAACCCATAATTTATTATGTTGTTTATGGTCTAAAGAGGAAACCCCATGAGGAATAATTAAATAAATCCTTATTTGTTTGATTTTCCTCTAGGGATAATTAATTAAACCATAGTTTAATTAATATTCTTGGTCATATTTAACCCAAAACAAGAAAATTAATTAGATAAATCACTATTTATCTTATTTTCTAGGTATAATTATTTAAATCATTATTTAATAATATTCCTTGTTAAATTCGACTAAATAATTTATAAATAATTGAATAAATAATTATTTATTTAATTATTACTTAACCACATTCTTAAATTAATAAATAAATCATTTATTTATTTATTATTTCTAAAAAAGGGATTTGACCAAATTCAAATTCCTTTTCCCTCAAACAAAAAATAATAAAATATTTGATAAATGTTGGATCTAGATTTGGTTAATAATATTTTAATTATGCACCAATATCTACATACGTCTGGGCTTAGTTAAAATTAATAAATTTATCACATACATGCACACCTAAAGCGAAAAGCACATGATTTACACTGCCAAGCCAAGACTTAAAAATTATAATCAATTGATATGCACCTCCCTACCCTTGTTTACCTCTCTTCCTTATTGGGTTATGTGTCTCTTTCCCATTATTTCGCCCCCAAGGTGTTTATCCTGGAGACTCCAAGGCCTTCATCCTTAGTTTTCGTTAGGAATACTTACCCGACCAAGTAGGGTTCGAGTTCGTCCTCCCCTGAGTCCCCATTCTGAATTTGATTCTGGTTCATTGGGTTCCCCTTCTGTTTCTATCCCCAAATCTCCTGCACCTTTCACCGTCATCATGTTTGGTTTAGGACCTAACGCTCGTGGTGGTCCCGACCCTAATGCTGGAAACGCTACTAGTGGTGCCACAGCAGGAACTATCCCCGCTACTTGCTTGCTTCCATATATGGCAGGCCTAAGCCTTTCCGATTTCAACTAGTTTATTAATGACCCCATACACCATGATCTAGGTTGGCTTGCTATGCCAACCAAGCTTCCTTCGAACATCCCTAAGTTTGAAGGAAATTTTGGAGAGGATCCTACCAACCATGTTTGTTCTTTCCACATATGGTGTTCATCTAACTCTATCACCGATGACTCTGTCCGTCTTCGATTATTCCAGTGTATGATTACTGGAGAAGCTTCCAGGTGGTATGTTGACTAGGCCGCTACCTCTCATACTACTTTTGCAACTCCTACAAATATGTTTCTGTCATACTTCTAGCTTACCCTTCACTATGACACTGGTATCAAACTCTTTATCGCTTTCCGTCAAACCTATGCTACCCGCCTATCTGACCATGTACAAGAATGGCATAGAAGGAAAATCCTAGGTCGAGCCCCTAATTTCGAAGACCGTGTCCACATGTACTAGTTTCTCATATCCATTTTTCCCTCTATTGGTAAGTATTTCACATCTCACTTTCCTTAGACTGAGGAAGAAGCCCTCCAAATTGTGTTGAAATATGACTTAATATACGCGCAATCTGGTTATGTTTATACCATGTTACCTAATCTCCCTAGACCTGGTGGTGCCAACGCACAGGGGGCATCTCATGCTGCCAACGATATCATTGGATCACTTTCACATCCATACACTCATCCTGATCCTATGGGTTATGGTTTCCCTCAAGGAGCAGCCAACTCCTCCAACACTTTTCCCCCTCCCAACAGCATGTATCCAGGACATGACATGCCTCATGCCTTTTCTGAACCACATCCTCTGATGCGAGGGCATGCTTTTTCCCAACCTATTTATCACAATGTTGCTCAACCTCCTTACTATCTCTATCCACAACCCGGTGCTCCAGCTCCTCCAGCACAAGCACCTCCATCTCCCATTCCTTCTCAAGCTCCGCAGTAACAGCCACCCCCCCTAGGGTCAATTGTATGCGTAGCAGAGTACGACTAATCCTCCCACTTCCAAAAATAAGAGGAAAGGAAAGTAGAACCAGACTGCACTAGGTAATCCAAGAAACAATCCCCAAGGGAATACATCTAACACTACAACCCAACAACAGGGCACTCAGCCCAAGTAGGATAGACCTCTTCACATGAATAAGCCTTGTTCTTGTTGTGGTGTCCATGTTCACTATACCCATGATTATCCCCTTTTACCTTAGATGCATCAAATGTGGGAAGATCAAGCAGAATCTCGAGCACAACAAGCCTCTTCTTTGGTTCCTCCTAATGTCACGCCTATCCAACTGACTATGTTTACCAATCCTTTCCCTCAACAAGGATATGTGGTTTCCCAACCCCCTAAAAGTCAGGTGACCACTCAACCTCCCCCATATGGTACCTATGATTACCAAATCCTCATGATGAAGTTTGAGCAGGCCAATACCACTGATCTCAACCTTCATACTTGGTCGCACCAATACACCAAGCACCACGCTACGTCCACAACCGTTCCCCCATCTTCAGGTCCCATAAAGCCAATTTCGACACCCAATGGTCCTTTACAGATCCATTAGCCTAAGGCATAGGTACATACCAAGATCCCCAAAGGACCATTACACTGAAACACTACTTCTGGTAAAGCCCGCCACACCTACAGTATAATAGATGACTTGGCGCAATCCCCTGCCGCCATGTCAACTCTGGAAGTCCTCCAGTCATGCCCTTCACAATGAAGAGCTCTACTAAATTCTGTGGGAATTGTGGATCCTTCAGATTATCATTTGATTTCTTCGATGTTGATAAGTCAGAATGTACCCCCCTTCCTGCATCTGTCGCCTTCTGTTGTAGCCCCTACAACACCCTCCAAAAATACAAAATAATAACACACACTTCAAAATTTTTGGAGCCCCTTTGAAACTAAAAAGAAAAAAAGCTAAGTGAAGTTTTGAAGGGCAAATCGCTAAGTCGCAAATCCATACTTTAAAACAACTGCGACCCCTGCGACCTATGCGACCCCGCGACCCTAAGGTCGCTAGGTCACAAGGTCGCATGGTTCGGAATTAAAGAAGTTGCAACTCATGCGACCTGTGCGACCCCACGACCTTAAGGTCGCTAGGTCGCAAGGTCGCAAGGAGAGGTAATTAAAGAAATTTGCGACTCAGCGACCTTGCGACCCAACGACCTTAGGGTCGCCAGGTCGTAAGGTCGCATATCTCCTAAACTCTACCAACTTGCGACCTCATTAAGTGCTCACACGTGCGACCCTTTTTTAAAAGGGTAGGTCGCTAGGTCGCATTTGTCACTTGCAGCGAAAATCTAGAAATTACTCTGAGAGGTCGACTGGCGCGTTTTATTCCGGGTAAGTTGCTATTTCCTCTCTGTGTTTCCTTCATGAGCATTTCTTGCCCGATTCTGGCCTCCCCATTGTCTTAATTACCTGCTGGGGAGGCTGTGGGGTTTTTCTGTTGAGTTTTTATGTTGTTTTGTTCTCCTGTTATCACCATAAACCCCAGGGTCACATTTTCTTGTCTAGCCCCTCATGGCTTCGTCCTATCCTCAGCCTGGACCCCTTCCAGCCTTGTATGCTTCCCGTTAGGAAAGAAATAAACCCCAAGCCTCGCGCATTCGAAAACCCCGGCAGGCCCTTGCGCGACCTGCGACCCAGCGACCTAGTCGCAAGGTCGCAAAGTCGCGTGATCTTCTGTTTTAAAAGTTAGCGACCCTGCGACCCTGCGACCTGGTCGCGAGGTCGCGAGGTCGCATATGAGTTCTTCTTTTAAATCAGCGACCCTGCGACCCCAAGAGAACAATTAATTAAATTCTGCATGTATAGACTGTATTTAGCTCATTTGTCATCATGTCCTTCTCATCCTGGAATTCTTTCCTGAATGCAACAGGTGAATTTGGAACAAACACGATACTGGTCCTCTCTAACTCTAGCGACATGGCACCCCCAGTGCCCCAAAAGAAAGGCAAGCAGGTGGTGGAAGAAGAATCAGACACAGACGTGCAAACATCTCCTCCACCAATATACAGAGATACCCTTTGCACCTTCGCAAAAGGGGACAGCCTGAGATGGTATGAAGTATACCACGAGTTCGCTATACCAGAAGATGAGTTTCCAGAAGATCTCCTGGACCGGGAAGTATACCTAAAGGTCAAGAGATCCAAATTACATCTAGCAGGGGCACATCCAGCCATCTTCCCATGCCCAGAAATATTAGACTGGATCATACAAAAAACAGATCCCAAGAGGTTCGTAATCCGAGATAGCGAAGGTAAAGCTTTCGCAACGTTGGAGGGCTCAGAAGCCCAGGTCTACTACTCGCTGCCCCAACCAGAGGAAAAGTTCACCCCGAGATGGGCTTCTGCCAATGAAGTACCTGTGGTTGATACAATCAGGAAATGGTGGGCGGAACCGGACAAATTTAAAATCAAGAAAGACCAGGAGTACCCGGTGGCCGGTCTGAGGAAAGTGTATAAACTAGTGGCCGCCATGCTTTGCAGATTGTACGGACGTCCGGACGCCACCACCTTCAACGACGCATGGGCAACTATAATGGAATATGTAACGGTGCACGGCACTCGTTTCAACTGGGCTGGTATGGTAATGGGCTCAATGCAAACGAATTTGGCTTCAGCTTTAGCCCCAGATGAAGGAACGCCGTCAGAGTTTTATATGGCTTCGTATCTATTAGATGCTGTCTGTGCCCAGCTGCATTTTGTGGGATGGCCACATAACTGGGACTCCGCACAGACCCGAGCAATCCATTTGCAGACCAAGGTATTCTGGGAATCCAGGTACAAGCCAGATATTGAGCAAATCTCTCAGATATTCATTCCCGCCCTTTACCGGAAGCTATTTGGCCAAGACACCCCCTTCATGTCTTGGCGAGCGATGGAGACACTAGGCCAGGTGGCGCACTGGTTTCCATTCGCTGAATATACAATCATCCGAGTATTTGGTACATTCAAATCACCACATGCTCTGCCTAGGTTTATTACCGACAAGGTGCTTATGCAGGAGGTATGCTTCCAGATGACCTCGGGTTTCTCCAGTGTCCTTTCCAAAGAAAAGAAGAAACCTTGGCCCGCTTTGCCCCTCACCATCGGTGCTTATACAGTCAAGGACTTCAGAGAAGTAGGGGCTGAAGGGGAAGAGATAAAAGGTTATCACTTTAGAAATATGGATTACCGAACATATGACCCGGTCAAGATAGTTCCTGAGCACTGTAAGAGGGCCAAGTTTAAATGGAGCTATCAGCATGTCGAACGCCCGGCAGAGGACGGGAAAAGAAACTGGTACAACACAGACAGGCAACTAGCTCCGGGGATTGACTCTGACCGAGAAGAAGAGGATCACCAAAATTTAGAAGACAAGAGCCATAAACTAGGAGGCTCTTCTTCCTCCAGGGATAAGAAAACCCGGACCAGTACAGGGCCTGACACCTCGGATCAGCTAAGAGGAGCAGAGGCCCAAGCCAAGAAGGAAGAGGAAAATAAAATGAAGGAGAATGAAGAGAAACGTAGAATACATGCAAAGACGGAGTGGAAAAGGAAACAGGCCAAGGAAAAGGAAAGACAGGAAAAGGAAGCACAGGCGGCGGCAGAACAAGCACTTAAGGAAGAACTTGACAAAGCCGAACGTCAAAAGAAGGCAGACCAAGCTGCCGTGGCAGAGTGAAAAAGAAAAGCCGAAAGAGAAGCAGAGGCAGAGACATAACACAGGAAAAAGGAGGAACATGACAAGGCGGAAGCCGAGCGCCGGCAAAAGGAGGAAGGAAAAGGACAAAGACAGGATGAAGAGGATGAACTAATAGAGGACATCGACATATCTCCCCTGGAGATTCCTCCAAGTGGCACGAGAAGTATCCTCTCTGATGACGATTTTCCTGGGGAACAAGAAGAAGAGGTCTTCGACCTGACTAGATTGACATTTGACCAATTCTCCTTCAAAATACGACAAGAGAAAAGAAAATCCTTGGCGCAAAACCATCCCTCCATATCTACGGTCGCCATTGAAAAGGACTAACCCTGTAATGATAGCATCAGCAGGCACCGCTTTTGCCGTGGCCACGGAGGAGAATGTCACTAGAATGAGCAGGGAGATTATTTCCCTACAAAACAGGCTAAAAGCAGCGGAACAGGAGAAATCAGTACTAGAGAGTGAAGTGCGACAGCTCCAAAGTAAGCCTTCCCAAATCAATGAGGTCCCACTGGCAGTCATGAAAGAATGTGATGTATTGGAAATGACCATGAGGCAAGTATATAGAGAAATGCTCACCCTAAAACAAACAGTGGCCCCATTGGCAGAGGCACGAGCAGAAACCAAAGAGAAGCATGAGCAGCTCAAGGAGGCCTCGGTAGCTTTGGACAGAATGATAAACTGGACAGCGCAGTACCATCAAGCTCCCAAAAATGTGCCTAGGAAGGATTGGAGTCACACACAAGACGCCAAAGTACAAATCCGGATGAAGATGCAGTCCAAAGACAAGCTGGCCAAAGATTTGGACAAAGTGATGTCTGCATATAATCACCTGATCAGTGGTATAGACTCCATGAATGCTCTTCATCACATTCCGTCGTTAGGGGCACTGGACGAAACTAAAGACTGGGAGAAAGTAGATCAGGAAATTCAGTCTTTTCTGCAACCCGTGAGACAAGCTGTTGCCGCACCAGAAGTTGAGGCATCACAAGAGAACCTAAGTCGATTGCTTGTCACTCCAGTACAAATCTATACCAAGCTTGCCTCCCTCTCAATCCAAATCTCCCAGAAGAAGGAAACTCTGATACCGAATGCCTTGGAATGTATGCATCGATTAAAAGAGGAAATCCCTCTAGTCTCCCCTATAGCAGCGGATTACCAGACCTGGCGAGATTTCCTCAAGGGGAAGAAGATTGACGCTCTAGATCTCTCAATCACACGACCACCTCCATAGCTAAGTTCTTTCGGTCGCAGGTCGCAACCGTCCCCAGGTCGCAGGTCGCGCATACGCCTGAGTCGCAAGTCGCACCTGCACCTAAGTCGCAAGTCGCAATCACTTCCGCAGGTCGCAGGTCACATGTTCTTCCAAGGTCGCAGGGCAGCTAAACCGTCGGGAAGTCGAAGCATCGGAAAGCCCAAAGGGCGTTTCTTGAATCTATAAATACCCCTGCGGGATACATAGTTAAGGGCTTCTCTTTTGTGGACTGAAGAGCAATATTGCATTGTAATCAAAGGGTCATACTCTTGCACATATGTAATACAAATACTTGTTAAAACCCCTTTGTTGGATGATGTGTTTAGCTGTGACAAAACTGTGTGTATTCTGCGTATAGTTTCAGAATATCGTATGATTAATGAAGCTATGTTCTTAATAGTATCATTCGTACTCCATATCTATCTGTGATTGTGCTTGATGATGCTCAAGTTTACCATTTGTTCTTATAATGAATGTTAATGAACTATTTTATTAACATTTCGTTGCATCTTTCGGAAAGTTAAGGGATATCCTTGCCACAAAGAACTGTTTCTTTAGTGGTCAGATTATCTTGCATGCATTACCCCGTAGATGTGTTGCTAACGACACTTCCTGGGCGTATGCATTTTGTTCATTACCTTGCTACGCACAGTGTTATATATCAATTTGATACATCAGTCATGTATTCTGTACCATGTGAATAAAGTGTATATCTGCAGATTCAATCAGGTTCTTCGAGACCGAAGAGAAAGTCATTTAAGCGGTAGCCGGACCCACACCCTGGACGGGATCCCTATTCCAAACGGTTCAAAGTCTAATTGGGACTTTCTACCAGGGAGATCCCCTACTGTTGGCCGGACATATTTTCCCGTCAACACCTTCCAAATCCCTATCAAGATCCGGAATGCCAATGTCTCCTGATGTATCATTGATGAGGGGAATCCACCTATCGGTGATGTCCGCTTATGTTTGGAAACAGATCATATCCCCTGATTTAGCCCCTTCCACTATCACCCTCCATGCATGGGATGGCCACTCTTCCCATCCCCTTGGCATGTTCCGCAATTTTCGTATAACTCTTGCGGGAAAAAATGTTTGTGTTGACGTTGAAGTCATTGATGCCCCCTTAGAATAAAAAATTCTATTGGGTCATAGCTACACTTATGTAATGTATGTTGTCCCATCTGTTGTTCACCGTAAGATATGCTTTCCTCATAATGGAAATATTGTCACAATTGATTAGCTAATATATTACGAACTGAATTCCCAGACCTCTGTAGATTCCATTATTTATTTGATGGTCAATAAGCAAGCAGTTGAACCTCCAACCAGTGTATCACCTAGAGTCTATAAAGATTCCTCTTCACTTGGTTCATTCCCTGATCTTCCCCCTCTTATCTATGACCCTAGTTCGTCAAATTTTTGCATGATGGAATTGTCTTGATCCGACCTCAAACGGTCTGGTTCAACTAGTTAGCAGCCTTGCCCTTTTGCTACCTACTCCTAGTACTTCAAATAAGCCTTAAAGACCTCCTCCTCAAGGCCCTCCATCTGTAGCTAGTGTCCCTTATCCTATTTATCCTCCTGGAATGGCTCCCCCTAGCCTTAACCATCTGGGAGCTATTCCGCCTGGCCATTACCCCTTCAGTCAAATACTATTTCCTGCTCCCCGTCCTGGAGTATTTTTGGTACCTATTATGGCCACCTTGACCCTTCCTAATATGTGTCTAGGGATACCAGTCTAGTTCATTGATCCCCTAGCCAATACCCCTCCTGGTCAGCTCAAACCTTACACTTCTTTTACCTTGGTCCAACTAGTCGCTATGACTCCTCCATTTGCTTCTGTGCCTTAGCAACCTCAATAGGAATATACTGCTATTGTGAAAGCCTCGAGTGAGGGGGTCAAAGCCTGAAAAAAGGCACCTAAGGACATGTCACACTAAAAACTATCACCTTGACATTCTGTTGACTGTATGAGCTCATTAACACTCATACATACCTCCTTTGCAAGTCTTACAACCTTTACTCCTCATGTCAAGCCCTGAAACAGGAGGAAAAACCCTAAAAATCTCTGAAACTTTGGGTACGCAGGTAACATGAGGCCTGCCTGCGTTCTTAGCTTGGGTATGCAGGCAATACACTGCTTACTTGCGTTCTAGAACGCATTTTTCCTTTGGAATGCATGCGTACCCTCCTCAAAGTAAAAAAGGCAAGAAAGTAAAGTCAAAAAACTGATTTGATGTCAATTCTAGAAGGTTCTAGATGAGAATTTTTGGGGATGAGTACGCTTTGATAAGGTGCATGTATCCCTCACCTTAAGGAACTAATCCCTTGATGTAAGGAGTCTATCCCTTTGAAGGAGGATTCTATCCCTACAAAGGTGGAATCCTAACCTCCTCATCTGCTCTATAAAAGGAGGCATTGGGTAGACTCAAAGGTTTAAGCTTTTGGAGGTTAAGCTTTTGGAGATTGAGATTTTGGAGATTGAGAATTGGAGTTCAAGCTTTATGTGTGATTGAGTTGAAGTGTTGTTGAGATTTAGACTTCTTTCTGCTGAGCTTTTGAGAGGAAAGATCACATACCTCTTTATGCTCCTAAAGGAAGAGTGCAAGACTTATCAAAGTAGAGGAGACTACTGCTTCGGACCCCGGGAAGGCCTTTCGAACATCAAGGCTAAGGTTGTAAGGTTCTTCTGTATATTTTAAGATTAATACAATCAAGTTCTGTTTTTCTCAATAAATTGTCGTTCGATTGTTTATTTCAATAAGCTGTCGTTTGATCGTTTATTTCATCGACCAATCACAAAATGGCAACACAGGGGTCGACTTCAACATGGGTTAATTATGTGGCAACTAGTCCCATGTTTTCAATTACCGATGTAAGTGAGCCTCTCACTGTAAGCTCATCTTCTTTTGACTTAGATCTGGTAATTGACATGGAAAACTCTATGGGATTATTTGAACGCGATGTTCTTATCCCTTTTGAGTCCCTTGACATGTGTTCCTTCCAGAGAACTGTTCTTCCATCTGATGAAGACCTCTTGGAAGCCATGATCAGGGTGTGTCCATTGACATGGGTTTCTTCCTGTTGGAAGCCATGATTGTGTAGAGTGAGGACGAGGACAATTCTTTTCCTGTGTCAACCTCGTTAAAAAATGAATCAGTTGGTCAGAGGATAGTTCCTATTACTGAGTCAACCTCGTTAAAAAATGAATCAGGTATGAGGAAAGTTCTTTTCCTATGTCAACCTCATTAAAAAATGAATCAGTAGGTTATATAGGTAGATTGTAGAGAGTAGATTGATAGATTAGAAAATAAGTAGTTTCGAGGATGGTTCGTGTTGGCTAAGTCAATCTCGTTAAAAATGCAGAATCAGGTATGAGGACAGCTTCTTTTCCCGTGTCACACCCGTTAAAATGAATCAGTTTAGTCCGAGGATGGTTCATGTTACCGAGTCAACCTCGTTTAAAAAATGAATCAGGTATGAGACAGCTCTTTTACTGAGTCAACCTCGTTAAAAAATGAATCAGGTATGAGGATAGTTCCTTTTACTGAGTCAAACTCGTTAAAAAATGAATCAGGTATGAGGACAGTTCTTTTCCTGTGTCAACCTCATTAAAAATGAATCAGTTGGAAAGAGGATAGTTCCTGTTACTGAGTTAACCTCGTTAAAAAATGAATCAGGTATGAGAAAAGTTCTTTTCCTGTGTTAACCTCATTAAAAAATGAATCAGTAGGTTATATAGGTAGATTGTAGAAATTAGATACGAGGATAGTTTATTTTACGGTTTCAACCTCGTTAAAAAATGAAACATGTAGAAGAGGAAAGTTCTTGTTACTGTGTCAACCTCGTTAAAAAATGAAACACGTTGCCATGAGCATAGTTCTTTTCTCTGTGTCAAGCTCGTTAAAAAATGAAACAAATTCTCCCCTAATTGAGTTGAGTCTTTAACTAGATCTCGTAAATGTTAAGTCATATATTTAGGTTAGTTATTCTGCCTTTAACAATTTTCTTGGCGTTTTAGGTCACCTTTCATATGATCTCGTAATGAACCTCCGTCCTATCCAAATATTAATTACTGTGTTGGTACTTATTTGAATGGAATGAAGTCAGTATGCACTCTAGTAGTTACGCTAGGGGGCATATACGTATTTTCTCTGTTTCAAGCTTGTGTAAAAATGAAACCACTCTGAAGCATAGTTTTTCTCTGTTTCAAGCTTTTGTAAAAATGAAACTTATCTTGAGTTGATTTCAGTTATTTTCAAGACTCATTAAACTCATGAAAATCCTGAGACTATTTTGCTATCTTTCATTCTCGTAAAATACATGAAAATGTCGAGTTCTTTCCGTCTTTTCTTTCTCGTAAATTAAATTGAAAGTCGGCCACATGAGTACAATTTTATCCCTTTTTCGAACTCGTTAAAATTTACAGAAAAAGCGAAACTACTGAGTATACTTTTGTCACTTTTTCGAACTCATTAAAACTTACTGAAAAAAGAAAAACTTTGGAGTCCTCTTTTAAGCCCTTTTCAGACTCTTTAAACATGAAAATATTGTCGAGCACTTGATTATTCGAACTCGTTAAAGTAAATGAATGATCATCCTTTCAGTATAAGTTTACCCCTTTTACGAACTGAAATGAACTATTTACGAAAAAGGTATACATGGACTAATTACGGTCAATAGAGTTCTCTCCCGCATTATTTTATCCTTCGGCTCCGAGACTAAATTTACGAAAAAGTACACCCATGGAGTTTTCTTTAAGTTTTTTCTTCCGACTCCCTAAAAATTTAAAAAACATTGAGTTTCTCCTATATCGGGACTCGTTAAAATTTAACAAGAAGGACATGTTTAATTTTCATTAGAACGAACCACCTTTCCTTAGGGGTCTTGGGAATATTAACTGTTGGACTCATCCAAAGGATGAGCTTATAAACAAGCAAATGTTATCCTCCTCAAGCTTGTAAAAAATAAAGAGGTACTTGCCAGAAATGGTGGGGGAAAAGAGAGAAAAACAAACCTGTTTGTTACATTTTGATTATTTGGAAAACCGTTAACCACTCTTGAACACGACATTTTTTGTTCACTTGGGTTGGGAAATCCTTTGCCTAACAGTTAATCAAACCATATTGAAAGTCTTCAGCCGATTTCTGGGTATTAGCTTTGGGTCAATTGTCATCAAACCATTTGCAATGTCGTTATGTGTTCAAGAGGACAATTCAAATAAACCATTCATTTGCAAAATATCTGTCATCCATTTTGATCATCCTTGAGTCAGTCCTTGCTAATATATTTCTTCAAAACTTGATCTATGATTTCTTGTTGTGGGCTTGCCTATGACGGATCACTTTCTATCGACAACAACTCATTATCTAGGAAGTTGATCCAGAAATCTTCAATACCTTGAAATCTGCATGCCTCAATGGCAGGTTTCTCGCCTTTGACGACAGGTTGCATCATTGACCTTCGATCGAATGATTCTGTGACATGTTTGACTTCAGCTCATTCATTCACATTTCATGGGTTGTACTAGGTACTTTGAGAGCCATTGACATTACTAGTGGTCTCTCTCACACTTGTTAACAGTTTGCATCATTGACTGGTAATCAAGTGGTTTCTACCATGTTCGACTTCAACACATTTAATATCATGGATAGAATTGTACTAGTTCGGGAAGCAGAAAACAAGACCTTGGATCTAGTTTCCACCATCCAGGTTGCGAGGAGTTTTATTATTATACAGTAGACTATTCATTATAGATGGCTATGCCCATGTTGTGTCTACACTATTGATGTAATATTAAAATCATTTCTGTATCAGAACAAGTTTAGTTAGTTTTTTATCTGAGTATGGGAATGCCTACCTCAGCGATGATATGATTACATATATATATTTTGCATTGAATGTTTTTACAGTTCCGATCAAAGTTCCATGTGATGATCCTTGAAATGATAAAGTAGTCAATTTCATATATAATGTACTTCAATTTACATCTATTCCAGACTTCGCACTTTAGGGGGAAATATGTTATACTAAAAACTGTCACTCTGACATTTTTTGACCGTATGAGCGTCATTAACACTACATACTTTCCTTTGCAAGTTCCTATAACCTTACTCCTCATGTCAGCCTGGAACAGAGGAAAAAACCCTAAAATTGGAACTAGTTAACGCCAGGTAATATGAGTACCGCTCGCTAGCTCTTAGCTTGGGTACGCAGGTAATACACTGCTTACCTGCATTCTAGAACGCAGTTTTCCTTTGCAATGCCTGCGTACCCTCCTCAAAGTCAAAAAGGCGAGAAAGTAAAGTCAAAAAAGTGGTTTGAGGTCAATCTAGAAGGTTCTAGATGAGAATTTTTAGGGATGAGTATGCTTTGATAAGGTGCATGTATCCCACACCTTAAGGAACTAATCCCTTGATGTGAGGAGTCTATCCCTTTGAAGGAGGATTCTATCCCTTAAAAGGTGGAATCCTAACCTCCTCATCTGCTCTATAAAACGAGGCATTGGGTAGCCTCAAAGGGTTAAGAAGTTTTTGGAGATTGAGATTTTGGAGATTGAAGATTAGAGTTCAAGCTTTATGTGTGATTGAGTCGAAGTGTTGTTGAGATTTAGTCTTCTTTTTGCTGAGCTTTTGGGAGGAAATATCACATACCTCTTTATGCTCCTGGAGGAAGAGTGTAAGACTTATCAAAGTAGAGGAGATTCCTGCTTCGGACCCTAGGAAGGAATTTTGAACATCAAGGCTAAGGTTTGTAAGGTTCTTCTGTTATTTTAAGATTAATACAATCAAGTTTTGTTTTTCTCAATAAATTGTCGTTCGATTGTTTATTTCAATAAGTTGTTGTTTGATCGTTTATTTCATAGATTCCTTGATCACTATGATAGGTATGTTTTATGATTATTTGTTATCCAGGTGCTATTTAATATTTGCTTGTTTGTGATTGCAGGTCGACGAAATATGACACTTTCTTGCGACGAAAGAATTCTTGTTGCGGTGGAAGGATTATTGTTGCGACGAAAGAACTCTTGTTGGGACGAAAGATCTCTTGTTGCGACGAAAGGATTTTGGTGCGACGGAAGCACTACGACCGCAAATAAGCATTTGGATCTAAGGTAGGATCAACACCTTCATAGCATTTATTTGTAAAACAAATATATCTAGAGAAAGACAAACTTAGTTGTTCGTTTGTTGCTAGATTGTCTTCTGACACTAGGAAGATCGGTCTTGTCCGCAAGAACGATTTATCCGGCCAACAGGACAAGGTTGCCTAGATAACACCTGCTCCTCTTAAGCCTCCAAAACACACACCTACGTGTGATTTGTGTGATGTTGTTGGTCATGCCACCCATCATTGTTCTGAATTTCCTTATATCAAACATGTTCAACGAAGCATTTCCTGAGTCTGATATCCAAGAAGTCCATGTCACTTTACCAAATTCATCCATAAAACTAAATACTTTTCACACAAACCATTCTTGTGCTTTGTGTGATTTTCATGGACACTATAGTCACCTCTGTCCCAACCTCGATGAGTTTTGTACCTCCTTGAAAATTGTTTGCCAATTTGAGGTCAAGCGCAACGAGTCCGCCTCTCCCTTACTTATGCATTATGCTTCGGAAAAACCTGAGGACACATCCACTTCCATTGATATTCCCCCTCCCGATTTCAAGATGACGGAGCCTTCAGCCACTATCCTCTACCTGTCATCATCTATGAGATCCATGATGGAAGACCCTTATTAGGCATCCCCTTTTGTTTCGCCTGACCTCCCTTTAGCGATCAGCTTGAGCTCAACATGTGTGGATCCTCCATCTACTTTTTCTTCTGTCACCCTCTGTGACGATGTGCATGTGAATCTTATTTCTCATGATGATGAGTTAGGTAGCTTTGTCGCGTCATGTGGCCATACTTCCACTAGTCACCCCATCTTCCATTCCGATGAAGACATTATGGAAGCTATGGCCTCTCTTGACATTACATGGGATGATATGCACCACCATTCATACTTCCTCCCGTAGTAGTCCCATGACCAATATCCTGTGGAATCAAAATAATCCATTCTCGATGAGGTCGATTAGTTTATAAATCCCATCCCTTCACTTGATGCTTTCGAAGAAGGAAATATGGCGAATATCTCTCCTGCCATTAAAATTAACGTTTCTGACAAACTAGAGGTAGAATAAAACATTACCTTTGGCGCCCAATTCACCTCGGAATAAATTGAGGATTACACTAAGCTATTCAAGGAATTACGTGATGTTTTTTCCTAGTCCTATTAAAACATTCTCGGACTTGATCCCGCCATTGTCGAACACCATATTGATACATGGTCTGATGCCAATCCTACCTGTCAAAAGTTAAGACCCATTAATACTTCCAGACGAGAGGTTGTCAAAGCCAAAATCAATAAGCTCAAGCAAGTTGGTTTTATTATTCCATTGAATACACCACTTGGGTGTCCAATCTGGTTCTCCTTCTCAAAAAACAGGGAACCATCCATGTCTGCACTGACTTTTGTGACTTGAATAAATCTTGTCCCAAAGACAACTTCCCCACACCATTCATTGACCAAATCATTTATGAGTGTTCAGGACATGAGGTTCTATCCTTCATGGATGGTTTCTCCGGATACAACAAGATTGTGATTTGCCATGCTGATCAACTTAAAATTGTGTTCATTAGTCCATGGGGAACCTTTGGTTATAGGGTCATGCCGTTCGGCCTTAAGAATGTTGGAGCCACTTTTCAGTGGGCCATGTCATCATTTTTTCATGACCTGGCTCATATTATCCTTGCTTATTCAGATGACCTCACTGTGTGTCCTAAACATCGGTCGCAACACCTCCGTGATTTGCGTATCGTCTTTCTCTGGTGTCGCAGGTATAATATCGACCTCAACCCACTAAAGTGCATCTTTTTTTTTCCTGTCGGCCATCTTCTAGGTTTCATCATGTCTAAATATGGTATAATGCTTGACCCCTTGAAATTTCAAGCCATTATTGAGCTTCCTATCCCTCGTACCTTACGCTAGTTACAAAGCCTCCAAGGAAAAGCTAATTTCCTTCATCAGTTCATACCTGACTATGCCACCACTACGCATGGGTTCCATAGACTCCTTAGATATAACATTCCATTATTTTTGGATGACTATGCTCAAGTGTCTTTTGATACCCTAAAACATGCTCGCACCTCTGCTCACTTGATTCGTCCACCTGACTTTGATAGGGATTTCATCCTGTACAGCTCAGTCTCCACCCATTCGGTCATTGGGGTCCTTATTCAGAAAGATGACAATAAAATTGAGCATTTTATCTATTATGTCAGTAAGAACGTTGTAGCCCCCCTCCCCGTGTCCTACTCACATGAAGAGAAATTGGCACTGGTTTTTGTTTTCTCAGTCCAAAAACTTCGTCATTATATCCTCATGTGTTCCACCAAGGTCATGACTAATTCCAACCCTATAGCCTTCCTATTGAGTTGACATAACATAAATGGGAAGTGCACCCGTTTTATCTTTATCCTTCATGAATTCAATCTTGAATTTGTCACACCATAGAGTAAGAAAGGTTTAGCCCTTGCTGAGCTCATTTCTGAATTACCTACTGGTACACAAGATCCACCAATTAATGGTGATTTTCCCAACTAAAATTTGTTTTCCATTACTTTAATGACCCCTGCTATGGTGACATCCTCACTTATCTGCAAAGCCAAAAGTTCACCCTCCATCTTGACCACGATGCTCGACAACGTATCCGACACCAGGCCCCCCACTACCTTCTCATCGGTGACGACCTCTATCGCCATGATATAGATAATGACCTTCATCATTGTCTCACGCACGCTAAAGCTGAGAAATTCCTTAATGCCTGCCATAGTGGCGATCGTGGTGGCCACCTCTCTGGTCTTGCTACTGCCCAAAAAATAATGCGCATTGGGTATTTTTGGCCTTCTCTCTTTGGTGATTGCATTGAAGTAGTCAAACATTATTCCAATTGCCAAAATTTCACCCCAAAGACTCAAGCCCCTTCGACTCCCCTCCATCCTGTCATCTCTACTGGTCCCTTCTCTAAGTCGGCCATATACTTTATGGAGTCTCAGCCTAAATCTATTGGTAACCATAAGTATATCATCGTGGAAGTTGACTATTTCACCAAATTGGCTAAGTCCATGCCAACTATTGTGAAACCAACTTCAAAAGAGAAGAAAAGAGATATCAACGCCTTATAAATAAGCCACTTCGAGGGGGAAACCTCCAATACATTACATGAATGAACAATTCTTGGATGATACAAATGACCAAAACCTCCTTCTATATATAGGAGTCCATGGGGCCACAATACCATCCTAGCTCTAGTGGGGCCAACAATGTAATCCTAGCCGACCTAACAATAATAATGTATGCTACTTACTAATAACAATATGTTACAGGGGTACAAAAATAACAATAAGGGGGGCTACACTAACATAATAAGGGACTACACTAGTAATATAGGGATCTAACATGCCCCTCTTCTTCAAACAAGTGTTGTCCTCAACACTTGATTATTTCTTGATGCTTGTGTATAAAATTATCATCCTCCCATGTGGAATATTCTACAAGAAAGTTCTTCCACTTGGTGAGATACTCTAAAATTGATCATACTTTTTGATTTCTTGTTTATGTGGCTGCTTTAGAACTTCTTGCAATGTGATTTTGATATTCATGTTGTTTCATTTGATTCTGCACCAAAGTTGGGTTATCCTTTGAGAGTTGGAGAACTTGTTGTTGATGCTCGATGTGATCTTCCACTAATTTATCATCCATATTAGCTATTATTTGATCCTTCAAACCATCCAACTTAGCCTCAATGTTTTAAACCATCTATGTCAACTTCAGTTTCTCTTCGTAAGATCGAAATTTTTTTCACTTGGTACTCTAATTTTGATATCTCATACTACAATTATTCCTCTTCATGCGTCATAGTATATATTTTTGGGGGCTTAATGGGTATGGAATTATTTTTTGGAGGCATTATAAAATCCAATATTGATAAAAATTCTAAAATATTCCCTTGGAATCACTTCAAAATTCTTTTTCAAACAAACGTTATGCAATTTTAAAAACCAACACACAATTTTTTCTTTCTTTGAGGAGCTCGATATTGAAATTGAATTATATTTGTAATTGAAAATCTTCAATATCTAAAATTCAGCCCTGTAGTAGCCCTTTGAAGCTTCTTTCAAATGCCACAGGTCTGATCTAATTTGGATTCCCCAAGACAAAGTTGTGTCCAATCTCCCACAATGACCTAATTCTGGACTGGTTTAGTAGAGAAAACTTGTAGGACTTTCCACGTGTCACTGTTTCATCCTTTGTCTCTGAAATTGATAGAAAAGAAACTAAATTCCATGTAATTGTGACCAATTTTTACAGCACTCAAATCCACTGCCCAGAGAGAGAGGGTTATTGAACTTTTCCCACGATCACCTCTTTGAGATGAAACTAAGCCTCAAAAGCCATAAATTCCATAGATCATATCTCCGAAAATATTGCTAACCAATATATAAATTTTCCGATGATGTTATTTCAGATTGTGGCTTCGCACACTAAAAATTTCACTTAAAACCTTCGTAGAATTTTTGTTTTACGAAAATACCACGATGACATGTTTAGGATAAATTCAGGAGCCTGTAAAATGACCTAACTTGCATAGATCATATCTCCTAAAATATTGTGAACCAAGCTCAAATTTTCATTGATAAATTCTCGCAGATTTACTGTGACTTAAAATTTGAGATCAACTTCGTAGAAAAAAATTTATAGCGAAAATGCCACGATGACCTGTTTGGAGCAGAGAAACCCTAGAATCCAAAGCTCTGATACCAAATGTTGTGTAACCAGCTCCAAAAAAAGAAGAAAAGAGATATAAACGCCTTAGAAATGAGCCACTTCGAGGGGGCAACCTCCAATACATTACATAAATGAACAATTCTTGGATGATACAAATGAACAAAACCTCCTTCTATATATAGGAGTCCATGGGGCCACAATATAATCCTAATGGGGCCACAATGTAATCCTAGTCGACCTAACAATAATAATGTAAGGGCACAATAATAACAATACAAGGTGTGGGCTGTCAATAAAATAAGGTGGCTTGTCAATATTTAATTAAATTGAGAGGGGGGCGGGTGTGAATCAGTTTAATACATACATAAGCTTTTTAAAATTTTCACCAAACTTATTTACAGCTTAATTTGTGAACAATCTTAAAATGTTGCAGCCACTATTAAATTAATGTGACACCATACTTATGTTGAGAGCAGCAAACAATTAAGCAGATTCAAAGAATCACATCAACACATAAGAAATACACACAGAGACAACAGATGTAAGTGGAAACCCATAAAGGGAGAAAACCACATTTTATTATTGTTGTGATGCAAAGGCAAGCTCCAACTCCCTCTCACAACTGTTTTTTGCAGGCACCAACCTACAGGAGGCTCTATCCTCAATTCTGCAAGCTACAACTTGCAAGGAAGCACCAACTCCCTTCAATTTTCTCTCAGTAGCACCTATTGTGTAACCAGCTCCAAAAATAGAAGAAAAGAGATATGAACGCCTTTGAAATAAGCCACTTCGAGGGGGCAACCTCCAATACATTACATGAATGAACAATTCTTGGATGATTCAAATTAAAAAAACCTCCTTTCTATATATAGATATCCAATAGCCATAATGTAATTTTGGGCAATACAATGTAATCCTAGCCGACCTAACAATAATAATTTAAGGGCACAATAATAACAAATGAAGGCATGGTACAATAACAATAAAGGGTTAATTCACCAACAACAAGGGACTATACTAGTAATATAGGGACCTAACATGCCCCTCTCCTTCAAAAAAGTGTTGTCCTCAACACTTGAGTAGCTCTGGGTGCTTTTGTATAAAATTCTCATCCTCCCACGTAGAATCTTCAGTGGGTAAGTTCTTGCACTTGGTGAGATACTATGAAATTAATCGATTCCGTAGTTGTCGAGTTCTTGTTTCCGTGACTGCCTTAGGTTCCAATATGATTTTTCCTTCCTCATCAAGTTCTGGTAATATTGTTTGAACTGGAAGATTTTCACCGATAACCTTCTTTAAGCATGAAACATGGAAAATCGGATGTACTCGCGAAGAAGCAGGAATCTCCAATTTGTATTCCATAGTACCAATCTTTTGCAACACCTGATAAGGACCATAGTACTTTGGCGATAGTTTATTATCCTTCTTAGCTTCGTTTGAGGGATGTTTGTTTGTATGGTTGTAGCTGTAAAAATACCCAGTCTCCTACATCAAAACTTCTCTCGTTGTGATGTTGATCTTCCTATTGTTTCATTCGATTTTGTGCCAAATTTAGGTTATCCTTTAAGAGTTGGAGAACTTATTGTTAATGCTCGATGTGATCTTCTATTACTTGCACCTTATATTTTTCTCTTAAAGATGATGTGATGGACGGTGGATGATATCCATAAAGTGCCATAAATGGGGTCATTTTTGTTTTAGTATGGAAGGAAGTGTGATACCACCATTCATCCAGAGGTAACTACTTGACCCATTGTGTTTTTTTATCAGATACAAAACAACGAAGATATCCTTCCAAACATTTGTTCACTATCTCAGTTTGACCATCAGATTGAGGATGATAAGATGAGCTACAAGCTAGTTGAGTACCCAAACAAGAAAATAATTCCGTCTAAAAATTTCCAGTAAAAATGGGATCTCTGTCACTTACAATAATATTTGGGTTTCTGTGTAGCTTCTGAATTGTTTCCATAAATGCAGTAGCAACTGTACTTGCTTTAAATGGATGAGATAATGCACAAAAGTGTGCATACTTGGTAAGTCTATCAACTACCACCATGATGACACTCCTTCCTTCGGACTTAGGTAAACCCGTGATAAAATCCATTGAAATCTCCTCCTAACGTTGACTTGGAATGGATAAAGGTTGTAGAAGACTCGGGGTTTTAATTGTCTCAAATTTATTTTGCTGGAAAACCAAACAATCCACCACAAACAATTGAATATCAGATTTAAGGCCATCCCAAAAAAATTCTTTCTTCACCTTGTGGTAAGTTTTTAAAAATCCCGAGTGTCCTCCTAAAGGAGAAGCAAAATCTGGTATGAATCTTTTTTCTTTTGTTTTAGTTGGGAATTATTACAAAGATATAAGTGATCTGTGTACCATAAGGAATCATTTTTCCAAGTAAATGTATCAGATGTACTAGGATCTTGTTGCAACTTTTGAATGAGTGTCCATACATCTTTGTCCTTCTTCCATTCATCTCTTGCTTCAGTTATCCAATTTGGTTGGATAATAGAAATGGCACAAAGCAATGCTTCCATCTCTTCATCCTTTCCCCGAGAGTTGCATCCTTAACAACATTGCTTTTGTAGATTATTTCAAAATCATAACCCAACATCTTTTAGACCCATTTTCGCTACTCTTCGACGATATTCTTTGTCTCAAAAAGTGTTTAAGACTATCAAGATCGGTTTTACCTTGAAGTGTCTTCCCATTAGGTAAGTTCGCCATTTCTTTAGTGCATGTAGTATTGCTAGCATTTCCTTCTCATAAATAGGTTTCTGTAAATACTTTCCTTTGATTGGACGATTTTCAAAAGCAATGGGTCTTCCTTCTTGCATTAAAACATCACCAATTCTATTTCGTGAGGCATCACATTCCACAATAAAGGTTTTTGTGAAGTCTGGCATAGCTAAGACCAGTGTTAGGAACATTGCCTCTTTAAGATTTTCAAAGGCATTAGTTGCTTCAGGAGTCCATGAAAATGCATCTTCCTTCAATAATGTTGTTAGAGGTGCTACTATTCTCCCATAATTCTTAACTAACTTGTGATAATACCCTGTTAACTCGAGAAATCCTCACAAATTCTTTATGGTTGTGGGGACTTTCCATTCCTTAATGGATTTAATTTTGTTAGGGTCTACGTTAACACCCTTGTGAGATACAATATGACCCAGATATTCCACCTTTTGCACTCTAAAGAAACATTTGGATGTTTTTGCATATAATTGTTTCTCCTGCAATAGTTTGAGCACCCTGTCAACATGTTGAACATGATCCTTCCAAGACCAAGGTAGATTAGTATATCATCAAAAAATACTAGCACAAATTTTCTAAGGGTGGGCGGAATGGAATTCATCAACTTTGAAATGTAGAAGGTGCATTGGTAAGGCCAAAAGGCATGACCAAAAATTCATAATGACCCTCATGAGTTCGAAATGCCGTTTTGAATATCTTAAGCTCATTCTAATTTGATGATATCCCGAATGAAGATCCAACTTGGTGAAATAAATTGCTCCATGTAATTCATCCAATAATTAATCAATTATAGGAATGGGAAATTTATATTTAATAGTTAGCTTATTGAGTTCCCTATAATCCAGACACACGCGCCATGATCCATCCTTCTTGTGCACCAATACTACTAGAGCAGAGAAACAACTTTGAATAGGTTGAATTATACCAGCCTCTAGCATTTCTGCAATCATATGTTCAATTTCGCTCTTTTGGACATAAGAATATCTGTGAGGCCTGATGTTTGGAGGAACACTTCTTGGAATCAAATGAATAGCATGATCATGATCATGAATAGGTGGGAGTCCTTTGGGAGTTTGAAACACCTTGGAATGATTGTCCAAGACTTGTTGAGACTGGCAGTAATAGATGATTTGATGTTCTGAATTTCTAGAGAGCATAATTGTGCAATTACGCCTCGTTTTTCTTTTCTTTAGAAGCTTTGTCATGACATTAGAGCTTATTATCCTTCCCTCTTTTCTTCCCTTCAATACCCCGTAATTCGACTTCCTTTCGTTCTGAAAAAAATTTCAAGAAAAGTTCTTGAAAATTAAAAGCTACCGTCCCCAAAGATTGTAACCATTGTACTCCTAGTACAACATAAGCACCTCCCATAGGAATGGAAAGCATTGAACTAGTCAATACATATTCCCCCATGGTTAGCTTGATATTATGGCATTTCCCATAGCAATTTATAGTTCCTCCATTTGCAACCATCACTTGGCATTCTGGTGTTAGGTATAGGAAACAATTTAATTCCTTGGCTACCTTACAATGAATAAAATTATGGGTGCTACCTGAATCAATCAACACTATTACCTTTTTCTTCTTGATCTGTCCTGTTATCTTGAGAGTTTGAGGAGTGGTAATTCCTTCCAGTGCATTATATGATATGGTCGGATTCATTTCTTCCTCTTCTAGGGCCGGTTCCTGGTGTATATCCTCTTCTTGTTCATTTTCTTCTTCTTCTTCACAATCTATGTAAAATAATTTCTTTTCAACACACTTATGACCTTTAGTGTATTTGCTATCACAACTGTAGCAAAGCCCTTTTGCTCTTTTTTCTTCCAATTGTTGTGGTGTCAACCTTGTAGGTTGTGGAAATCTAGGCGCAGCAACACTTCCTTCTTTATAGAATTGAGTGGTAGGCTTCCTTGTCGCCATAATTTTACATTCAACTTTTCTTGCCAACCTGAATGCCTTCTCTAATGAATCAGGTTCCAACACACGAACTTCATGTTGGATGTTATCCTTTAGAGTACCTATGAAGAGATCAATCCCGTGTTCCTCTGGAATATCAGTTACCCTTATATTCAATTTTTGGAAGTCCTCAATGTGCTGCCCCACTAAACCCTTTTGTTTGAGATTTATCAATTGGCTAAAGAAGGTGTTTCTCTTTGTATCCTCATAATGTGCTATCATTTCCTCCGTAAAAATTGACCAAGTGACAATTTTTGTACGGGAGAAAAGCTATCGATACCATACAAATGTATTTTGTTCTAAATGTAAAGTTGCAATGCGTACCTTTTGTGTGTTTTGCACGTTATGGAGATCAAAATATTGCTCCATCTGTAGTATCCATGTTACAGGATCCTTTCCATCAAACTTCCTCATATCCATCTTTGGAATATGGTGGTTCTTCTTGCCAACATTAGAGTTTATGAAATCACAATTAAAATTTATTTTGTTCTCATCATGAGGTTCTTCTACTATCTTTTAACCATTAGGAAACCTTTCTTGTATCAACTTTGTCAAACCTTCCATGTCTTCTTTTAGAAAATTCTTCATGTTTTCCATTTTCTCATCGATCTTAGCTTCCATGTCATCCATCTTAGATTCCATGCCAACCTCCATGCCATCCATCTTAGCTTCCATGCCTTTCTTCAAACCGTCCATCTTCACTTCCATGCCATCCATCTTAGCTTCCATGCCTTTCTTCAAACCATCCATCTTCACTTCCACGCCTTTCTTCAAAACTTCCATTTCATTTTTTGTTGCTCTTTGCGAGAGTGAAATTTGTTGCACTTGCTCTTGTAATTTTGATAGATCATGTTGTAATTCTTCATCTTCATGAGTCATGGTAGAGCCTTCTGAAGGCTTAATGGGTGTTGAATTCTTTTTAGGGGCCATTTTAGAATCCAATATTGATACCTTTTACTTGCTTTGAGGAGCTCGATATTGAAATTGAATTATCTCTGTAATTGAAAATATTCAATATCTGAAATTCAGCCCTGTAGTAGCCCTCTGAAGCTTCTTTCAAATGACACAGGTCTGATCTAATTTGGATTCCCCAAGACAAAGTTGTGTCCAATATCCCACGATGACCTAATTCTGGAGTGGTTCAGTAGAGCAAACTTGTAGGACTTGCCACGTGTCACTGTTTTGTCCTTTGTCTCTGAAATTGATAGCAAAGAAACTAAATTCTGTGTACTTGTGATCACTTTTAACGGCACTCAAATCCACTTCCCAGAGAGAGAGTTATTGAAATTTTCCCACGATCACCACTTTGAGATGAAATTCAGGAGCCTAAAAAAGCACTACCTTCCACAGATCATATCTCAAACAATAATGCGAACCAAGCTCTAAATTTTTTTGAAGAATTTCCTCAGGATTTCAGCTTCACACCATAAAAATTTCAGATTCTGAACCTTCGTAGAAAAAAATTTATAGCGAAAATTCCACAATGACCTGTTTAGGAGCTTGAAAAAATACCTAACTTCCACAGATGATATCTCCGAAATATCATGACCAAGATCTCAAATTTTAGACGCCCGCTCAGATTTCAACAGACCCTAAAAATTTCACTAAAACTGTGAGAAAAAGTTACAAAGAAAATGCCACGATGATCTGCTTGGAGCAGCGAAACCCTAGAATCCAAAGCTCTGATACCAAATGTTGTGTAACCAGCTTCAAAAATAGAAGAAAAGAGATATCAACGCCTTAGAAATAAGCCACTTCGAGGGGGAAACCTCCAATACATTACATAAATGCACAATTATTCGATGCTACAATTTACAAAACCTCCTTTCTATATATAGGAGTCCATGGGGCCATAATGTAATCCTAGTGGGCCACAATGTACTCCTAGCCGACCTAAAAATAATAATTTAAGGGCACAATAATAAAAAAATGGGGGTTACAAGGGTACAATAATAACAATAAGGGGGTTACACTAACAATAATAAGGGACTATACTAGTGATATAGGGACCTAATAGCACCAACCTACAGGAGGCTCCTATCTCAATTTTGCAAGCTACAACTTGCAAGGAAGCACCAACTCCCTTCAATTTTCTGCAAGCACCAACCTACAGGAGGTTTCAACCACAGTCAGCTACAACTGACAGCTATCAAGCTGCAAATTGATAGGGAAGCTCCAACTTCCTCAATTTATCTAACTGAATGTTTGCTGATTTACCTCAGATATCAACTCTGCTCTGTAGCTTCTCTTTCTGCTCTTCTTTTCTTAATTTTCTCTGCCTCAAACTTCTATATTCTGCCTTCTCTAGATTTACTCTCTCTAACCTCTTTTTGCATATCAAGATGATATTATTTATAAGGATTTTCTTGTGACTGTTAGCATTCCTCAATGAATTTGGAATGGACAACCATGCCTCTTTTCCTTCTGCCTTCTCATTTCTTTTCCATCTCACTCAGAAAAATGCAACTGTAGGTGCTTATTTTAATCTAATAGTGGGATTTTATTTTCTTTCGGAGACTTGCCAGTGCATCACAAACAATAAAAAATTCAATTACAATATTTAGATTCACATATAATGAAAATTTCAGCTCAACTCATTTAGTCTTTTGGCTCGCTGTGCATTTGTCTTTTCTTTGACTGTGTCTGTCTTTTCTGTGATTTTATTTTATCTCTTTTCAGCTCTATTTTCTTTTCTGTCCTCTGCTGTGGTGTAACTGTTGCATACGTGTAACTGAGCTTTTTATATCAGTGCATTTTGTAAATATGTGTAACTGCTGACTGTAATTCTGGGCAAATTCCAACCCTTTACACGCAGCAAGTGTCTTGTTGATGTGGGAGTTCCGCAAGTGGAACATACATGCATCGCAATCGTTTTATATTACAAATCACCCTCCACCTTAAGCCGAGGCCCGTGGGTTCATAGACCATGCGACATCTTTTAATACAATCGCAACAACGTGTTATATATATATACCAACGCCTTTTTATATATATATAACGTAATTTCAACTCTCGGCATAGCTATACAACGTTTTAACAAACAAACTGCCATGTCCACTTTAACACTGAAGAATCATGTTTAATACATAACTAATTCCCTTTCGGGTCCACTTGCCACGCTTTTCGATGCAATATGCTACTCCTCTAGCGATTTCCGATTGCGATTGATCGCAATCGCAAGCTGCCTTGCTTCGATGCGATTGATCACTATTCACTATTCTTTACCGATGCGATTGGAACTCAAATACTTATTAATCATAGTTTATAATCCCATCGGGTCCCGGCTTCAATCGCAATCACAAGGCTTTTAATATATGTTCCGACGGTCTGGTTTTTTCCGATGCGATTGACCACTGTTCACTGCATTTTACCGATGCGATTGGAACTGGATTTCAAACACTTGTTAAAGATGATTTATAGACCCATCAGGTTCGAAGCTTAATCGCAATCGCAATTATTTGGTTGTATGTTCCGCTGCCCTTATAATCTCTGATGTGATTGGGGAAGGGTCCCACCTTATATTACTTCATTTCTTTGGATCTCACACTACTTTGATTCTTGATCATAAAGCACTCCATATAAATTAATATATATAAACTTTGGACCTTTGTGAAATATGTAATGCGCTGCATATATATATATATATATATATATATATATGTATATATATATATATATATGATTTTATGTTCCAGCTTTAGAGTATCCTCCAGCGGGGTAGGCGATTCTCGGAATTTAATTTATATATATATATATATATATATATATATATATATATAACGTCCGGCTGGGTAATGATTCCTGGAATAAGGTTTATATATATATATACTTGGCTGCTCCATCCTTTAGTGTATCTTCTAGTGGGGTAGGTGATTCTTGGAATTTATTTATATCCTCGAGCTGGGAGTAGCGATTCTCGGAATTTACTCAGAATTAAGGTACATATGTATATATCCGCCAGCTGGGAGTAGTGATTCTCGGAATAACAGCTATGTCTCTGCCTCTGCTACTTCTGTCGCTCTGCCTCTACCTTTACTGTTGTGATAACGGTTCTGCCTTTGCCTCTGCCTTTGATAACGGTTCTGCCTCTATTATATTTGCTTCCTCTGCCCATATTTGTCTTTGTTGCCCCCTTTTCCTGTCTCTGTCTTTGCTGCCTCTTTTTCCATCAATGAAAACATTTCCAATAGTCTCCCCCTTTGGCATTGATGGAAATACACTTCCTCTATTTGCCTGATAGGATCCTTTCTCCTGTTGCTTTCTTTTCCTCCCCCTTTGACATCAATGGCAAGGGGTTCGAATTTTTAGTGAAGCTTCTATTCTCTGATGCTGTGTTTTTATCCTTTTTCAACATTTCATGCATTTCCTCTCTTTGAAATTTCCTGACTTTGTACGCTGCTACCCCAAACTTTGGATTAGATACACGTCTTGGGTTCACCACTCTTCCGTTGCGCCAATCAGAGGGTTGCGTGCTCGGTTCACGTCAGGTTCACCACTCTTCTGCTGCACCACTGACCCTTTTTCCTTTTTATTGATTCTTTTATGTTGAATGTATTATTTCCATAATCCCTTTGATCCTGAGGACCTGTTTTCATGCTTCCATTGCTGGTTGATCTCCCCTTGAGAATGATATTTTCGTTTCTGTTCTCCCCCTGAAGCTGTACCTTCTCTTCATATTAGAGAATAGCGTCCACAGATACTACCCCTAATCTGTCTCTCAAATATTCAAACGGTTCTCCGGTAAGAGGTTTGGTAAATATGTCTGCTGTCTGTTCTTTTGTTGGCACATACTCCAGTTTTACTATCTTCTGAGCCACTTGTTCTTGAAGAAAATGATACTTGATTGGGATATGTTTATTTTTAGAGTGAAGCACAGGGTTTTTAGATATACTTACAGCACTTGTATTATCACATTTGATTGAGATAGGTTCATCAATGCTTACCTTCATGTCTTGAAGAGATTGCTTCATCCACATGACTTGTGTACAACATGCTGCTGCTGCTATATATTCTGCTTCTGCTGTAGACAGAGAGATAGATTTTTGTTTCTTGCCTAACCATGCCACCAGAATTTCTCCTAGATAGAAAGCACCTCCACTTGTGCTTTTCCTGTCATCCATACAGCTGGCCCAATCTGCATCTGTGTAGGCTGTCAAGGTGAAGCTTTTGCCTTTAGCATACCAAAGTCCATACTGAGTTGTTCCTTGTAGATATCTAAATATTATTTTCACTACAAGAAGGTGATTTTGTTTAGGTGCTGCTTGATATCTAGCCACTAGTCCTACTGCTAGCATGATGTCTGGTCTTGATGCTGTTAAGTACAATAGGCTTCCTATCATGGATCTGTAGAGTTTTTGATCTATATCTGCAGACCCGTCATCAACACACAGTTTGCATCCCGTGATCATGGGAGTTGACACAGGTTTACAGTCCTCCATTTTGAACTTTTTCAACATTTCCTTTAAGTATTTTTCCTGTGAGATGAATGTACCTGTGTTCTTTTGCTGAATTTGAAGTCCTAAGTAGAAACTGAGCTCTCCAATCATAGACATCTCAAACTCTGTTTTCATCTCATCAGCAAACCCTTTTGCTAGTTCTTCTCTGTTGCTTCCAAAAATAATGTCATCAACATATACTACAACAATCAGGAGTTCATTTTCATGGGCTTTTATGTACAGATTGTTGTCTACTCCACCTCTCTTAAAGCCTTGTTTTTGCAAATATTTATCTAGTCTTGAGTACCAAGCACGAGGAGCCTATTTCAGTCCATAAAGAGCCTTTTTCAGTTTGCATACATAGTCTTCTTTGTCTGTTAATGAGAAGCCTTCTGGTTGTTCCATGTAGACTTCTTCTTCTAAGTCTCCATTCAGAAATGCAGATTTTACATCCATTTGATATACCTTGAAGTTTTGGTAGCAAGCAAAGGCCAAGAACATTCTGATGGCTTCCATTCTGGTTACAGGAGAAAATGTTTCATCTTAATCAAGTCCTTCGACTTGTGAATATCCTTTGCAGACCAGTCTGGCTTTATTCCTGATTACTTGTCCTTGCTTATTCATTTTGTTTTTGAATATCCATTTTGAACCAATGATATTTTAGGAACTAGTTCCCAGGTATTGTTCTTCTCAATTTGGTCCAATTCTTCATTCATTGCTTTTACCCAAGACTTTTCCTTGCTGGCTTCTTCAAATTTCTTTGGCTCTATTTGTGACAACATGGCTATGTATACCTCTTCAGTTTGTTCTGTTAGCTGCCTTCTTGTCTGGACCCCTACTTTCTTGTCTCCAATGATCTGATCTTCGGGATGATTATTCTGAGTGTATCTTGAGGGGGCTTTTGAGCTCAGCCCTGCATCTTCTGTTGTCTTGCTTGTTTCATCATCATTCTGGTCTTCTTCTTCATGGTTGTCTAATGGACTGCAACAGTATGTATCTCTTGCATTGTTTGGAAGTTCTTCATCAAATCTCACATCAATACTTTCAACTATTTTCCGAAGAGTCTTGTTGTAGCACCTGTACCCTTTACTTTTGGAAGCATATCCTAGAAATATCCCTTCATCTGCTCTTGCATCAAATTTGCCAAGATTTTCATCATTATTCTTTATGTAACACTTGCTTCCAAAGATTCTAAAATGTCTGATTGATGCCGGTTTCCCATGCCATAGTTCATAGGGTATCTTGTCACTGCTTGGCCTTAAGTGAGCTTTATTAAGGATATGCACCGATGTGTGTACTGCTTCTGCCCAGAAGGTTTGAGGAATATTCCTTTCATGCATCATGGCTCTGGCTATTTGCTGTATAGACCTGTTTTGTCTCTCTGCTAATCCATTTTGCTGAGGTGTTCCTGCATTAGTAAATTGTTGCTTTATCCCATATTCATTGCATAGGTCAGCAAAGTCATAATATGTGAATTCACCTCCTCTGTCTGATCTGATGCATTGCAGCTTGCATCCTGTTTTATTTTCTGCTAATGCTTTGAAGATCTTAAATTTTTCCAGAGCTTCTGATTTATTCTTGAGAAAAGCAACCCATGTCATTCTGGAGAAATAATCTATTATTAGCATAAAGTATGATTCACCACTTGGTGTTTTTGTTCTTACAGGTCCACACAAGTCCATGTGCACAAGTTGTAGTGGTCTTATTGTTGATAATTCATCTTTAGCCCTAAAGGATGTGCAGATCTGTTTGCCTAATTGACATGGCTTGCATATGGTATTAGAAGGCCTCTTTATTTCTGGCATGTCTCTGACAGCTTTCTTCTTGCTTAGTCTGATGATGTGATCAAAGCTGAGATGTCCCAATATTTTATGCCATAACCATGACTCTTCTAGTTTGCTAATATGACATGCTTCATATTCCTCTTTCACAATGTAAACATTACTCTCTGTTCGAACTCCTTTGAGCAGAGTCTTACCTGTGCTGCTTGATCTGACTTCACAATCTTGTGCTCTAAAAAGAACTTCACAGCCTTTGTCACACATCTGACTGACACTTAGTAAATTTTATTTCAGCCCATCTACAAATAGTACATCTTGGGCCTTTCCTCTGCCATTGTCTATGCTAACTGAGCCTTTTCCCTTGATCTTACCTGATTTATCATTGCCAAAAGTAACATTGCCAGATTTCTTTTCATCAAGAGTTATAAACTTGCTTCTGTCTCCTGTCATGTGTTTTGAGCTGCCACTATCCAAGTACCACTAACTTTTCAGGTCTTGAGCAGTTAGAGGTAAGTCACATTTATTCACTTTCTTTATCCACTGGAGGCCCCCTTTTGTTTGGTATCTTTTGTGTGGTGATGAACTACATCTTCTTAGAGGATATTTGGAAGGTATATGTCCAACTTGATTGCATACACAACATTTGATCATAATTTTTGTAGAATTATGAGTATGAACATAATTTCTTTGATTCATAAACCTTCTTGAGGTGTTAAACATCAATCTTTGTCCATGCTTTCTACACTCAATGATTTTATGGCCAAATTCCTTACAATAAAAACAGTAACCATAGAAACTATTTGCATACCTGATGTAAGGTTGTCTCTTCCATTTGTTTGCTTGGGGTAGTCTCTTCAATGTTTGCATCTTTTGCTGGTTTGAATTACTCCTCCTTGCATGGAAATATGTAGCAATGTGTCCCAGCTTGTGGCAGACATAACAGGTGGCATTCTTCATTGGAGGGAAGAATCTCCTTTGATGGTTTCCAAATTTTGCATACTCAGGGGTCTTAGTATTTATTATATTCTTTTCTACTAGTGGTTTCTTCTGATCTTTGTCTTCCTTATTACAGGTTTCTTCTTTTGTAGGAATTGTTTGAGCTGCTTCATCATTCTTATTTTCTTTTTCAAAAATAATCTCTCTGTCAACCTTTTCTTTGCCTTTACTTGATTCTCCTTCATAGCCTATTCCAGTTTTTATCATAGGGGATCTTTGAGCAACCAGAATTTCATTCAACTTACTAGAGCTTGTTGTTTGAGAAGAGTTTATAACCACTTTCCTTTGAGCATTTTCTAGTTTCTTCTTGAGACATACTACTTCTTCTTCCAGCTTCTCTTGTTCTCAGGTTTTATCCTTGATTTGCTGAAGTAACATGTCTTCTATCTTCTTGGCTTCTTCAAGCTCTACCTTCAGCTGCATGAGGACTTTTGAGTTTTTTTCTTCTCTTACATACTTGAGAAGGATGTCCTTTTGTTTTCTGCACTTCATTTTGAGTCTATCAATCTCCTCCAGGGCACTTCTTAGCTCCCCCTCAAGGTCAACTTCCCCTTCTTCTTCTTCATCTTCTATCTGGAGTCCTTCAATTTCTTCTATGGCCATCAATAAGAATTCAGAGGTTCCTTCTTCACTTGAGGGTTCATCTGAATCTTCAGATGTACTGCTGTCTTGTTAAGCATAGAAGGATTTTCTGCTGAAATTCTTTCCTTTCTGCCAATTCTTTGATTTAATTTTCTCTGACTCTTGAGCCTGATTCTTTAATTTCTTGTGAGGACACTTAGTAGCATAGTGTCCAACTCTTTCATAGTTAAAGCATTTGAAAGGAAGTTTACCTTTGTATTTACCTGAGGCTCTATCCAATTTCTTGACAAATTTTTACTCTTCTTCATCCGAGCAAGAGCATATGTCTCCCTCTTCTTCTTTCTTATTTTCTATTTTAAACGCTGCCTCCCTTGTACTTGGCTTCTTTTGTGGGAGCCTCATCTCATATGCTGTTAGATTTCTAAGTAGCTAGTTCATGGTTAAGGTCTCCCAATTAGCTGTTTCTTCTAGTGCAGACACCTTGGGATTAAACCTAGATGGAAGGGATCTTAGAATATTTTGTACAATTATACTTTCTAGCATGGTTTCTCCAAGAGCTTTCATATTGTTAACAATTTCTGTAACTTTTAGGAAGAAACTGGCAATGTCTTCATCATCATTCATTTTTAAGTTTTCAAACTAGGCTCTATAAACTTGAAGTTCGGCAGTCTTTACTTTCTTGTCCCCCTCATGGATGTTCTCCAGAGTATCCCACATTTCTTTGGAAGTGTCTTTGTGCATTACTTTGATAAACTCTACTTCACACAATCCATTCAGGATGGAATTCATGGCTTTTGCGTTAGCCACAAAATCTTTTTTTTTTCTTTCTTTGTTTCAGTTGCCTTTGGGGCATATCCTAATTCCACAGTAGCCCAGACTTCTATTCCTAGAGACATTATGTATGTCCTCATTCTGATTTTCCAGAAAGCATAATTTTCACCAGTGAAGAAAGGGGCTTTATTGGTTGAGCATCCTTCTTTACTAGCCATCTTGGGAACCTAGGATCTCCTTTCAGTTGTTAGACTTGTACAAAGGAACCCGCTCTGATACCAATTGTTGAATCTTTAATTAAACTGAGAGGGGGGGGTGAATCAGTTTAATACATACATAAGCCTTTTCAAAATTTCACCAAACTTATTTACAGCTTACTATGTGAACAGTCTTAAAAAATTGCAGCTAATATTAAATTAATGTGACACCATACTTATGTTGAGAGCAGCAAACAATTAGGCAGATTGAAAGAATCACATCAACACATAAGAAACACACATAGAGACAGCAGATGTAAGTCGAAACCCATAAAGGGAGAAAACCACATCTTATTATTGTTGTGATGCAAAGGCAAGCTCCAACTCCCTCTCACCACTGTTTTTCTGCAGGCACCAACCTACAGGAGGCTCCTACCTCAATTCTGCAAGCTACAAATTGCAAGGAAGCACCAACTCCCTTCAATTTTCTGCAGGCACCAACCTACAGGAGGCTCCAACCTCAGTCAGCTACAACTGACAGCTATCAAGCTGCAACTTGAAAGGGAAGCTCCAACTTCCTAAATTTATCAAACTGAATGTTTGCTGATTTACCTCAGATATCAGCTCTGTTCTGTAGCTTCTCTTTCTGCTCTTCTTTTCTTAATCTTCTCTGCCTCACACTTCTATATTCTTCCTTCTCTAGATTTACTCTCTCTAACCTCTTTTTGCATATCAAGATGATATTATTTATAAGGATTTTCTTGTGACTGTTAGCATTCCTCAATGAATTTGGAATGGACAGCCATGCCTCTTTGCCTTCTCATTTATTTTCCAACTCACTCAGAAAAATCCAACTGTAGGTGCTAATTTTAATCTAACAATGGGATTTTTTTTTCTTCTGGAGACTTGCCAATGCATCACAAACAATAAAAAATTCAATTACAATATTTAGATTCACATATAATGAAAATTTCAGCTCAACTCATTTAGCCTTTTGGCTCGTTGCGCATTTGTCTTTTCTTTGATTGTGTCTGTCTTTTCTGTGACTGTATTTTATCTCTTTTCAGCTCTGTTTTCTTTTCTGTCCTCTGCTGTGGTGTAACTATTGCATATGTGTAACTGAGCTTTTTATATCAGTGCATTTTGTAAATATGTGTAACTTCTGACTGTAATTCTCGACAAATTCCAACCCTTTACACGCAGCAAGTGTCTTGTTTATGTGGGAGTTCCACAAGCGAAACATACATGCATCGCAATCATTTTATATTACAAATCACCCTCCACCTTAAGCCGAGGCCCATGGGTTCACAGACCATGCGGCATCTTTTAATACAATCGCAACAACGCGTTATATATATACCAGCGCCTTTTTATATATATATATATAACGTAATTTCAACTCTCGGCATAGTTATACAATGTTTTAACAAACAAACTGCCATGTCCACTTTAACATTGAAGAATCATGTTTAATACATAACTAATGCCCTTTCAGGCCCACTTGCCACGCTTTTCGATGCAATATGCTACTCCTCCAGCGATTTCCGATTGCGATTGATCGTAATCGCAAGCTGCCTTGCTCCGATGTGATTGATCACTGTTCATTGTTCTTTGCCAATGCGATTGGAACTCAAATACTTATTAATCATAGTTTATAAGCCCATCGGGTCCAGGCTTCAATCGCAATCGCAAGTATTTTAATATATGTTCCGACGGTCTGGTTTTTTCCGATGTGATTGACCACTGTTCACTGCATTTTATCGATGCGATTGGAACTGGACTTCAAACACTTGTTAAACATGATTTATAGACCCATCGGGTCCAGAGGTTAATCGCAATCGCAGTTCTTTGGTTGCATGTTCCGCTGCCCTTATAATCTCCGACGCGATTGGGAAGGGTCCCACCTTATATTACTTCGTTTCTTTGGATCTCGCACTACTTTGATTCTTGATCATAAAGCACTCCATATAAATTAATATATATAAAATTTGGACCTTTTTGGAATATGTAATGCGCTATATATATATATATATTAAATGAACGCTTGCTCAGCCAGATACTTAAAGCCAGGAACATATATCTGTTTATATATATATATATATATATATATATATATATATATATATATATATATATATATATATATATATATATATATATATATATATATATATATATATATATGATTTCCATGTCTAAAATTTTTGTGAGTATCCTCCAGTGGGGTAGGCGATTCTCAGAATTTAATATATATATATATATATATATATATATATCGTCCGGCTCGGTAATGATTCCTGGAATAAGGTTTATATATATATATATATATATATATATATATACTTGGCTGCTCCATCCTTTAGTGTATCTTCCAGTGGGGTAGGTGATTCTCAGAATTTATTTATATCCTCCAGCTGGGAGTAGGGATTCTCGAAATTTACTCAGAATTAAGGTACATATGTATATATCTGCCAGCTAGGAGTAGCGATTCTCGGAATAACAATTGTGTCTCTTCCTCTGCTACTTCTGTCGCTCTGCCTCTGCCTTTACTGCTGTGATAACGGTTATTCCTCTGCCTCTGCCTCTGATAACGGTTCTGCCTCTATTATATTCGCTTCCTCTGCTCGTCTCTGTCTTTGCTGCCTCCTTTGCCTGTCTTTGTCTTTGCTGCCTCTTTTTCCATCAATGACAACATTTCCAACAGGGCTACACTAACATAATAAGGGACTACACTATTAATATAGGGACTTAGCACCAACATTCAATAAAATAACAACTACCTTGACCCTCTTTTCCTTTAACCATGTTGTCGCTCGATTCGGACTTCCAAAATAATTGGTCTCTGACCATGGGAAACATTTTCAAGATGATATATGGTGTGATATATCTTCCCTATTGGGCTTTGTGCACCAATATTCTTCATCCTATTACCCCCAAGGTAATGGCCAAGTTGAAGCGGTCAATGAAATCTTTAAAACCATGCTTCAACGGAGGTGAATAAGCACAAAACCAACTGGCACCTTATGCTCTTCCTTGTTTTGTGGGCCTATATAAATTCTGTTAAAATTTCCACTGGGTTTACTCCTTTCCACCTTGGTTTTGGAGAGGGGGAAGTCTTATCGATCGAGTGTGAAATCCCTTCCCTTCACTTAGTCATCAAACTTCTTCCTGACACCCAACCTTTAGAACAAAGACTTACCATTATTTAGCATGCTTCCGAGGACCGTCATGTTGCATTCTAAACCATTGAGGTGGCTAAGACATGCACCAAAGCGCAATATGACCGAAAAGTCCACCATCGTACTTTTCACAAAGGCGATATTGTTCTAGTGTATGACCAGGCTCATGATGTCCTCGGTCATGGGAATTTTGACTCATTATGGCTAGGTCCTTACATCATCAGTAAGGATTTGTGTAAAGGGGCATATGTTCTAGAGGATTTCGAAGGCCACCATCTTCCTAATCCTCTCAATGCACTCTACCTTAAGAAATTTTACCCTTAGAATTTCCCCTTTTTGAAATGTATGTCTTATTTATTTTAGGTAACTTACTTTTATTGTTTTGTGATTGGATACTTCACCCAGAATTATTTTTTCCCCGAAGGGTCACTTCACCGCTTCTCAAAATCAAATTTCTTCAGTTGCGACACTTGTACTTGTGGCACCACTTTGCCTCCATACTTGTCGATTCTCATGTTGATTTTCATCGTGTGTAACTATATTTTACTCATGTTTTTATGGTCCCCACCGAGCCTATTCTGTGTGGCAGCATCATCGAGTCGCCCTTGTTTAAAGCATCAGAGTTGAGTCAAAATTTCATCCACGGAGTCTGTCCCAAGTCCCTTTTGTCTCCCGTCAAAGTCTTCCATCCTTAATTTCTTTTTACCTCACGCATGTCACACATTTTTGACCCTAGCCATAATGTCCCCTATCCCCTCCAAAGTCAAGTCAGTAGCTTCTAGGTCATCCATGCACTTTATGCTCTAACAAGGGAAGTCGTCAATCCACTACTCAGTAATTGCCATCTTCCCTGGTGTAAGTCTATCAGTCGCTCTACTATTATCCCTCATGCCTTAGTTGAAGATTCTTTATTGCCTCACCTATGGTGGACCTCCTTCTGTCGAAATTTATTCATTCCAGAAGAATGATCTAGAGGACAGTGTACCTTGGTTCCAGCTTCCACTCTTGTTCGGTGCCTCGGATTAGGAAAAGGGACCCTTTATTTCCCTTTGAATTTATTGTTTCTCAGTTCCAGCTGCTTACGAAATTATCGATATCTGTATACTTGATGGTTCAATGATGCAGCAGATTGTATCAGTGATTCCTGGTTGTGTGTGAGATGTTTCAGACCTCATGAGGGGGTGGCCCTTCAGGTATCCACCCACATGCCCAGATGACGCTTCTACTACAACCTTGGTTGCAGCTCCATAGATCTAATGGTTCCGACCTTAGCTTCTTGCAACACATTTTTAGTTTTCATGTATCATTCATATTTTCACAGCCATTTCCTGTTTTACAGGGCCTCTTTGGTTGTACTTATACCTCATGTACTCAGATATTATTGTATAAGTCCTGTTTTTTTTCCTAGGCACAATATATATGTGGGATCTGTTATCATGTTTCTTATCTGCTCCATGTTTATGTGAGCATGTACTATATAGTTCAATCCCATGTTTGTTGGACGCACCATTATTATTTGTACTTTTTTCTCTCGGTGGGCATAGGTATGCCTCCCCTGCCTCATTCAAATTAGGTACCCACTCTTAAAAGAGACTTGTCACACCTGAAAATCTCGCCTCCTTAGGGTCTTGTCCTCTCTCGCTTAAGTCCGCCTTATATTTCTCTCTCTCTGACTCCCCTTCGGTGTCTAGTGATGGTGCTATTACAACGTACTTCATTCATATGATTAGCTCCTAACGCTCGCACGTTGGGGGGAAATATGTTACACCAATTTTTGGTCATATAACTTGTTACTATTAGATGGACTAAAGTACACTATGTAAGACCAATTTTACCACAGTAAAATTACTTTCACTATGAAAAATAATTTAATAACCCATAATTTATTAAGTTGTTTTTGGTCTAAATGGGAAACCCCATGAGGAATAATTAAGCAAATCCTTATTTTTTTTATTTTACTCTAGGGATAATTAATTAAACCACTTTTTAATTAATATTCTTGGTCATATTTAACCTAGAACAGGAAAATTAATTACATAAATCATTGTTTATCTTATTATTTTCTAGGAATAGTTATTTAAATCATTATTTAATAATAGTCCTTATTAAATTTGACTAAATCATTTATAAATAATTGAATAAATCATTTATTTAATTATTACATAACCACATTATTAAATGAATAAATAAATCATTTATTTATTTATTATTTCTAAATAAAGGGATTTGACCAAATTCAAATTCCTTTTCCCTCCAACAAAACTAATAAAATATTCCATAAAATTTGGATCTAGAGTTAATAATATTTTAATTATGCACCAATATCTATACTAACTCAATATTTTGTTATAAATATAAGGGTTTTCCATTAATTCACTACCTTTTTTTGCCTCAAGATCACCTTTTGATCTATGCTTTTGGTCTGACTTTAATCCTCCATCACTGTCATATTTTTCTACTTTTTTCTTGTGAGCTCCCTTTGAGATCCATTTTTGTCTCGGTTTTATGCACCATCAAGAGAGAGAGATCTTGGATCTGAAGCATTGAGGACATACAAGAACCCATCCCTTTGAGGGGGATTGGTAACATATTTATTTTTTCCCTTCCCAGGTGCCATAATAAAAAAAATTCTTTATAAATTCTTGTCTTGTCCATTGGATGTATGGAGCAAATATTGTTTATTTTTACTATTTAATGTCTTTAACTGCATAGATATGGATTTTTGTAGCATTTTTTCTAATCACCTACTACAAATCTAAGGAAATTGACAGCCACATTTGATGTTAGGGTTGTTTGTTATGCATAGCTACAGTGAAATTTTTTCGTACACTTGCGATTATAATTCACACTAACACCTAGCATGCCTTACTAGTGATTAACATACCTTGTCACTCCCTCCTTGGCATGCTAACTAGAACTCATTGACACTCCCTTGCACACCCTCATATTCATTCACTTCCATGCATTTTGACCTAGTTCTCCCTTGTGTTGCCCAAGTACTCCCTAACACTCCTCAGCATGCATTAGCACACTCTATTAAACCTTAGCACTCTTTTACATTCCCTTCCACTTCATAACATGTTTATCACTCCCTAATACACATTGAAACTTGGTACATGTTGGCACTTGGAAAGTATTATAATGTTTAGCATTCATTAATATTCCTTGGCTTGCTTTCGCATGGTTTACTATTAAATTTATTTGAGATCTATTATTGGAAAGTATATGAGAAGTAACAGAGGATGATTTGGCACTTATAATGCACTAACACTTGGCACTTGGCACCTATTGCCACCTAGTGTTGGTTTGCCTAGCATGTCCCTCCTGGAAAAGGTAAATTGATGACTTATTAACCCTATGATGTGTTCATTTCCTTTTAGTTTAACGTGTTTCTCCTTTTCAATGCCTTGATAGTCCCTAAAACCTATTGTCTCACCCTTGCACATCTTGGCATGCTTTAGCACTTGAAACATCTTAGCATGTTTGACATGCCTTCAAACTATCTGGCGCATGTTAGCATTCCCTAGAATGCCTTGGCACTCATGCTGCCATAACTATCCTTACAATTTTTCAAAACTTGGGAACCCAATCAAGTCTTTAGCTACTGCAGTTCATGTGAGATTGGCCTTCTTCAACCCCAACAACTTGACCAATTGCACCTACTACAAGTAGATTGTGCCTTTTTCACCTAAGAACTGCTTATACCTCATCTTAGGCCACTCATGTCCAAGCTAAACTTCTCCCACTTAAGAACTTACCAACATATAAATGACATCTAGCCATGGCCATAAAACAACTAAGAAACATAGCTTACATAGGCAATATTTCACATGTATTTCCAGTTGATATAAACAATAGAGTATTAACTAAGAGTTTTCAAGAACCATAAGATACATAAGACACACAAGATATGAGTTGGCACAAGCTTAGTGCCCCAAAACTTATACACAACAATGTACAATATGCAATTGTCTAAAATAGTTTAAAACATGAGCATTTGGCCAAAGTGTGCCACATGTCATTTAAAAATAATAGATAAAGGAAAAGCAATTTTGTGCCCAACAAAAAGTCTCCCTTTGTCTAAAACTGCGTTATTGAACCCCTTATCGCAATCATAGGCTTGCCTCTTGCAAATCCTATTATGAAATTCTTCTAACACACTTCGTCCTTGGCACACTTGAATTCAATGACACTCCCCGGCACACACTCTTATGTGTTCATTTACATGAATTTTTACTTAGTTATCCTTTGTGATGCCTTGACACTCCTTAACACTCCTCAGCATGTGTTAGCACGCATTTTCATTCCTTGGCATTCCCTAACCCTCCCTAACTATCATGGCCTCACAACTACCCTTACTTAATTTGTAACTTGGAAACCCAACCAAGTCCTCGCTTGACTACAAGAGCTCGACCAAGTTATGATTACTACACCTAGACTATGTTTTTGAATTGTGTAGCTTGGGAGGTACTCCAAAAGCCTATTGAGATGGATTTGTGTGAGTTTGGTCACAGAATTATTTGTGGGAAAACAACCCAAGCGAAGGGGTTTTGGAACGAAGATGGGGTTACAAATTTAAAAGAAAATTACAAAGGGAAAAAATATTTCTTAAGGTCTAAGTGGATAAAGCCCGTAAGTTCTAGAGGTTTATTAAGAGGCCTAGCTAGGAAAATCTATTTATGAAGGCCTTCGTATGAAGGCAAGAACATCAAGTGAGAAGGAGCTCACTTGATCAAGGAGGCCAGGAGAGATGTAGTCCTAAAGTAGGCTGAGTTAGAGGGTTGAGTAAGGGTTGCTAAAGGGAGGCCATGATCATCCACCAACGAAAAGATCATTAAGTGAGGGTTCACAATCATTTCACATACCTTAATGGGTTCAAGATAGGAAGTAGGATGGCATATTTTTGGTTCTCTTATGGTAGATTGAGCTCAAGAAAGGCAACTCATGAAAAATTTGGCAAGTGATTTCAGTGGTGTTTCTATGTCAAGGCCACATCAAATTTTGAAATAGTAGAGAGGGTTGAGACCCTGTTGTCCTTGAAGATAATTGGGGTCAATAATTATGCCAGCGAATCTATGATGTTTTGTTTTGTTTTATGTTTGGGATTTTTTTGATGACCAATGCATAAAAAAATTTGAAGCAACTATGTTTAAAATTTTAGATAATATTAATTAACAAGAAAAAGGGATGTTACTTTATTCCACATAGTAATTTAGATTTTGTAGGTGATTAAGAAGAATATTTAAGAATATATGATTATTTAATTATTCAAAGAGAATATTTCAAATGATGATAAGTGTGAAAAATTTCAAACAATGTATAAAATTTTAACAAAACATATTTAACATTAGGAATATTCTGATAATTTATTGATGAGAGGGACTTACATAAAAAAATATCTTAGTAAATCATTCTCTGATAAAGATAATAACTTTAGGAGGAATTTAAGAAAACTGAGATTCAACTAATCTTACCTAGTTATCTTCATAACAATTATATTCATGTAGAAAACAATATGAAATAATAAACAAGAAAAAATCACAAGGTGAGAAAGTTGTATGAAACAAATCCAGAATCCTTATTTTATTGTTAATGATCAAAATCTTATACACTGTTGCTTACAAAAATTCTCATACAAGGGTGCAAAAGTTAATAAATTGAGAATGAGAGTTATTTATACTAGTTCTAGGAGTAAGAAAAATATCCTAAATTGAATACAAAAATAGTATAATATGAGAGAAAGAAGGAAACTGATGGATGGTGTGTCCCTATTCTGAAGGAGATTATTGATGACTTGGCCAAAAAAATGTTGTTGTGCTGATGACTAGGCCCAAAAATTTTGTTGTGTTGTTGTGTTGCTGGAATTTCAATTACTCAATGGTATCACATAATTTATCCCATCTTTCCTCGCTTGGGATTTGTACATTTACCATTTTCCTGAACACTTCATTCACTTCTCTGTATCTTTTGAAAGTGATATTACTGAGGAAAATATGCTTGATCTCATATTTGATGCTCAAACCAAACTCTAAGGCTTCTAGGAAAGCCTTCCCTGTAATGTATCCTTTGATCCCTGTGAATTTAGTCCTGTTGGTTGCAATGGTGTGTAGTTTCTTGCAATAATCTTCAAGTTTGATCATCTTGTCATCCATAACTACCAATCCTGGAAACCATTTTCTTATTTAAGACATTGAAATTGTATGAAATATTTGGAAAAAAATGTCCAGAGTTTGACATTTTCTCTCTAGTTTATTGATCAACTTCTTCTTCTGTAATACCTTCTTAATTTCCAAAATTGTGGTTGTTTTGTTAGAAATATTGATTTCTTCAAGCTATTCTTTTCTCTTTGAATTTAATACCTTGATCATGTCTATGGCCTCTGATGGATTGGTCTTCAAAGCTTCTTTTTGCACTTCAATCTATGTTCTGCATCTGGTTATAAGTTTGTGCTCCTCAAAAATAATTTGTATGGATGACCATACTTCTTTTATATCCTCACTGATGTCTGTCCACATTCTTTCCTTGGCATGGGCCAAGGTATCAACCATTAATGATTCAATTTCTATATTTGCAATTTTGAGTTCTATTGTATGTCTCTTTTTGATTTCTACTACATACAAAGTATCATTTTTTACTTTTTGCAACTCTAAATTCTGAAACTTCTCTAACGAGTTTTCATTTTGCTATTTTTGCAAAGCCAATTCTTATGTCAATTTGGTTGAATGAACCACTGTTGATGATCATGGAGTTATTTATGATGATGAATATGCCTCTATTCCTACAACTGATATAGGAATGGTTGTGGCTAGAACTAAATCTACCTGTGTTGATTCCTTTTCCTTAAGGAGTCCTTCTATCTGTTCTTCCATTTTCTTAATTTGTATGTTTTTCTCAATGATGAGTTTGAGCATCTCCTCTTTGTTTTGTTAATTCTCTACAATTTCTTTAGTCATTGGATCTTCAGTAGAACCTTCAACTAATTTCTCAAGGCTGCAATATCTACATTGGTTTTCTTGAGAATTTCTTCAATTTCATTGCAGTCCTTTGGACCATATCCAACTTTTACTATCAAGTCTTCTAAATTCTGCATATTTGTATCTTTAGACAATGATGAAAATTTTTAAATCTTGAGATGAGATTGAACATTTGAAAGTGTTGTTTTGAGCTTGGAGAGGGACATTGTTGTGGTGGTCATGGTAGAAAACAATATTTCACCAGATTTCCTATGCATATCCATATAATCAATAGGATCTATTTGAATGGTATCAAACGAAAAAATGGTCTTCTTGTAGTCAGAAGGAGACTTTGGAAATGGAACTAAAGCTTGTAATAATTCCATATGTATTCTTCCTTTTTCACTGTAAAAGGCTGAAAGCAGTCTATGTTGGGAGGTTGATGTATACTTCCAAAACTGCTTGTAAACATTAGTTTTAAGAGTCTTATTTTTCTGTTTGATCTCCAAGAATTTTGAAAAAATGTTCTGGTCATCTGTAGAAGTTTTTGCTAGAGTTTGAATTAATTCCATAGGTTCCCTCTAAGGAGAAATAAAAGGAGGAGTATTTGGAACACTGGTTCGAGCTGTTGTAGTTTATGATGTTGAAATTTCAACCACTTTAAGGTCAATTATTTTTGATGGTCCTCCCTTTGTTAATGATGTTGAGCCAATTTTTTCTTTCTTCTGTTGCAAAATGAATTCGTAGATGACTTCAATAGCAGATGGAGTTTCTTATCTTGCCCTTTTTAGCTACTTACTCTGAGGAAATATAGTTTTCACATTTGAAGTTGATAGAACTTGTTCATCTACTTCTTCTAATATCTCTTTCAACCACTCTTCTTGATTCATAAAATTTTCAATTTCTGGCCTCGGGGTATGATTATATGGAGTTTTTTTTTTATTCAACTCTGAGAGTAGAGATGATACCATATGGGTCATATGATCAGGTGAAGCTCGGTTGGAAATTCATCTTCTTCACTAATGCATCTACCTCTGAACCAACTAATCTAGTATTGCAGATAAATGATCCAATGCTTGCCTTCATCTTGAACTGTGATTTTCTTTTACCTAACACAAAGTTTAGGTCATCCATGTTTATCATTTTCCTAATATATTCCAGAGAGAATATTATCATAAGATCATATTTAGGCAGCTTGTATGGTGCAAGGTCACATCCATACACCCTTATCTCAGTATAATTTTTACATAGATACCAATATCATGTTTTGGTTTGTTCACTTAGGTGTAAAAATCTTTTAATTTCCTGTCCAATCTGTGGTTCTGTTTGACTGCTTAGGAGTTTCTTAAATAGATGTATGAAATAATAAAAAAACTCTGAAAATGTTGGCTTTGTTGATGTAGTTTTGAAAATTTCTATCCAATGAATCACTGATTGGTTTAATCCCTGAACATCTTGCTTGCTGAGCTGAATAGGCAGTTGATCTCCTTGTTGGAAAATAAAAAGGTGAATAATGACCGAATTGTATCTAAATACCCCTTGTGTAGTAAAATTCATAAATTGTTCATGTATATTTTCTGCCAAAAATTGTCCAAAATTATACATGAATGCTGGTTGTTGTTCAATGCTGAAAATAGAAAAGAACCCAAGAATAAATTCATCAAGTGATTGGTCATTCTGATATCTTAATAGGTAGGAAATTAGGGAGATATAGTGTCTAGAGGCCTCAGAAAACATAGAGGATGGGTATGGTGGATTTGTTGGGGGTAATTAAACATCCTTTGGTAGAAAAATGTTAAAAATATGAGTTCTCTGTGGGAAGGTCAACTTATGATACAAATCCATAAGTGTGGTTGGTGAGAAATGACTGAGTTGGTCATATTTGGGAATGATAAGTATTTGATTTACGGTTTCAGCAGTGATGGTGATAATAACGTCTGCATTCTAGGCCACCACTGCTCTTTTTATAGGGTCATATTGATTTTGACACCATGGAATCAAATAAGGAATTCATGGGTTTTCTGGAAGGAAAATAAAGGCAGATGTGATTCCCAGAATCTGATATGGTCGCCTTTGTCTAGATATTTTTTCTTGAGCCATATGTGGAGTTCATTGAAATCGAACTCACATTGGAAATCTATTAATTTAGAAAAGGGCATCTTCAAGAGGAATAAGGTCAAGATTGACCTGGGTTGTGGGAGGAGGGATTTCTTATGCAATATTCTTCTTAGTTTGTCTTTTGGGGCCATGTCAACAGTTTAAAGAAATGATAGAGGAGAGGAGGTAGTGCTGTCACGAAGAATGAAAGTGGTAATGGCTTGATCGGATGACAACAGAAGTTATGACAGTTCGCTCAGACAATTAGGGTGACTGTATAAATTTTCCTGCAATCACAATTAGTGTAATGGTCCAACAAAAGTGAGAAATAGTGGGGCGGAGGGTGATTTATAGAATGTAATATTTTATTAATAGTTTAATGTGACCGTAGCGGCTTCAATGGGATTTGGAGTGGATGGGTTGACGTGGAGGCAAACGGTTTGGGAGCGAGGGCCCTCAATGAGCGAATAGGAAGGTAGAGACGTTACAAGGTGGTTAGGGTTAGGCTAATGTGTCAATGGATATATGGCAGGTGGTCGCACGAGAGTGACGAAGGACAAACAGTCAAGGCGTGGGATGGGTGACCGTTTAGGTGGCAAGGGAGAAACCACGACTGAATTAGGAGGGGTGGGTAGTGGTTTCGGGTTTTGAGTGGAGGGGTTGTGAACTTCGGAGAGGGAGCCACGTATGTGTTTTTGGGCAGCAATTAAAACCACTTTTCAGAACCCCACCCCTCACACGTTAATGGGAAATGGCCGAGGGGGGTGAAAACCGTCCCTCCGCCATTGATCAGGGTGGGGATATCTTAACCGTTGAAAAGTAATTAGGCGATATGACATCCGGAAAGACACATTTTGTCACTTAGTGACCTTAAAATGAATTATATGCGCCATATAAGTTTAGGTTTTTAAATAAACTAATTAGAAATTATTTTTCTTTTAAAGAAATTAATCATAATCAATATATTTAACTTTTGAAAAATGAGCATTTCAGCTTGCAGCCATATATTTTTCATTTTTGTGCACTCAATTCTTTATTTTTCTTTGGCATACTAACGTTTTATTTTTAACTTTGCCTCGTTTATTTAGGGAAATCTAACCTAACATTTTTTAATTTCTTTTTCTTTAATCCATATCCTATCTTAACATTTTTTTTAATTTATTTTGGCTATATATGCTAACTTATTAGAAATACATAATGTTAGAACATCGGCTCTAGTTGGGGAATGCTTCCCCCTATGGGATGAAGAGAACAAGAAAATCCTAGTGCCTTCTCCTTGGGCTATGGAGTCTTTACTGTGAAAAAAAATAGGCTTGGAAAAATTTATAAAAGAAGGTGGTAATGTATAATGATGATTCAGAATCTTCTTCAGTGTTGCATGTAATGTTTCAGAAATCTACCATTGACAGGCAATGTAGTAAACTTTCCTTCCAAATATTGTAAAATAAATGTATTGCTTCCTTTCATTTTAACAATGTTGAAAGTTCCAAAACATAAGTTATCAAATTTTCCATGTTTACCTTTGCCCTCCCTTCTAGCATCCCATCTCAAAACTAGATCACCCTCTCGGAAGTCTCTTTCCTTGGCCTTTATGTTAAAAAGACTCTTCATCTTATTTTGATACTTTCTCAATTTATATTGAATCTCATATTTGTTTTCATTTAATTCAATAATTTGATTTATCCTTCTAGAGAAACCATCAGGTTCATCAGTAGACTCTTGTAAAAATTTAAGAACAGGAGAAGACATATTGGAAGGAAAAATGGCCTCTTTACTATAGACCAGTTGGAATGGAGATTTACTTGTTTATTTTGGGACAAATCTTGTTTTCCCAAACTGCATGTATAAGATGATTGTTCCACTTTTTCTTATGATCTTCAAGAGTCTTTTTTATCACTTTAACCAGGCTCTTGTTGGAAGATTCTACAAGACTGTTTCCTTCAGGATAATAAGGGGTTGAATGATGTAGAAAAATTTGATATTTTTGGCAAAATTAAATCATCTTTATACTACTGAATGTTGTGGCATTATCATTCGCTATTTTTTTAGTTCAAATAAATATATAAATAATGTTTTATTCAATAAATTTGATTAATATTGTATCTGTAGTATTTCTTACTAGAATAGCCTCCACCCACTTGGTGAAATAGTCTGTGGCAATTAAACTCCATATGTGCTGATTACTTGAAGCTGGATGAATTTCCATATAAAATCTAGTCCCCACTAAAGGAATGGTGCTAAAACAACCACTAGAACTAGTGGAAGAGCTGCTAGTTTTTGCTTACCATCAAACATATAACAAGGAATGCAGGCTCTGAGCTTTTCTCCTACTTGTGAAAACAAAGTAGGCCAATAGAAACATGCACTTAGTATCTTGTATGTTGTGGCTCTCCAATAATAATGTCCTCCACAAATACCTGCATGAAATTGCTCAATGTTTCGTTTTTCTCAAGTTTCTGTTAAAAAAGGTAACATAATATTGAGATGATCTTTCCAATACAAGTTGGGAGTGGTAATAAAGTATTTGATAGATTTCAACTTGAGTGTTTTGTGCCGATTCTTTGAAAATTGAGTAGGACACTCAAAATTGATCGGAAAATGTATTATATACGCATACCAATCTAACAGTAAAAAAATTTCATATATATGAACATGAACTATTTGAGTTTAAGGAGAAGGTTCTTGTGGATTATTTTCTTAAGAATTTTTGGAAGGTTCTTGTGGATTCTCCCCTTCTGCATTTAAGGAAGGTTCTTATGGACTCTCCCCTTCTTCATTTAAGGAAGGTTCTTGTGGATTCCCCTGTTCCACATTTAAGGAAGGTTCTTGTGGCTTCTCCTTGTTTAAATTTGAAGAAGGTTCTTAACTATGCTTCTCAGAAATTTCAAAAACATAATTTATGCCTAACACTTTGTAATTGGATTTGGCTAACAATTTAGCTAAACCTTCTCCCTTCACTAACTTAGTGGTTTTAATAGTGAGGTCAAACTAAAGGATTTGAGTGATCCACCTTCCTCTTATTCCATCAATGTCTAGTTGGGTAAGAAAATTTTTTACCGCAATGTTAGGGACATAAGCAGTAATAGATGAGTGAAGTACATCCATTCTGAAACATTTTAAGGCATGAAATAGAGCATAGGCCTGTTTTTCAATACTATCATAGTTCAATTCAGCATCTCGCATAACCTTACTAAAAAATGTTATGGGATGATCATCAGAATCTTTATTTTTTTGTAAAAGGACAACAGTAAGGGTGGTTTCAAAAGAAAAGGAAAATATACTGAAAGGTAAGGAATAATTGGGGTTGGCCAAGGTAGGAGCTTCAGAAATGGCTTTCTTGACTTGATCAAAATCATATCTATCAGTAATAGTCCATTTAACTTCATGATTATTTTTAAGAATGTGAGTTATGTCTTTAACTATTTCAGCATAGTTAGGGATGAAAGGTAAGGAATAATTTGGGTTGGACAAGGCAGGAGCTTCAGAAACCACTTTCTTGATTTGATCAAAAGAATATCTAGCAGTAATATTCCATTTAACTTGATGATTATTTTTAAGCATGTCAGTTATGTCTTTAACTATTTCAGCATAGTTAGGAATGAATCTTATCAAGAAGTTAATTTTTCCTAAAAAGGCTTGGATCTCTTTCTTATTTCTTGGCAGTGATAATGATTGACTAGAAGATACCCTTTTAGGATATATTAACACTCCTTTAAAATGATGTGTCCTAACAAATTTCCTTTTTTGATGGAAAAAAAGGATTTCTTATGGTTGATAGATATTCCAAACTTTTTACGCCTGTACAAAACCTTCATCAAGTGTTTTATATGTTTTTTATCTAAATTAGAGAAAATAATTTGATCATCAAGATAAATAACAACAAATTTATTCACCCTACCAAGAAAATCTAAATCCATAGCTCTTTGGAATGTTTCCCCTGCATTTGATAACCCAAAAGGCATTTTGGCATACTTGAATGTACCTCAGGGTGTGGTAAAGGAATTAATATCTCTGTCTTCTAGATTTAATATTATCTGGTTGAAACCAGAAAATCCATCAAGCATTGAAAGCCAATTAGCACCAAAAACATTTTGGAGTAATTGATCCATATTTGGCAGTGGATAGTTATCCTGTAGAGATGATTTGTTAAGGTTTATAAAGTCACCCAAAGTCTAATTTCTCCATTTTTATTTCTGACAGGAACTAACTTAGCTACCCAATCAGAGTATCTTAAGGGAACAATTATTTGAGCATATAAAATCTTCTTAATTTATTTTTCTATGGTAGGAATTAGAACTGGATTAGTTCTTCTTAGTTTCTCCTGATAAGGTTTTGCTTCAGATTTTAATGGGATTTTATGCTCTATCAGATATGTTCAACAAGTTTTCAGATCAACATAAGACCAAGCAAAAACATCTCTGTAATTTTTAAGAAGCTTAATGTATTCATTTTTAACTTCGGGAGTTAAAGATGCACAAATTATAATGTTTTTAATATCTTCATCAGTTCCAATATTAGTTTCTTCAATATTATCTTCTAGAGAAATAGAGAGTGGATTTCTAGGAGCATCATTTTGACCAAATAGCTTTTCTAAAGGTGTAATATTCCAAAATTTGCAAGTAGTAAATTGGAATATTAATTTTTGCTTATATCATCTAGGAGGTGAATAAAATGGGTAAAAGGGCCATGAGTAGGAATAAAATCCATCATAGAGTGAAAGGGATCAATGGAGTAGCTTAATTTTTCACCTTCTAGTGTGAAAAGAGGCAAATGCATGAGGACAAGGTCAAGTTTGACTAAGTCAACAGTGCTACCTAAGAGGGTGTGGCTTGCTTGGGAAGACATCACAGTTTGAGAGGGAGAGAGATTCTTTGTGGAAGAAACCCTAATGTGCGGGGTCCAGGGCAAAGAGACATTCACTTGCATAAAAGGAGGAAGAGGTAGCCATAGTGAGATATGTTTTGAGTATTTGATGATATTTCTATTTAGACTATTTGAAGTCTCCAGCTGTTTAGTTGAGTTGCAGTGATGTTTAGCACGAGGGATTCCTATTTATGATTTCCTCTCCTTCTTGAGAGGCCTCTTAAAGGATTTCACTTCATTTCTCCACATCTTGGCTCAAGGCCAAAGCCACTTCCTTCAGTCATTGCATTAGTTTTGCTGAAGTATAACGTAGTGTTGCTGGGTATTGTAGTGGAGGGTTCCACAACACCATTCCTTGTCTCATCTTTCAGAGAAGGGAGCTTCTAATCCTCGAGAAGATTAGTGAGGAAGGATTCCAGGGATGATTTTCTTATTTTAGCATTAGTCCAAGCTTCTCCTATCATCAACAGTGAAGTCCCTTCTCTAAAATACATTATTTCAGTGCATATCTGCAGTAGGGGTTTTCACCATCATCTTGCAAGGCAAGATCTTCAGTGCTAGGATCAGCCTTGCACTCAAGAGATCCATTGGAGGAGGTTTTCTTTAGATTGTACATCTTATTCATCCATCTCCATATAGTTTTAGTTTTGTGTTGCAGCTGCTACCCTACAACTCCGACATTTCTCCATATTTTCCATTTGTACATGTATTGGAGCCAATCCTCTTAAGGATTGTTGTATTGTTATTTTTAGGGGTTGAGAGCTTTCTCCCCCACATTTCTTGAGTCTCATATTGCTATATATTTTTATTATCATCTTGTATGTTCTAGTGTCTCCTATGAACTACGTTATTTTAGGCTTATGACATATATATGTGTAGTAGTCTTTCTCCATTCTCATGTACATGTCTCATTGAGGTTATAATTGCCTAGCTGGTGTGACTGGTTCCTCAAATTATTGTATAAATATTTTGATATAATATTAAGAGAAGGATATTTTACATCTTCATGTGTGTTGGCTCATTAAAATAATGTTGCTACTCCATTGTATGTTCTTGCATTTGCTGCAGTCCCTCTATCGGGCACTTTCTGAGGACAACTAGGTGTGGGAGATCTGTTTAACCCACCTAGAGGGATTTCTTTTGAGCCACCTCTTGGATTTCAGTATTAGATGGAAGATAGATCCATATTGGAACTCCCAACTATTGGTGGAGTATTCCAAGAATATTTTCATTTGCATGAACTTGGATGACCAGTTGCATGAGGAGGGATATTCAGTCAGAGATGGGGTCATCTACTATCATGTTAGTATATTCTTATCTAGAGCTTCCAAGCTCAAGGAGAAATTACTACAAGCAGCTCATGAGGATTTCCTTTCCAGACCTACTTGTTCTATGAGAGCATATCACACCATCATGGAGGGGTATCTTTGGAAGGGTTTTGAGGAGGAGATGCATGGATCATATGGAGATGGAGGAGTTAGAAAAGCCACCTCTTTTCTCTTTGAGGATGATAGGTGACTCATTTATGATCCAATCCCTTTGTATGAGAAGAATATATGGTAAGGGTGTTCATTATTTACATGATTGTTTACATAATGTATGTGTATGTCCCTTCACCATATATGTGCAGGATGTTGCTCCAAGGAAGAGCATTATTTATTTTTGGCTTCATGGTCTAGTTGAGGCCATAAGCATGATTGATGGCCATTCCCTAGGAGGACTTGGGGAAGAGGCATATTATGGAGGATATGCTCATTGTACACCTTGCATCATTCACTTCCTCCATACTTATGACGAGATTGGAGCATCCAGCAAGTGGTTGAGAAATCACACATTTTATCAATCTCTGTTGCAGTTGAGGGTCAAGATGCATTGGTTGCAATTGAGGGACCATTTTCCTTCTCATTTGTTACATGTGGCAGGAAGCATGATTCTCATTTTTTCTCCCTATGGTTCTATTGTCTCTGTCTTTAGGATGAGCATGCTTGGGAGAGAGACACATTGGGTGAATGTGTCCTTTGAGGGAGAATACTCCCACACTTTTTTCACTACATGTTCTAAGGGGAGCATGGGATATGGTATGGTCACCTTAACAACACATTTGTAACTTTATGAGGTGAGCCATATGATGAATGAGATGCCATATGATGATGACTTCCAACTCATCATATATGGGTATATTTGGGCCAACATGATTTGCAGCATTAGAGGAGAGATCCTTGGAGGTCTAGTCCTCATCTTGCTACCTGAGGAAAACCTTATTGTATCCCAAGGTCATCCAACACTCTACACTTATCATAAGTGGATAGATGTACAGCGTGGGGTAGGCTAAATTGTCTACCATGTGCAGATTTTCATCCCACCTACTTTGTTGGAGACAAAGGTGGAGGACAGTTTACAGGAGTTGCCTAGTTGGGAGGTGACTCATTTTGCATGGCTAATAGCTTGGGGATGGAGGATCCATATGGGAAAGATAGTTCCCATTATATTTCAGATCCCATTCCTCAAAGCGACCTCTAGACATCACTTTTCTATCCTCTTGAGTATTTCACCTTTAAGTGATGATGGCTTGATAGATGACTTGCATGCTGAGGAGGAGAAATACGGAGGCTTGATTGATGAGATAGCATCATTTCACTTGGAGGAGATCATCATACATGGATGCTACAGGGAGAGGATGAAATAACTCAGTCAATCCTTGCACTTTATTGAGGACAAGCAATCTTTGAGAGGGGAGGACTGTAATATTCCAAAATTTGCAAGCAGAAAATTGGAATATTAATTTTTTCTTATATCATCTAGGAGGTGAATAAAATGGGTAAAATTCCCATGAGTAGAAATAAAATCCCTCATAATGTGAAATAGATCAATGGAGTAGCTTAATTTTGCACCTTCCAATGTGAAAAGAGGCAATTGCATGAGGACAATGGCAAGTTTGACCAAGTCAACAGCGCTGCCTAAGAGGGTGTGGCTTGCTTGGGAAGACAACGCAGTTTGAGAGGGAGAGAGATTATTTGTGGAAGAAACCCTAATGTGTGGGGTATAGGGCAAAGAGACATTCACTTGCATAAAAGGAGGAAGAGGCAGCCATAGTGAGATATGTTTTAAGTATTTGATTATATTTCTGTTTAGACTATTTGCAGTCTCTGGCTGTTTAGCTGAGTTGCAGTGATGTTTAGCATGAGGGATTCCTGTTTAGGATTTCCTCTCCTTCTTGAGAGGCCTCTTGAAGAATTTCACTTCATTTCTCCACATATTGGCTCAAGGCCAAAGCCAATTCCTTCAGTCACTGCGTTATTTCTACTGAAGTATAACGTAGTGTTATTGGGTGTTGTAGTGGAGGGTTCCAAAACACCATTCCTTGTCTCATATTTCAGAGGAGGGAGCTTCTATTCCTCGGGAAGATTATTGAGGAAGGTTTCTAGGGCTTATTTTCATATTTTGGCATTAGGCCAAGCTTCTACTATCATCAACAGTGCAGTCCCTTCTCTAGACTGCGCTTTTTCAGTGCATATCTGTAGTAGGGGTTTGCACCATCATCTTGGAGGGAAAGATCTTTAGTGCTAGGATCAACCTTGCACTCGAGAGATCCATTGGAGGATGTTTTCTTCATATTGTAGATATTATTCATCCATCTTCATATTGTTTCAGTTTTGTGTTGCAGCTGCTACCTTGCAACTCCGACATTTCTCCAGATTTGCCATTTGTACATGTATTACAACCAATCCTCTTAAGGATTGTTGTATTGTTATTTTTAGGAGTTGAGAGCTTGCTCCCCCACATTTATTGAGCCTCATATTGCTATATATTTGTATTATCATCTTGTATTTTGCAGTGTCTTCAATGAACTGAGTTATTTTAGCCTTATGGCATATCTGTGTAGTAGTGTTTCTCCATTCTCATGTACATGTCTCATTGAGGTTTTAATTGCCTAGCTGGTGTGACTGGTTCCTCAAAGTATTCTATACATATTCTGCTATAATATGAAGAGAAGGCTATTTTACATCTTCATGTGTGTTGGATCATTAAAATAACGCTGCTACTCCATTGTATGTTTTGGCATTTGCTGCAGCCCCTCTATCGGGCACTTTCTGAGGACAACTAGGTGTGGGAGATTTGTTTAACCCACCTAGAGGGATTTATTTTGAGCCACCTCTTATATTTTATTCTTAGATGCATTTATCTAAGGGATCCAGGTCTTGGTTTCAAATCCTGTAGCAGCCATTCCTAGAAAATGCGTTTTGCAGTCATGCTTTACTAGCAATCCCAATTTGGGGATATTAAAAAAGGAACAAGGCCTCTAGGAATAAAATTTATTGATAGCTGTATAATGTCATGATCAACAAATTTTGTATTTATATTTGAATTCTATTTTTATTTAGCAGCTTCATTCATATATGATTTATCTTCTTCAATTTGTAAGACAGAAAATTCATCAATGACATGAAGAAAGGATTTAAATTTTTCATCATCTTCAAATATTTGCAAATACTTTAGATTATGTGGAATGGATGGCCTATATTGGACTTGGATTTGGTATTGTATCTGGATTTGGTCTGGTATCTTAAAAGAACTGGAAGAAACAACTAAGGGTTCTGCATGAATGTTTTCATTTCTAGGGATGAAAGTTATATTAATAGAATTAAAGGATTTTTCAATTGTATCACAAACTTCATTTCTGTAAGACCCGAGCCTAGGATGATTTTTTTGAAAAAGATTCCTAACATGTATTACTATAATTTTTGAATCAGTAAAGACACTTAAATTTTGCACCTTTAAACTTTTGGCAAACTGTAAACCTAGAAGAAAAGCTTTGTATTCAACAACGTTATTTGTAACCTCAAAATCTAACTTTCATGATTGAGTGATGTTCTTTTTTTCTAGTGAAATTAAAAAAATACTTGCTCCAACTCCATATTTGGTACAAGATCCATCAAATAAAAGTTTCCAAATATTATTTTAAACAGATTTAGGAGTTTCAAATATATCCTAAATCTTGGGTTGACAATTCTGTGAAGTATTTGAAGATAGTTGGAAACAACTAAAGTATTGGTCAACTACATAAATGGGATGGTTTCTAACTTGATCTGCTTTGTAGACAATGTTTAAGAATCTGACCTCCCTATATAACCTAGGGTTTTCTCCCCCATATATAGGAATAGTGGCAAAATACATATCCATTTAGAGACTTCCTCCTAGCTTGGCACAACATGATCTTGATAAAAGAATTCCAAAATTAGGGGGAATATCAGTGACTACTATGTATAATACAACAATTTTGAGTGATATTTGGTGTAAGGTTACCACTAAGTCCTTTATAAGTCCTAAACATTGCACCCTTTTCGAGTCAAAGGTATATAGATCATAATAAGTTCGAGTGATTTCCAAGTTAAGTTTCTCCATAATAACCTTTGGCATTAGATTTTGTGAAGCTCCACAATACAACATACAATTGTATAGTAAAGAATCATATACCTTCAAAGTCACATAGAAGGGTGGTATTGATTCATCAATAATGTTTGAACTAGGACCAAAAGCTATTGTGGATTTCTCATTTTGAAGACTAATAATGTCCCCTTCATCATCCACACTAGAGTTTTGGATCCATTTTGAAACTTGATTCTTGCACCCAGGATTTTTAGAGAGTTCTAAAAATGGAATAAGAATCTTAACTCTTTCTAGCTCTATTTCAACTATAATGTAGTCAAAAAAGTTCTATCAATTTGTGTAGTATCATTTGGCTGATTTAGAGGTTGAATATAAGTAGTTTGAGTTTCAGCAGATTTCACTTGAGTCTCAATTATTACACGGTTTTTAGGAGGTCTACCAGGACCTGCTCTAGGTCTTAAATCATACCTTTTGTTAAGATTTGCAATTAACAACTTAGAAAAGGCTTGACATTTAGAGACCTGAGAACTCTCTTGATATTCTTGAGAGATTTGGATTTGAGGGAGAGGGACAATGGCAATCTGAATACATGTATTTTCTATGTTTAATAATATCTTCATTGATTGAAAAATTATTATCATCGGGTTGTTGATAATCAATCAACAAAGGTGTAGGTACTTGTTGATCATTATTTGGTCTCTGAAGAATTTACAATTTAGGGGTCTTTTTGAACTGACCTTGGGCCTATGTTTGGGGTCTATAAAAATTTTGTTGGACTGTTTTAGGTTGTCTTTCAATATTATAAATCCTATTTGAAAGGTTTATAAGAAGTGATGTGATTTCATCTATTTTTGAGTCTTCACTTTTAGATTTAGAGGAAGAAGAAGCTTCATAATTTGATTTTAATTTTCTTTGGGATTTTTTAGTTTTGACCTTTAGCATAGCTGAGGTAGACCTATTTTCTTCAGCCTCTATAGCATTCATTTTCATGTATTCTAAGGTACGAGTTGTTCTCTCTCTTAACATGACAACAAAATCATCATCAAAGTCTTTGGAGAATCTAACCTTTGTTGCTGCTACGTGTGGTTTACAATTAGGAGGCATATTGTGATAAATTTTATTAAAAAATTTGATGAAATCAGCTACTAGTCCACCATAGTTTCTTTTAAGATCTTCAAACTCTATTAAGAGATAAACATGATCCTTTTTCACACCCCATTGATTTTTAAAGATAGTTGTCAATTCCTCCCATGATCTAATAGATTGAGCTGGTAGTTTTCTAAACCAAATCCTAACATTTCCTTCTAAATATTCCACAAACAATCTCATATACAAAATTTTCATGTTCTATGTTCATCTTATCAACAAAGTCTAGAAATGCTGCTAGATGATCTTCAACTGACAAACTAGTTTCTCCATTAATTCTGGGGAGATGTTTCAAAAACCCAGCAGGAAAATCATTAATTTGGTGTGGGAGTAATAGGGTAGCATATCTTGCTTTTACAATGGGTCTAAAACCAACCATACTTGAAGATGTAGATGTAGAAGATTATATAGTGATGGTTGTAGAAGAAGTAGAAGTAGAAGATGAAGATGGGGAATAAGGAGATGAAGAAGGTGTTGAAGAGGGAGGTGGAGAATGAAATGGAATTGAATACCTTCTTAGTGATCTTAAGGGTGTTATAATGACCAAATTTTGAACATATTCTTCTCCTTCTTTGTGTTCAAATAAAGGATTAGAATAAAGAGAAAAGAGATCTTTGGTTGTGCAAAAGTAGATGGAGAAAAGTATGTGACAGCGAATATGAAATCAATAGGTTTGAATCCAGGTAAATTTATATCCAAGTCCTATTCTAGTATAGGATATTTTGAAGGCACCTCGGGTAATTTGTAAGACTCCAAAGAATGAACTAACAAAGTAGATTGAAAATCCAGTCCTTTGGATACTAATTATTGCACTCTAGGAGGTATATCTTCTAATTCTAGAGGAATAGGTCCATATATGAAAGGATTAGGAACTATTGTGGTTTCCTATTGAGGAACAAAAGAATGGGTTTGATGTATTCTTCTAGAAGAATATTGTCTTACCAGCCTTTCTGGATCTGATAAATGTAAGAAAATTTCAGAGTCAGAATGAGACCTCGTATGCTTTGAAGGAGCCAGCTTGGGCTCAGTGCAGTCGCCAGGTGAATTTTTTTTACCTAAATAGAACTTTAATCACCTTTAAAGGAATAGGACTTATCATTGTCCCAAGGAAAATGAATCAACTTCTGTTCCCTAGAAACAAAGTCAGTCTGATGTTGTCCTCTGAGATAATTGGGGTCAATAATTATGACAGAGAATCTATAATGTTTTGTTTTTTATTTTAAGTTTGGGATTTTTTGGATGACCAATGCATAAAAAAATTTGAAGCTCATGTTTAAACTTTTAGATAATATTAATTAATAAGAAAAAGGGTTGTCGCTTTATTCCACAGAGTAATTTAGATTTTGTAGGTGATTAAGCAGAATATGTAAGAATATATGATTATTTAATTATTCAAAGAGAGGGACTTAAAAGTTTAATAGTACATATTTAACATTATGAAGATGTTGATAATTTATTAATGAGAGGGACTTACATAAACAAATAGCTCAAGAAATCATTCTCTGATAAAGATAATAACTTCAAGAGGAATTTAAGACAACTGAGATTCAACTAATATTACATAGTTATCTTCAAAATAATTAAATACATTTACAAAACAATATGAAATAATAAACAGGAAAAAATCGAAAGGGGACAAAGCTATATGAAACAAATCCAGAATCCTTCTTTTATTATTAATTATTAAAAGCTTGTACATTGTTGCTTACAAAAATGCTTATCCAGGGGTGCAACCCTTAATAACTTGATCTATTCCTAATGACAAAAGTTGGCGGGAGTACTATGATCAATGGAAGCCAACATAGCAACTCAAGAATACAAAAGTTTTGGATGCCAATTTACAACCACATACTTAGTTCCTGAAAGAAAGGTGTATCCAAAGGGAAGTAAATGGATCCATGACATGATTTATTCCAAGAGTATGATTGCAGCAAATCTAGCAGAAGAGGCCTTAAGCAAAGATTTTGATGACATCACCATGATCTGGATTGAAGGAGGGGATAGGCACCTAGTTTATCATAAATATTTTTGTATAAACAGAACCGGAGATCCTACATGGACTAATAATTTTTCATTATGGCCAGGAAATGATCCTTCTATTATTTTTCTTGACACCATTTATAATTTTGTAGGATACAAAAAACTCTGGTGGGATATTCTAAATGTAGATGGAAAATATGAAACCCATTATACAAAAATAAAGTTTGGACCAACATGGGTTATGCAAAGAAATAAGCGGAGTGAATGGCGAAAAGAATGGTGGAATGACTTTAGAGTCAATAAAACTGCCATTGATCCTGCTTATTATGAATCCTATTTCCAACTGCATTGTAATTGGTGTTTTGAAAAAAATATTCCTGAATGTTTTCACACTCCTTGTAATACTGTTGGCGACCTCCAGAAAATTCATGATCATGAAATCTTAAATAAATATATGATCAAGAATTATGAGTGGTTAGTCATGACAAAAATCAAGCACCAAATTGTTTTAAATAAAATAATGATTGTCAGATGAATATACACCAAAGCCTGGGACGAGGCACTGTATAAAAGATTTCGTTTTCCTAGAATCACTACTCTTGATGATCCCTCATAATATGGTTCTCATGGACTCCATCTAAAAGTCTCCACATTGTTTTGATGTCCAGTCACAGACTTAAAGTGACCGGTTTTCTCATGGGCTTTCCGGTAAAAAGCTTCCACTATGTAAATATTCCTTTAGTTTTCTCCTGGGCGTTTTGAATAAAAGTATCCATATTGTCCTATCATGATTGTTTTAGTACCAAGATATGATCTTATCAAGAGACTCAGAGCACTTCTCCAAAAATTGGTGGGATTTGACCCACATCTACCTGATTGATTGATGAATGTACTAAGTACCTATGGACCTGACTCTCAAGTGTTTGTCCCCTCTCACTTCCTATAAAATAAGGAGAGTAAGGCTCATTTGAGACATCGGGTGTGAGAGCTAGAGAGTCAAAGAGTCATTGTGTTTTGAGTCTATAGATTTTGAGTTATTTCACTTCCTGCTCTGCATCTGCGAGCTGGGAGCCTGATCTGCTTGCATCACGAAGTAAATTCATATTCCTGTCATTAGGTTATTCTGAGAAGCCTGCGTATCAGTGTGCGAGCACTGGTAAGAACCTAAAGTGGCCAAAATACATAGGATTGTCGATATGTGTGTCTTTTTCTGTTCAAAGATTGAATCTGTTAATCTGCCAAATAGCCTCCAGAAAGCTATCTTATTTATTAAGAAGAAAACACTGGTAAAAGCCATCACACTCTATCTCAAGAAAGAACAACAAAGTCTGTATCATAAATATATGTAATCTGATAATCCAAGATGAATAAAGAGTGTGATTTTATTCTGCAATTTTTTAGTACTGAAAAACTCTGAGCTTATTAAAGATTGTTGAGGTAGTATATGTGTTGTTTATTTTCACTAGAGGTTCGCCAAAAGGTAGAAAGGATGCCAGACCATTAAAGGCGAGGGAAGCCACAGAAAAAGGTCGCAAGAGCATGAAATATCTAGGAAGATTCGTGTATGGGTTCGTGTATGGGTGAATAAGTATACACAAAGAAGAGACTAAACAAGGCCAGTCAGCCTATGTTGTTGTTGCAAGCTTCATCTGAAGCCCCTACACGTAAAATTGGTATCAGAGCCAAAAGTGTCGCCTGGTTCGTGAAGGTTAGTACTCAAAACCATACTCTTTGTTAAAAAATGGAATCAGCATGAAGATCTGTATCTTTTCGAGAATTAGATAAGAAGGATAAATTCGAATAAAATCCTCTCAGAGATATGTTCGCTTCATCGTCTAGCTAGGTTATAAAATTAGTCGAGCTTGAATATTTAGAATGTAAACCATCTCCTAGATGGATGTTGCCAAATATAAATGCATCCGATGTATATTCGGATTTGTCTACAGTTCATCTAATTGCCGCTACTATAATTTACATAAAGGAAACCATAAGCCAAATTCAAGAAAATTCTAATTGTGTGCAATCCATTCCTCCCCTTGATCCAAAAATTCTTCAAGCATTCGCTAAAAGGCTAAAAACCCAGTATCTTCATTTGGGATGTATTCAGGTAGGAATAAATGCTTTGACCCATAGAGGGCTAGAAACCTTTGTACTTTCCATGGTCAGAGATCTTACCCATAATAAGTATACTGACTCACTGATAGGAGGAATAGTTGCTCCACTTTCGAATGGCCCAGTTTATTTTGATTGTTATCCTAATTTCTCTATATATGTCTTAGACGAGCATATAAATACACAATATGAGGAAAAAGAGACACAATATAGCCATTCAGAAAAGAGGGTGTTTCAAGCATACCAACACCCTATATCCTACATTCTTCCATACTTCGAGTCAATATTCCAAATCCAGTGTGGTAGTTCTTACGGATTCAAAAAATAAAAATATTGAAAACCAAACAATCCGATGGGAAGATCTGAGTTTCCCTAAACACTGGATTGTTCAAAATCCTAAGGCTCATGGTATGCAGGATATTACTTCTGCCAATGTCCAAGAAAAAAAATCTTCTGCTATAATTTATTTTCCTAGAAGATCGACCATCGATCACAAAAGAATAAGTCAGCTCTACAAAGTTTCCCCTTTGTACAAGAATCCTAAAGAAATTGATACTGCTTGCTCTTCTCATTCTTCTATTCATTGTCATCATATTAAGTTATTTTAGTTTTCCCAGTTAGTTAATTTTTCTTCTGTAGAAGTCATCTGTCTAAACTGTAAATCAAATGTAAATCTTAGCCAGCTTGCTGGACTTGTTCTACATTATAATCATCATCCAAGGACTCGAGAAGCCCCACTTTCTACATCAGTCAATCCATGTCCTAATCCCAAATGTTTAGACATTCCCTTTCCTCACGAGTCTGACCATGTGTTGATGATACATAGCCTACCTTCTTTGGAAAAAGAAGATCCCTTGCTTAGAGAAATATTCAACAATATAAGACCACCAGGCATGCCCAGATATGGCATAGGATACTTGGAACAGTTGAACAATTTAATTACGAATAGTAGATTCATTGATTTTCCTGATGACTGCAAGAAGCCGTCAATCCCAGAGATGAACAAATTCTTTTCTATAATGGATGGGTGTGATAAATACAAAATAGATACCCAATGGATGAAAGCCATGTTAAATTGGGATCTAATAACTCATCCTGATACTAAATCTTTTGATCTCAGCACATCTAAAGAAGAAAGAATTAGATTGGCCACTGAATGGAAGACATATATGGACTCCAACAATTTATGGATATCTTTTTATGTCTGGAAAAATATTGTCGAATTAGAATCTATCATGATGACAGGTACAGTCTCATCTTCCATAGCCCGGCACTCTTGGACTGCTATAGATGGCAGTAAAATTGAAACAACTACCACATTCCCTCCATATAAAGGCATCATTTTAGGAGACACACAAAACTCTGCTAAAGTTATCCCCTTAGTTATTAAAGATGACGATGCCCTAGGAATTGATGGTAGAATTCAAAAGGCCAGTGAGTAGATAAATTGAAAAAATACTGCAATCAAAGGTCTAGAGATGAATACTGCTAAAGCAGCGTTTGTCAAATAACATTTTGATGGTCTTCAAGTTTCTATTTCTGATGTAAATAATTCTTTGAATCATGTTTGGTTTTCTACTTCTTCATTGAAAATTTATGTCAGAGAGTCCTTAGAAAAAATTGAATTGGTAGAATCTAAAGTCGACAAAGAATTCCATTCTACCCAAGGACTCATTGAGAAGCTTATTGTAAAGTTTGAGAAGCTTCAAATAAAAGGTGTTGATAAGCCTATCTCGACGTCTTTTCTACACAAGAGAAGTGTGCAAATGCAACATCCTGTCAAGCCTATTGACAGATTTCCTCAGTTATTTCCAAAAGAAGTAACCCAGTCTAAAGCAGAGACAGAAACCCCAGAAAAGACTGAAAAAAATCTCAATAGCCTCTTTATTTAAAGAGCCAGAAGATAAATCTTCACAGAGTTCAGAATCTCAATTGTTTCCCATTTATGAACCACTAGAGAGTCAATTTACCAGGTATATCCAAGCATGAAATTTTCTAGATAATTTTTTGTATGCATTAATATGAAAAATCACATGGACAACTCTAAAAGATGGCACTGGCAATGTGACCATTCTAGTAAATTTTCAGTAATTTTTTCTTATAATATTTCGATAAAGTTTGGCCATAGAATTTTTGGCAAAGATTTTTAATTAAAAATAAAATTTTGAATATAAAAATTGATATAGTCTTAAAAATATTTGATCACTCACTCTATACGAATTTAATAATTTATATTTACCATATAAACAATTTTTTGCCATATAAATGCTCACTTTTACTATAGATTAAAGAACTTATATTTACCAGTTAATTATTAAAGAATTTACCGTTTAAGATAAAGAGAAAACAAAAACACATTTTATGACACAGAAAAATAAAAAAACATAAAATATTTAGAATATGCTACTGAAATCCAGTTAAAAATTTTGGCAAGTACCTGTAATCCACTCAAAGTCCTCTACTAGAGGAAGTCAATTTCATTTTTTTTTTTAATTTATGGTAAATATGAAAAAAACCATGTACGATTTAGAGAAAGGTGTTCGAGAGTGCTTTATTTTATCATGTACTTGATTATAAACTTAGAATTTGATTAGGGAAAAACGGTTGTCTATTTGAAAGCTTTGTGGTTCTTTAAAAAAATTAAAATCCGTCCACTGTTTCTGATAGTTACGCTATCCATCTTCAATACCCGAAAGCTTTATGAGTGAATAAGTGTTGGAAGGTCAAATATATAAAGAAATAAAAAACTAATTATTCTAGGGGATGGTTAGAATGGAATAAATTAAAGGATAAATATTAAATAGATTTTGACCAAATTTCATAAAAGTATATAAAAATTAAACAAGTTTAATATGAGAAATGAGAAAAATAAAATTATAATTAATAAAAACATGGAATGAGAGTAGTTGAAGAATTTAAATCGAATTACTAATTAATTAATATATTAACATGATAATGTGTATTAGGATTCAATAATTAATAAAATAATATTTTAGATAGTTAGAATTATTGTTGGCCAATTCTCATTAATTTGATGGGAGAAATATCATTAAGAAACGATTAAAATTGAAAAATAATTGTTGGGATTTACAATTAATAACTAATGAAATTATAGATGTATAGTCGAAATAGAGAGAGGAGAGATTAGGGTAATTTTCCAAAAGAAAAGTGATTGAGCAAACATAAGGGGTTTATTAATCAAATTTGGAGACGGGATGACAGAGATTAGCATATCAATGGACAATATGGTGGATGACCAGCTTCCAGGAATGACTAAGCTTATATCCATCCTCTCTATTAAAATTATTAGGGTTATTCTTGATTTCCAAGGATTTTTTCTTTGAAGTTATTGCACATAATGCAAGATTGGCTTATCTTGAGAAGCTGAAACTGCTGAAAGAAAAGAATATCAGGCTCATCAAAGATGTGGAGGTATCAACTAGTATAGTATGGGGGTTTTTTGATGGAACCAACCAAAGAGATGTTTGTTCTGTGGGTGTAGTCATTTTCTTCTCCTGATGATTAAATGTGAACTAGGTATTGTTCAAGGCACAAATTTTATAGTTGAACTCTTTGTTATGTGGTCTGCCTTGAAGATTTTCATTTGGAGGCAGTATTCAAATTGTATGGGGATTCAAAAGTTCTCGTGGACTGGTTCAATGGAAGAGTTAAATTAAGGGTCATTCATTTAGATTCGTAGCAAAGGAAAAATTAATGTCATGGCAGATATGTTATCCAAGGAAGCTCTGTTATTCGATGTTGGTTTAATTTTCATCTCAAATGTTTCTAATGCTTCTTGGAAACACTGAGGGGAGTGCGGGGGTGGGGATTAATCAATATTTATTTCAATTTCTATATTATTCCAGTTGTGAATTTTCTTTGATTAAAAGCATAATATACCAAAACAGAGAAATAAAAAATAATTTTATTAATAAAGAAAGTGAGGACTCCAATCCTATTCGAGTTGTACATCAAAATATCCAAATTCTTCAAGTCTCCAACCTTGAATGAGGACTCTAATCCTCAAATATCAATCTAGGCTCCAACCACTACAAGAAAGATACCCTCTACCAGAGGTTATAATGGAGGTTTTGAGTGTTATAAAATTGGCAAAAATTGTCAAAAAAATATTTGCTACAACATTTGTTTTCGGTAACTAAGATTTTGGCAGACCTTCTAACAGAATTTCAACACAATTAAAAAAACGGGGCAACTGAAGGTTGTTACAGATGTTTTTCTCATCAATGCGTTAATCAAGTGTAAGCACACCGGTGCGTTTTATAGTGAACGTACCAGTACTATAAACTTACCAAGCACTCAAATGGAAAACCAATTTAGGACGCCCTAGGGAATTTAGCAACGTCCCGGTGCATGTCAGCCAAACAATTTCCCCGGGGCAGTCGAAGGTGCAAACACTGTGCCATTAGGGTCTAAAACTGCATCGGGTGCATTGAAGGCGATACAATGCACCGGGCCATTCTAATTGGTATTGGTATTTGTGCGGTGCCCATAGGTCATATCAACGCACAAGTACGCAGTATTATACAAACGCACCGGTGCGCAGTATCACACAAGCATATCAAGTGTTCTAACTAGTATTGGTATTTGTGCGGTGCCCATAGGTCGTATCAACGCACCAATGATTAGTCTCACATAAACACACCAGTGCATAGTATCACAGAAACAAACTGAGAGTTATAATTGGTATTGGTATTTCTATGGTGCCCATTGGTTGAAACAGACTGGTGCGCAATATCATTCAAACACACAGTGCACAGTAACTAACACACACCGATGTTCATTTTGTATTTTTTAGAAACATCGACCTCTGACCATGCAATTATTGTGAATTTTTTAAATTCATTATTCATCAAAAGTCGACACATATCTTATAACAATATTCATATAAATTAAATTTTTAATAGTGCATTTGAATGTGATGCTTGGATTAATTTGTTATATCATATCATAATTATTGTGATTTTTAAAAATTCATTATTCATCAAAAGTCGACACATATCTTATAATAGTATTCATATCAATTAATTTTTTATTAGTGCATTTGAATGTGATGTTTGGATTAATTTGTTATATCATATTATCAGATTTTGCATCTCTTCATTATAATATTTAATAATCCATATATTTAATCAGTGGTGTTACATTTCACAGCGAAAATGGAGAACGCAATAGAATAAATTAAAACATATTTTATTATATATATATATGAATAAGACACTCTTTTTCATACAAAATGGGACAGTTATTGATATCCCTTTGTCTTTCAATTGGGACACTATGTCCATTACATTAAACAAAATATCTGATTTCACAGACAAATATTTCAAAAAATACAATGCCTTGCTTTAATATCCAAACATATTGATCATCATTCTTCGCTTGAACTATTGTCACTGCTCGAGCTACTTCAATGACTTCGGTTATTTTCAGGAATTGTTTGTTCACGATATTGATTTTTTTCTTCTTCTTCGCCTTCCATCTACAAACATAAAAATAAATTTTAATGAGTGTATATACATTGATGAGAATAATGAAAATTGCAATATTAAATAATATACATCAATGTAAATCGAAAAGAAATGACGTACCATAGCAAGAATTGACTCATGAACTATACCCATTATTTCAAAACAAAATTTCATGCCATCTTTCAACATTTTATTTGTTGGCGCAGTTCCATACATTGTTTCCTGCAAGTTGTATACCCCATAAAAAATCATATATTTAATATAAAAGTTTTTTTTGTTCTATTAATTATAGACGGAGATAAGTAAAATAAGATCAATAGATGCTTACAAATTCCACAATTAAATCTGATATGCAAACATATACAGACAACCCATATTTAACCCAATGTCAATCAATTCGTGTGATGGTTATTCTTTGTACGTTAGCACCTGTTTGAAGACATTCAATGATGATTGTTGTAAAACAACTTAAAATATACAAAAAATGAAATCTAGTTAAGTTGTTATCAGGAAGTAACAATTACTCACAAACGTAGATATCAACCCTTTTCTTCCTTGTCGTCCTATTTTATGTGTTGAATGGGTTCCATTTTATTTTCCTTTCTCCAAGAAAATACTTGAAAATTAATATTTAATGCTAAATTGTTTGTTTATTGTACCTAATCGGAAAATTCAATGATTACATATTACATTTGAAGCACTTTGTTTTTGAGATGGCTCCTCGTGCGATGCAATTCTGTCCATTTCTTTGACCATCTCCTTGTACACCTTTTTGGACATTCCTACTAGCATATTTATGATATCATCTCATTCATCCTTTGAGATTTTCATAATCTTCCTGAAAATGTAACATGACATAAACTATTTAATTTTAATATTGATATATGAAAAGTAAATATAACAAAAGTGATATTTACAAATGATTGCTTTCTATTAATATATACATACAATTCTAGAAAAATATTTAAAGGAATATTAATTTTTCTGTCCTTGTTTTTTTGTTGTTACACAATTTTTCTATTAAAAGTCTGACATGTCTTATTGACCAATTCTCTGGAAACTCATCATGTAGTTTAGATAAAATTTGGTTCTTGGAATCATTGGATTGATTTTTGTTTTGTAAGTAGGAAGAACATCTATACATTCGTTCCACTAGATCCCTCAAAGTTTTGTAAAAGTTCCCCCCCCCCCTTTCGTTAAACTCTAGGATCACTCTAGATGAGCTAAGGAGCAATTCATTTTCATTTACATGTTCCATTTTTTTTATTTTCTTAGAACAACATTCATTTTCTGAGTTGTTGTTCCCTATAGAATATTAAACATATGTGAATTAATAGATTGTTTGAAACATGTTATCTAATATTTTTAATTATATTATTAATGAAAATTAAAAAAATAAATTCATATTGGGTCGATAGTATTTTTTCATTCACCTGATTCATCCTTCTGCACTTTTTCTATCAAGATTTTATGCTCTTCTGGTCCTACATCAGAAATAACCTTATCTAGCTTCGTCATTTTGTGGCTCTGATGATACACAGTAAACAATACATATTAGTTAAACTTACATATAGTTCAAAAATAATATTTTTTCTAAAGAATTTACAAAGAACTTACATTTTTCCTTTTCTCGATGTCCTATCAGTATTTTTGTTGCTTGATCTCATGTTAGCCATTTCTTTATCAATATGAAACCTGTACTATACCATTCATTAATATATTTTATAAATAAATCACAATCATTTCAGGTAAAAAAAAAAATCAAGAAAACGGTGCGCCTTTCAAGCAGTACGCACCATCGTTGGTGTGGCGTGTTGTTATAAATGCACTTCCAGAATAGTAGAAACATTGTACGATGCTCTTTGTCAACAAGGAGAACCAGTGTATTATATGTTAACTAGCGCACCGATTAGCATAGACAAATTAATAAAAATCCTCTGGTGTTAGTTTTTGTAGCATATGATGTCGTGGAGGGGGTGGTGCGACATGTTCTTGTAAATGCACCGAGAAAATAGTGGACCCCCATATGGTGCTCTTTGTCAACAAGGAGACCCAGTGCGTTATATAGTAACTGGTGTGCCAATTAACACAAAATAAAAATTTGGTTTTATGAAAAAGTACATGTGCGGTGTGATATAATGAAATAGCGCACCAGTGTGCTAATTTACATAGGGCACACAAACTAAAAAAAATTGTTTTTAATTTTTTTTTATCAAACAATATGTGCGCGATGCGCTATGATAAAATAGTGCAATGGTGTGCTATTGTATACAAGGTGCACCGATTAAAAAATTTCTACTTTTTAAAAAATCATGCAAGGGCCGACATGGGTTGGGATTCGACTATGCAAGTCATCCTATGGGTTAGATGTCATAGCCCTATATATATAGTAATACAAACCCTATAAATCTAAAATGAAAAGCCCTAATTCTGAAGTCACAGAAACATGAAGAAGAAAGGGTAGAAACAAAAAGAATCAAGGGTTTAGTGTAAGAATGGATTATTTTTATTTTTATATTTATTGTTATATATTTTTTATTTTTATTTTTCTGAAAATGAATAGTAAATTTAAATTTTTTACTTATTGTGTAAAATATATTACAGAAAATGTAAAAAAAACAATAAAATTTAATCACCAGATGTTTTGAAATTCTATGCTACAGGATTTGAATCACCAGAGGTTTGGAATTCTGATTGTCTGAATAGTTCTGTCCGAAAGTATTCCGCTGCTCCACAATGATTTTGTGCTCTCTTGCTCGAGGTATGTCTCGTGCAAATCTCTCCCTGAATTTTTTTGAAAAAATCATGAAATAATGAATTTTTTTTACTATTTAAAGAATTGTTTTATGAAATTAGATTTTCGAAAATATTTTGCCGCCCATTTTTCAATTTATCGTTTTTTTTGTCACTTAAAAAAAATAAAGGTGCGCTTTTTTTATTTGTGGCTATTCGGCACTGGTGCATCAATTAATAACACTGTAGCAGTGCGTCGTAACTAAAAAGCACTAGTGCGGTTATCTGTACATTAGCACCGGTAACAATAAGTCCATTTTTAAGGCATCGAAATTACTTTTAGGTGTGTACACCAAAATCTATTGTTGATTTTTCTCAAATTTAGGGAGAAAATATGAACATTATATTGAATGGACAATTTTTCAAAATCTAGCTCATTCCATAATATTTCTCAAAGTCCATTGCGGAATTCTCCCTATCCATATCAAGACGTAATATTTACTTCGTATTTTATTTATATTCTCATTATTTAATTGAATTCTTTTTATAATCCTAGGACAATGATGGTAATAATAGTTGTTTGGTATATTAATGTAATTATTTCAACGTCAACCTAATTAATCATGCATTGTCGACGTGCTTACTAATTGATATAATATATGTTGTACCAATCATGTTCAAATATATCTTTTGAAATTAACAGGATTATAGTGATGATGAGCAACCTTCCTACCATCCTCTGTTGCACCCCACAACAATGTCAAATTGAGAGAAGGCTAAACTAAGACAAAAAATCAGAGAGGAACGATACCAAGAATGGTTGAATCGACCACGTATTCAATTCCCACTACGTCTAGATTCACTAATTAGGAATGACTAAAACAATAGTAGTTATTCAGAAGCTGGAAATGGAGACAATCAAATAGAGGTTGGTATGGATGATTACTTGGGGATACGACTACCATGGAGACAATGTTGTTAGATGCATTCTAGAACTATGATCAGCTAGGGGATGATGCTCATATCGCTAATACCTTTTTCGAAAGCCTTAAATTTTCTTCCACCACCCCTCTCTTTGGACCTCGTGATCAGTCAAAGTCTACCCAGTTAGGGACAACAATGTTACTGTACAACTTGAAAGCAAAGTTTGGCTTGTCAAAAGCATGTTTCTTAGAGATTTTGAGGTAAGTTACCATAAATTCCTACCTTATATTTTGAGAAATATAATCACACAATGAATATTACAAATGGTAAATTTTATGAACGTTAATAATTATATCGGAATTAATGTAAATTTAATATTTTTCATGATCACCACTACATGTTATTCAAAGATAAGGTTCTTCTTAGCGATAATGTATTGCCTGGTAGCTGCGAAGAGGCAAAGAAATTGTTGAAAATGTTGGGTGTTGAGTACATATCATATCATGCATGTCCAAATGATTGTATTTTATATAGAGGAGAATAATGCAGACAAAGAGATATGTCCGAAATGTGGGCATGAAAGGTACGATAAATATAAAAAAGAAGGGTAAATTATATGGTCCTCCTTTTAAGATATTGAGGCACATGCCTATAATCAAAAGGATTCAAAGGCTCTTTCGTTGCAAATAATTAGCTATGTTGCAAGGATGGCATGCCTCACATAGAAGTGAGTTGGGAGTTATGTGAATCCAAACAGATTCAATAGTGATTACGCATATAGAGCATACATGGCCCAAAAAATTCAAGGATGAAGTAAAAATTCTACGACTTAGCATAGCCATGGATGGCGTCAACACATATTCCCTCCAGAACACCAACTATTCTTTTTGGCCTGTAGTAGTGATCAATAACAATATCCCACCATGGTTTTCTATGAAGAATTAACATCTTATGCTGGTTCTCAGAGACCCTCGTAGAAGACAAGTGAAGAATATGGATGTCTACTTACAACAACTGGTAGATGAATTGAAGGAATTATGGGATGGGATAAATGAATACAATGTATCGAGACCCATCACAACAGAGAGGATTTTTACATTGTATGGCATATGTGCTTACAAGACACATGATTATCCAGGCTTAAGAGTTTACTCTAGTAAATTACATGTTTACTGATTTGTTTATATACGTAACAATATTCTTTCACATATTAGTTATTTAATTCATTGTAATTGTTCTGATATTCATGGTATTCTTTAATGTGTCATGCATATATATTGTATACAATAATCTCACGGGTCTTCTAACAAAAGGGTATTTTGGATGTAAATGTTGTGGACCTTATCTGAAAGCTACATGGTCCAACGACCTATGAAAGCCAGTGTATGATTGCTCTAGGGTATTCCACCCAGAAGAATGCCCTTACAGAAGAGAAACATCCAATTTCAATGGTAAACAAGAGAGAACCCAAAGGCCTCCAATAACGACACCAGCTGAATGGCTTAGAGCATATGTGAGAGAGAAGGAGAAGGAGTTCATAGAAATTTTTGATTCAAATGGGGAGTCTATGTTCGATGATCCAAAATTCGTCGACATCTATGTTGAGAATTTCCCATTAGGATGAAAAGGAAATCTATCTTTTATAACCTCCCATATTGGGAGCATCTTAATATTACCCACTTATTAGATCCCATGCATATACTTAAAAATGTTTCATCTTCTTTATGGAGGCACATATCATTGAAAAAAAGTGACACATTGGCTGTTCGGAAATATCTTATTACCTCAAAAATTAAAAAGAAAAATTCGCCAAGACAATTAGAAAGTACAGGATCAGAGGTAGGCATTAGTCCCTCTAACTCCTAGTATTTCAAAGAAGGTGATGTCTTATGGATTTAAAAAAAATATGATCTTTCTTTGGCAAAGGAAGTTATAATGGGTGTGATGGTGTCATCATCATACGCTTCTTCACTACGACGTTGCATCACCGTGGATGACCATTTGTCGGGGTTGACATTACATGACCATTGGAATCTTCTAAGAGTACGTACAATTTCAAAAGAATGATTTTATTATTATATATAATAAATTTTATCCCATGCAGGGATCATAAAACATAACTAATTTTGTATATTATTACATGTCTTTATAAATTTGCAGTGTCATTATCCTTTTTTCGTGTGTGGGTGTGTGAAACATGAATTCCCCCAAGACCTAGGATGTGTCATATCTAAATTATCTACATTTGTGCATTGGATCACGCCAAAGGAGATTCATGTGGCTAGCATTCCATGGTGGCATCAAGAGATAGTTGAAATTGTTTGTATGTTTGAGAAGGAACTGCCGATGAGTTTCATGGACTTGCAGGTTCATCTTCTAATCCACCCAGTAGATGAGGTTGAATTAGTTTGGGTGGTTTCTTGTCGTTGGATGTTCTTCTTAGAAAGGTACATGAATAAATTGAAAGGTTTTGTACGACAAAGGGAAAAAGCCGAGGGGTCCATGTTAGAGGGGTACATATCGTATGAGTCTTTCTATTATGCCAGTGAGTAAATCGAGCAGATCGACGACAGACTAGGTGTGGTGATTTTGGATGATGAAAGAGCTGAATACAAAAGAGAAGGAGAGATGCTCCAAACTTATGGAAAAAGGCGCTTGATAAAGAGTAAGTGACTTATAATTTTTCAAATTTACACAAAGTAAATATTCATGTTGAACATCAATATAATTTATATTTTGATCTCATATGTACTATATGTTGGTTTTATTTCATCAACGAATGCAGAAATTGAAACAATCAATAAATTTGTTCTTTACAATTCCGAAGCGACACAACCGTGGGTCGCATTGTATGGAAAAAAGGGGATGAAATGGGATAGTGACAGGAAAGAATTCAGATGGTTGAATGGTATAAGTGTGCCTTATCCCGATCATTTAAAAGAAAATATGCCAAAAATATGCCCCAACAGTAGGGTTGTTGACCAAGTCAGAGAGAAATAAGGTGCAACTGGTAGTTACCCGCGTGCTGAAGAGGATATGCTAAATGTAGGGATTGGGTGCACCCACTTGGTAATAATCTATTTATGTACATTTTAAACTTAATAATACACCTTTGAAAAGTAATTACATCTATATTTCATATTTTAACTGTTGGGTTATCATAAGACATATGACACTATGATTTTTTAACTTTTTTATAGGTGCATTTGTTCCCATCTATGTGGGCATATCGACACCATTTTCGCACAAAAAATGCCGATGATGGAAACATGAAACAAGAATGTGGAGTGGAAGTTGAGTTCAATCAATCTATTCGATCAAGCCACCGTGATCAAAACCGAGTACGAGGGATGTTAGGTTACGTCGGAAAGATACAAGAGATCATTGAAGTGGATTTATTTTCTTTCCAATGTGTTATTTTTAGGTGCAAGTGCTGGGAAATATTTGATCGAAATAATGTAAGGGAATATCGCGATATTAGGTTGATATGTATCAACTCTAGAAAGGTGTGGGATGAAGCTAAGGAGCCCTATGTTTTCCCCAAACACTCCAACCAGGTGTTTTTTAACCCAGATGTGTAGTATAGGGATTGGTGGTTCGTATTGAGACATGACCCTAGATCAAAACATATTTTTGAGAACAATAGTGTTATCATTCCAAGCGAGCTAGAAGATAATGAGAGTGATCATGAGAACCGAGAGTAATATGGTACATGTGTTATTTCATCATTTATACTTTTTAAGATGGGTTTTTATAAAGAAGAGGACTTAATTACCTTATAACTAAGACTCTTTATTTCGAAACATTATAATATGTATTTTGAATTAATTGGTAATTTTCATTGTGTTAATGTTAAAATCATTTCACTTGATAATTTGCAATTATGTTGATCTCGAAAACAATGGAGTATTGTATAAAGTTCTTTTTTTTTGTATGTAAGATCATAATAAATAATGATACTTCTAAAGTACATGAATTTGTTTGCATTATTTTCTAAACTTTATTATGTTACAAAAATTCATATTATTCTAGATTTACTATATTACAATTATTTATATTCATACAAATTTACAAATTTACAATTATGGTAATTTAACAATATTTACGGTATACATTTTCAAAATTGACAATTAATTTATAAATTTACAGATTTAAATTTTTCAATAAAATTGAATGATGACAATACATACAATTACAATTACAATTTTAGAATTTTACATACGATTACAATTAAAATTACAACTACAAGTATTTCACATTAATACAATTAAAATTTTACAAATATTGTACATACAGTTAGAATTACAATTACAATATTACAATTTCACATACAATTACAATTACAATTTTAGAATTTTACATACAATTACAATTACAATTTTAGAATTTTACATATATACAATTACAATTAAAATTACAATTACAATCATTTCACATTAATAAAATTAAAATTTTACAAATATTTTACATACAATTACAATTACAATTTTAGAATTTTACATACAATTACAATTAAAATTACAATTACAATTACAATTTTACAATTTCACTTACAATTACAATTAAAATCACAATTACAATTTTAGAATTTTACATACAATTACAATTTTACAATTAAAATTACAATTACAATCATTTCACATTAATACAATTAAAATTGCAATTACAATCATTTCACATTAATACAATTAAAAATTTAGAAATGTTTTACATACAATTACAATTAAAATTAAAATTAGATTTAGATTTAGAATTACAATTACAATTACAATTTTAGAATTTTACATACAATTACAATTATAATTTTAGAATTTTACATATATACAATTACAATTTAAATTACAATTACAATCATTTCACAATAAATTAAATATTACAATTACAATTTTACAAATATTTTACATACAATTAAAATTAAAATTTGAATTACAATCACGACATAATATTTAATAAATATCATGATTTAATATTAAAAACAAGCATCACGATCATGATAACCATCGTACAAACATCATATTCGACTAAAAAACACATCCAAATTCGCTAACATCATCTAATAATCGTGATCATGATCATCTAACAAAACACAATCATTGTATAACATCATCACAACACAAACATAAAATATACATCTCATGTCAAATAACTGCTATCACATACACATCTATCTACAAGCTGCACATTAAATGAACATATCTAACATGACCTAACAATATACACATCATAAATAATTAAACTCAAGAGGCTGAAACCTAGGGAGATGGTAAGAATTTGGGATTGGAAGACAGAGAGCCAAAGGAACACCGCCGCCATGAACTAGGGTTTGGTGGTTTCTGAGTAGGCTTCCCCTGGCAGACCTCCTACCCCAGCCTTGGGGCCCTTTCTTCTTCTAGAGTGTAGAAAAGTTCACACATGATGGACAATAGTGCGGGGACTATGGATCCCCCATTCTTTGCTTTTCCCTCTAATGGAGCGACGACAGGGGCTGACAACGATCGTGAGAAAAACTCTGGCCTGTTCCTTGACCCAAATGGGGCATCACCTGCAATGAAATCACCAACAACAGCTGCTAAATATACAGCATTAGTTACAACCTCCACATGCATACCCAAGGCCACTACAAGAACCAAGATCGAGCTTATGGCTCATTGAATCAACGGAAAAATCCAATACATGAAGGACCATGTACTAATATGTAATTTCATGGGTTTCTGGCCCACATAGGAATCTCTTCTGGGTTGTATTGCCTCCAAATGGAAGCCCAAGGGACATATAGATCTACCTCTATGTGCCAAGGGCTTCTTCAACTTGATCTTCACTTGCATTGAAGACAAAAACAGAATCCTGGATGGAGGGCCATATTTCTTTAGTTCTATAGGTCTATACCTGTGCAACTAGGTAGAATGCTTCAATATGGACAAACAAGATTTCAGTTGGGCTCCAGTTTGGGTCAGGTTCTACACCCTACCACAAGACTATTGCGATGAGATAACCCTTCAAGACATTGGAAACTCTCTGGGTGAATACATTGAAATAGCAGAAGAGACAAAGATCAACATGCATGCATCTTATGCAAGGATATGTGTATACATGAACATTGAAAAGTCTCTCCCTGATGAGGTAAGTCTGCTTCATGATGACTATGAATGGATCCAAACAGTAGATTATGAACATGTATTGTTTAGATGTAGGAAATGCCACTAGCATGGGCACCTATTAAGAGACTTCCCCCTAAATCAAAGACCTGCCCCGACTAACAAATCCATAGACAAAGACACCAAAGGGTTCAGGAAAGTTGCTAGAAGGAAAAGGCACACCAGGAAGTCAAATACGAACCAGAGAAAAAGAGCCCCAGCATCAAGCAACAACTTGGATGCCCTAGCTGAACTGAATGAGAACGAGAATGAAATCCCAAGAGACTAAGATCAACCCCCGCAGGAGAATCCCCAAACTTCGAAGACCCAACAAACCAAAATCCAATTGGAGGCCTTTCTGCTACCTAAGTCCTCATTGCGCACAATGGACAACTTAGAAAAATGCAAAGGTGTAGTCATGGAATCAAACCCTGAAACAATGGAGGAAGAACCAGAGAGCATTGACTACGGAGACCTCGACATCATGGGGTTGGAAGATACATGCAAGCAGAAAGACTTTCTCTCAATTTTGTAGCAACAGATCCAAAAATTGGAGGACGTCCTCCTTAGATCTCAATAGATACCCTCCCTCGGCATTCGAGGTGGCACACTCCTAAACACTAAAATCATTCTGAAAGAATTGCAAAAATGAGGAAGAAGAACCAATCTGCAATGATTGGTCATCATGGGCAGCAAGCTAGTAAAATCAGGGTGATATCCTAAGTTAACAAGGTTTTACTATGTAGTCCACAACACCCCTCAATGAAGATCATCTCATGGAATATCACAGGGCTCAATAATCCCTCCAAGCACAGGTTAATCAAGAAAATAATTACTAAGGAAAATCCCATGATTTTATTTATGCAAGAAACCAAATGCTCCAGCTCAACTTTGGACACAATCTTCAAAAGACTCTAGAAAGGCTGCAACACCCTAGTTGTTGATGCAAGTGGAGATTCGGGAGGCATAGCGATTATTTGGAACCCCCACTTGATCACCCTAGAGAACATTCAAGCACATCGACGCATCATTCAAGCTTCCTTCCATCTAATTGGAACCAACATTCATGGACATCTCACGAATGTCTACTTCCCACAATTAATACAACAAAAAACAGAGCTTTTAAATAGATTAGCAGATCTCAACAACCAACGAACTCACGTTCTCTGGCTGATTGGAGGGAACTTTAACATGATCACAACCCTTCAGAAGAAAAAAGGAGGAAGAACCCATCTTGACATGGACAGCTCCAAATTCAAGGATTTCATCCAAGGCAATCATCTAATATATCTTCAAACATCCAATGGAATCTTCACTTAGAATAATCAGAGGGGAGGATCCCATCAAATTGCATCTATATTGGACCGCTTCCTCATCACGGAAGACTTCATCCACATGGGAGAGAGCTTACAACCACCATCATTCCGTCCTATGGTTCAGATCATTAGCCGATCAAGCTCCAATGGCTTAGACCTAGTATAGCCACACATAAACCCTTTCACTTTGAACAATTTTGGCTCAAACATCTAGGGTTCAAAGAACTTATCTCGGATTGGTGGGCTTCCGTCAATCCACACTTGGGTACAAAAATGTATCAGTTCTAAAAGAAACTGGAGATGCTCAAAGGGAAACAGAAACAGTGGAACAAAACCACCTTCGGTAACATCTTCAAAGACCAAAGAGATATGGAAATGAAAATGCAATAACTCCAATAGAAAATCATCTCAGAAGGAAGATTAGCAGACTCAGAGACTAAGGAAAAGAAACTAACAACCCAACTTGAAGAAAGAAGAAGTCAAGAAGAAATTCTAAGGAAACATAAATCACGGATATGTTTGCTCAAAGAAGGAGAAGTAAACACAAAATTATTTCACCACTCCACTATCCAGCATAGGATGCACACTAGAAACGCATTCCTCAAGAATCAAAATTGGGAGTGTATTAAAAACCATGAGGACATCACAAAGGAATTTCTCAACCTCTTCAAGGACATCCTGAAAGAATCCAACACCCAATGATAGGAGGCCATTGAGAAAATCACACAGCATATTCCAAAACTGGTCAATGTGGATCAAAACAAGATGCTGCTCAAAGCCACAACACTCATGGAGGTCGAAAAAGAAGATTTCCAATTAAAATAAGGGAAATCCCCTGGACCAGATGGATTTACCACCAACTTTTTCCACTTCTTCTGGGACACTATCAAAGGGGAAATATGGGGAATAGTGGAGGAATAGTGCAACAACCACTGGATTCTTCTAGTTCCAATGCAACTTTCCTCACTCTCATCCCAAAGGAATATAATGTTGCTTCCCTAAGTAAGTACAGACCAATTGCACTCTGAAATGTTATTTACAAAATTATTTCCAAATTTATAGCTAATAGATTGAAGCAGCTTCTTCCCATGCTTACCTCTCCAGAGAAAATGGGCTATGTTGAGGGTAGGAAGACCCTTGATGGAATCATTTTAACCCATGAAGTCATCCACTCGTAAAAAATCTGAAAAAAGCCTAGAATTATCCTCAAAATTTACCTTTCTAAGGCCTTCGACAAGCTCAGTTGGAACTACATCAAGCAAGTTCTTCTAGCCTTTCGCTTCAGTCAAACTTGGGTTTGCTGGATCATGAGCCTGATATCCTCTCCCTTCATCTCCATCCTATTCAATGGAATCCCTTGGCAACATTAAAACTCTCTAGAGGTATAATGCAAGGAGATCCTCTCTCACTTTTTCTCTTTGTTCTTATGGTTGAGGGTCTGGGCCACCTGATCAAGAGCTCTATCCAATCTCATTACCTTCAAGATATCCCATTACACAATATTCCCCCCCATTTCCCATCATCAATTTTTGTATGAAAACGTGATCATGGGTCACCCCTCTGTGCAGCAAGCTTGTACCCTCAGAACCCTTCTTGATTGTTTCTCTAAAGCCTTCGATACCACTGTTAACCCTGAAAAACAACAAATATTCTTTTTCAACACTCCTCTTGTCACCCAACGCAATATAGCTTGCATCCTTGGCTTCAACATAGCCTCTTTTCTATCCAAGTACTTGGGATCTCCTCTCATGGACTCAGCTATCAAAAATTCATCCTAGAGACAGTTGTTGGACAGAATGGAGACTAAACTGTCCACCTGGACCCATCATTCTCTCAACATCACAGGACACTTGGTTCTCATCAAATTTGTTCTTTAATCTCTGACCATATACCTCTTTTCCATTCTGGCTATACCAAAATGGGTCCTCAAAGCCATCTGCAACATTCAACGAACCTTCCTCTTGGGGGGGATCCAAAGACAAGCACAAATGGGTACTAGTCAAATGGAAAGAGGTATGTATGCCAAAAACTCAGGGAGGACTTGGTCTAAGAGACACGAAGCACAACAACAACATCATGGGCGCTAGTATATGGTGTAAATGGGTCTCCAACCCACATATATTGTGGGAGACCTTATGTGTAGCTAGATGCCAAAAATTTTCCCAAGAAGGAACTAATCAGATTCAACATTTCTCTTGGAGGATCCCAAATCTGGACTGAGGTTGGTCAACAAAAACATCTGATCCAAACCCACAGCTTTTGGGAATTGTGCGATGGCTCTCAAGCCCAGTTCTGGGAGGATTCATGGCTGAAAATTCCTAGCCTATCCTTGATCTTCCCTCACCCCATCTGGTGCATGGTCATATAGTCAAGAGAAAAAAACTATGTCCAGGATTTTTGGACTAGAGAAACAACCCAAGGTTACAAGAATTGGCTAGACATTGATAGATGGCAGGAAGACTAGAACAATGAACTACACAAATATATTTGGGAGAAATTAACTAAAAGGAGAATCAGAACTCTGCAAGGGCCAGACATTCTCTATTGGGGCCATACTCCAAGTGGTAATTACTCAAAAAAGGAAGCCTACTATCTCATTCAACCTCTAAAACCTGGCCCCACAAATCAGCTATGGAAGAAGATATGGGCAGCTAAGCTCTGGCCCAAAGTAGCTACTTTCTTATGGCTGCTAAGTAAAAGATTCATCCTCACATGGGAGAATCTTATGAAGAGAGGATTTGTGGGTCCTTCGAGGTGTCCTATATGTCAAAATGACATTGAAACTATCGATCACTTGGTGGACCTTTTCTCCATATCCAACACTTTCTGGGACATGATTTAGATCTTATGCAGAATATCCAATCGAGAACGGGACAACATAACCAACACTATTAGACTATGGTAGGACAACCCCTATTCCAGTAATATCCTAAACCGTCTCTCGTAGCTCATTCCAGGCTTACTCATATGGAACCTCTGGAAAGAATGAAACAACAGGATATTTAAAGATACTACTTTAAACCAAGAGCATATCCGAGCCAAGATACACAACAAATTAGAGGAAAATCTTGCCATGGTTCACTCGGAGAAGGATGAATTCCCGACAAAAATTGCTGAACACACCATTTGGAACATCTGGAATATAAGTATTAAGCCCCCGTGGAGAAATCCCCCTCAAGAACAGGTAGGATCAATGCTCCTAAAAACTGGAATCCCCCCCCCCCAGATGAAATTTTCAAATGCAACTTCAATGGAGCCTCAAAAGGAAACCCAGGGGAAGCCGTATTTGGGGGAATCTTCAGAGATTCTAGTGGAAACCCCCTAAATGCCTACTATGGAAACCTAGGGTGGGATAGCAACAACACTGTGAAACTAGAGGGGCTTATACAAGGTATCTCCATAGCCATTGAGCTTAATTTTTTCCCAATGGAAATGGAAGGAGATTTTCAACTCATCATTCAGCGGCCGCCTGCATCCTCCTTTGCTTTTATTCCACAAATGTCTCTACCAGATGGAGGCTAGCCAACTGTCTCAATGACCTGGAACAACTGCTACACCATAACAAGAACATTACATTCCACCATGTGCACAGAAAGGAAAACACCGTAGTAGATCTCTTGGCCAAAAAAGGAGTAGATAGCCATTCAATGATTTACCACTATAATTTTCCTTAGATTCAGGACATAATCTTGCATGAGAGCTTCCACACTCTCCTCCAAAAGGATTGAACTCCTCCGAATGCAGGTGACATGCCTCAATCGTGCGAGGACATAATCTCCCATGCTCAGGCTGACGACGCCCTACAACGCCGGATCTAACTTGATTCAAACACTCAATTCATCAATCATTCATATCGGTGCTCTACTGCACCTGACCTCTCGCCATACTTTGCATCACATGTAGCCACATTTGGACTATCCCTCATCACATTTGAGAGCATGCAACAACCCCTCACCACATCTTCTCTCGTGCCACAACCCCTCCTTTTTGCGTGCCCCCTACAACGATCCTCCCGTCTAAGCGCCTCCCTATTGAAAGCCCCTCCTCCCGTGCCTCTCCCTGCTGCACGCTATATGTGGGGAGCTCTATCGTTGTGCACCCCTTGCTACGCAATCACCTATTGCCCCCCCCCCCCCCGCACCTTTGCTACACGTACTCCAGTTGCACATCTCAATGCTTTGGGGCCAGCTTCCTTACCTCTGATTGCTAGCTTCCACATGGCCTCACGACAAAATCAAAAGCCCATCAGGGGAGGCCAAAGAGGTGTGTTCTCAAGGTGCTATCACCGTGGTCAAGATTAGTGTCTGGAATCCATTAAAGGTTCCTCTTCAGGCAGCCACGATAGAAAGGCTACTTAAATTCCTGATTGCACCGAGGAAGAGACTGTCTTAACTCCGGAGAAACGGAGGGGAAGAAGAGGCCCTAGGAAGTCTACCATAGTGCACTCTGTGCTGCCCACTCCTTGGAAGACCAAGCCACTCCCTATTCACGAGCTAGCGGAGGAGGAGACAGATGTTTGGATCATGGATTCAGATGAAGTTTTGACCAGAGTTTTAGATGCACAGTACCATGTTTCTCCAATCATATGCATAGCTCCCCCGAAGCCCCCGTGCGAGCCAACATCTAAGGAGGAGGCCATTGCATGTGAATATGGATGCCTCATCGAGGAGGAGGACCCCACAAAATAGGATGATGAAGGAACACCATGTCTGCACGATAGCTTGGTTCATCTATGTTTTTTGTCAACTCAAGAATTACTATAGTTATTTTTTTTTATATGTGTTACGAAACTTTTTGTAAAACATCACTGTTTGAATCTTTTAATGGGCTAGTTTCCTCCTAGGAGGCAATGCCAAAACTGCTTTATTTTGAAAGCTACCAAGGCTGGGATAGGCTAAGCACCACTTGCCATCTCAGCCCACTGCCTAAGTAAAGTTTCTTTTATGATCTAATATAACTTAGCCTAACTTACAAAAAAAAACAATATACACATCATGATGAACACCAACATGTAAATTAAGCAAAACTGCAACATGAACATAAAATACATGGACCATATATATATATATATATATATATATATATATATATATATATATATATATATATATATATATATATTTATATTTATATATATGGTCCATGTATTTTATGTTCATGTTGCAGTTGTGCTTAATTTACATGTTGGTGTTCGTCATAATGTGTATATATATAACTTTATAATGTTAAAAATATACAACTGCAATAAAACTGCATATAAATGTCCAATATCAGCTAGTGTTACATCAATAGTAGTACTAGTGGAGGCTTTCTCAGTCAATGATGCATCCTCAACATGCTCAGATAGATGTTGATCATCATGTGCCTACTGATTTGGTGGTGCCTCATGTTTATTAGGATAAAATTCCTACTCATGATGAGTCGTGGATGGTCCAGCTTGCTGATCTATGGATGGTGTGGTGAGTGGCTCATTCGATGGACCTACCTCCTCAGGTGGACCTACGCCTTCCTCAGGATCAGGTGCCTGCTCATGATCATAACTGTTGGATGTTGTAGGCTGCTCATCTTAGACACGACGTGGAGGAGGAGGTGGAGTACTAGCTGAACGATGGTCACTCCCTTGATCATGATCATCTGATGATGCGCTGCTCAACTCTTGACGTACTACATATCCACCACACCTATGTCGATTGGCCCTCCTCGCCCGTGTCAGTAATATGGTAGCTCCAATAATATGTCGCATCAGGGTCAACATATCATGGGGCATGCCTCACCATATCTCTTTCAGCCTATCATTAGCCTTTACCTCTCTGATAGTGGCCGACCTGACTCCCTCCTCTATTAGGAGTTGATAGAGTTGGTCTCCCAACTCCATCCTAAATCTAGTGTCAGTCCTACGCCTCACACCTGGCGGTACCTACGCATGATCATGAGGGCCAAGTCTTTCACATGCCTAATCCTCTACATCTGCCATCTCTTGATCACCAGCAGGATCTAAACCTGGATCATTTGGTGGCAATGGCATCTCATTGCCCACAAATGACCCAATATCTACAATATATATAAGTACACAAAAATAATTAGACATTTTCATTAAACAATTTAATAAAACAAGTTAAAGAACGTGTTAGAATAAATTTAAAGAAAACACTAATATTACCTCCCTCATCTGGCGGCTCATCATATGTGAAGAGGATGTTGGCACACCCTCGCCAATCCAAACCAATATACAGACATGGCACCAAAATGAAGGCGTGATCATCAACACTGGATAGAAACTCCAATTCATCATGAGATATCCTGGCAGAAAAGTTAGACTCGCCCCTCTTGGGAATCATCTGGCCCCACATCTCCATCCGTACGTGCAACATCAGCCTATGATATTTCCTCACAAAAGTAGGCCTCGTCTCAGGAAACCTCTCAAAAAAAAAAAAAAAAAAACTCTGAATCAAAAGGGAATTTCACCCTCCTTTGTGCCTAACAATGACATCTATCTAATGCTGTACAGAATTACCGCAAAACAAATCATAGACCACCTCACAAGTCATGGTGCCTGTAATAAAGAATCAACATAAAATAAAAGTGGGAAACTAATGTGTTGCTCATCATTGGTATGGTGTGAAATGGTCGACAACAGTAGTGAGAGGCACCTCACCTCCTCTACACTAAACGAAAAAATATGTAATTGACCCCCAGAGACCTGAAAATCTGCAGGATAAAGTATATTGGAACTAATGTATTTTGGGAGTACACCAGCTAACTCCCTGTTGCATACCCAACAGGGACCTATGGGAATGAGGCAAAATCCTACCCTCTCCGAGATAGGCCAGTAATAAAATATATGTCCTCCTTAGTGGGCATGTACCACTGGTTAGGACCAACCAAGAAAGCTTGTTGGTGGGTAGTCTACTTGAATGAGATGTCACAATAATCCATTATGGACCTTCATGGATGTAGACTCCTCATAGAACTTGAGAAGTCCTACCTCCCTTAGGAGAATCTGGGTGGCTGTCGTAATAAGTTGAGGGTACATAAGTATCTCCCTCTCTCATGCCTCCCACAGGCGAACCATGTTATATTGGTTTTCCATATGTTCTTGTTGTTCCCTCTCTTCTCTCCTTTGACGTCCCTAAATGATTCACATATTAAATACATTATTTTTATTAAATGATACATGTATTTACAAATATATATATATATATATATATATATATATATATATATATATATATATATATATATATATATATATATATATATTACTTTGAAAACATGCGTATACCTTAATCGATAGGAAGAAGAGCACATCAATTTTCCATTGCCTTGGAAATAACCTCAAGATATGATTTGGACATAACAACCACAACCTATTAAGATTGATCTAACAAACATTGATATATATGAAACAATTATGTGATGTTGAGATTCAACAAGAAGATTCAGTACCCACGCCTAGTCAATTAAGCACCTGGTTGCATTAAGCAACCAGACTAGGGTGGGGCCCACAGTGTTATTTTCGGGTGCATGTCTATTTTTATTATCCCTTAATTAAGATGGAAATTATATTGTAATATATTCTCAAAGGGGACTTGAATGAGTTAACTGAAAGTGATAAATTTAGTTAGCTAGTGGATTTCGAGTTAGAGGTTGTTGGTGAGGCATGCAAAGTAATTCTAGTTGTAACAGAGTTCAAAGTGCAGTGGTGCATGAGTTGGTGCAAGTTGTAAATCGGTTTAACTCAGTTAAGTGAGTAGAACTCAATTGTTCTAGTTGTAACTGAAGATACACTAGTGAGCGATCAAGTGAATTAAATATTAATTAATTCACAATCAGTGATCTCATAAGAAACTAAGGATTTACTATTATTAGATGCATGCATGTCAGATCCAATGGAGACCCAGTTGAGTTCTAGGTGAAAGGGAGGTTGAATATCAGTTGTAGGATTATATGCTTGCACAAATGCATGCAAAAACCCATTGGAGTTCCCATGATACTTGCACAGTCAAGGTAGGAAAGAATTCCTATCTCTTAGGAATCTTTACCATCACGGATTGCGCAAGCAAGGCAGGCTGTGTGGAGGCTGATAATTGGTTATGTGTTGGTCAGTTTTTCATATTAAAGTGTGAGACAATTAGCTGAGTACTGGAGGGCTCTTGTGGGAAGATTTTTGTATGTAATTGTTTCATGATCCATGCTTAATATACAATAGAAGATAGTTGGGTTTTCAGATGTAATCTTTCCCTGGGAAGTTATCTGTCTTGTGTGTGATTGATCTTTCTTCATGTTCATGTGATCAGCGATCGTAGTTTTAATTCCACAAAATATTTTTAGAAGCTATTCAGTATTTAAATTTAATATATTGTTCGATCGAGTGAATCCAAGATATGCATGCTTTTTGTATAATTTATACATTGTATCATAGCATAGGAAATTGCAGAAGTGAAGAAGGAGCTGAGTTTGTGATTGGATAGAATTCGAATTTGCAGAAAGACTTTCTTGGTGATATAGATGATTCAAGATCAAAATGCCTTTCAATGGCTTGAGGTTAGAGTATGCACTCGACGGTAGCTCGAACTATATTTCTTGGAAGGACAGGATGGAGGCAGTACTTGAAGACAATGGCTTGAATGAATTCATTGACAATGATGTTCCTAAACCCGCTGTGGTAGATGTTGCAAATCTTGATGCATGGAAAATGAAAGTGGAAAAGGCAAGGAGGATACCGTTGGAGGGAGTACGAGACCACATTGTCTCAAGACTTCATGGGAGGGCCACACCATATGAAATGTGGAAGGCTTTGACGGATCTATTCCAAAGCAATAATGACCATAGGAAATTGACGCTCAAAGCTAAACTTAGGAAGGTCAAGATGGAAAATGGCGACACCATTCCAAAATATATAACAAATTTTGTCCAATGTCGGGATGAACTAGGGAGCTTTGGAATAGTAGTTGCTGATGATGATTTGGTGAGCTTGGCTCTCCTAGGACTTCCCAAGAGTTGGCACAGTTATCAAGACTCTGTCAATGGAAGGGAAAAATTGCTAGATCGGGAAAGACTGTGGTTGGATTTGGTGGAGGAGGAGTTCAGACGGAACACCAGAGATGGATCTTCATCTAAAAATGAGGATGAAGAGGATTGTGCTTTTGCTTCCAAGATGAGGAAAGGCGAGGGGAAGAAATTCTAGTCAAAATCTGAGTCCAAGAATGGCAAGAAGAAGGACATGTCCAAGGTGAAGTGTTTTCCCTATCACGAGCATGGGAATTTTGCAAATAATTGTCCACAAAATAAGAATAGCAGGAACACTAGAGGATCTGCAGCTGCTGAGGCCCTTGCCTCGCAATTTGAGCTTGACTTCTCATTGATCACATGCAGTGTCCAGTGTATTGGAATCTGTGTGGTATTTAGATAGTGGTGCTTCCTTTCACATGACGGGAGATAAATAACTTTTCAGTGACTTGGAGGAGACATATCTCCAGATGCATATTGAAATGGGTGATGATGGGCGGTACAGTGCTCTCGGGATTGGTACCATTACCTTTCAGAGGCAGTCAGGTAAACCCTTTCAATTAAAATATGTAATGCATGTACCGGGTCTAAAGAAAAATTTGGTCTTAGTCGCAATGTTGGACGATAGAGGCTCTGATGTTGTTTTTAGTGATGGAAATGCTTTCCTGTGACATAAAATAACAGGACAATCCAAGAGGATAGGGATTCGAGTTAACAATCTCTACAAGTTGGAGGTAGATGGTTGTGCAACAATGATGGGCAAGGCAGATTAAGTGGTTAGCTGGGATGAGGGCGAATTATGGCATAGGAGATTGGGCCATATTCACCATGGAGCCTTGAAAGTCATGCATCAAATTATACTGGTCTTCCCAGAGGTGCACTTGCGAAGTCAGATACATGCAATGGATGTACTATGGGAAAATATGTAAAGGTCACCTTTCATGAGAAGGAAAAGAGAGCTTTGGGGATCTTTGTGAGAGTTCACACAGACGTGTGTGGTTATTTCTCGATTGCTTCAACGGAAAAACATAAGTACTATGTAATCTTTTTTGATGACTTTTCTCGTAAGTATTGGATCTTCTTCATGCAAAAGAAAAATCAAACATTCTCTAAGTTCTGTGAATTTAAAGCATTGGTGGAGAAAGAGTTTGGGAAACAAGTGAAGGCTCTTAGGAGTGATAATGGTGGAGAATACATTTCTAACGAATTCAAGAACTTATACAACAAAAAAGGAATTCGAAGAGAACTCATAGTGCCTCATAAACCACGGCAGAATGGGGTCACGGAGAGGAAGAACATAACTATTGTGGGTGCAACACGAGCGATGTTGCATGATCAAGGCCTACCGATGCATCTGTGGGAAGAAGCATGAAATACAATGATACATGTGCACAAAGGTTGTCCTCATAGAGTACTTGGCATGAGTACACCTGAAGAGGCTTTCACTGGTAAGAAAGCTAATGTTTCACACTTTAAGATTTTTGGCTCATCTGTTTATGTGCATGTGACCAAGGACGCCAGGAAGAAGCTAGAACCAATTTTTGAGTTTGGGAATTTTTTGGGGTACACTAAAACACCCCAAAATTATCATGTGTATTTTCCAAACAAGAGAATGATTATTTTTCAACGGGATATCAAATTTTATGAGGAGAAACCATGTGGTTGTCTCTTGAGAGGGAGCTGGACTCGCATGCAAAGGAGGAACTATTGGTTCCCAAGGATGAGCCTCAAGATGTGGATCAACCACATGAGGAGGTTCATGGAGTGGAGGAAATCACTCATGCATAGCCATACATCAGAAATGGTAGAAGGTGCACCATGGAAGGTGATAGGCTGAGACTTGATGCTACACAGAATGTAGGAGCCCTTACTTCACAGCATAGATAGAGACATTCTCCTAACCGATTTACTAGATAAGTGGACCTTATGAGAAAATGTATTGTGACTGAACTATCTTCCTTTCAGGAAGAATTACATCAGCCATCAACCTACCTGGGTTGATGCAATGGTGGAGGAGTATGACTCCATTGTCAAGAACAGTGCATGGTAGATAGTCCCAAGACCGGTCGATAAATCAGTGGTTGGATCGAGATGGATCTACAAGGTAAAGCAAGTTGCTGATGTGAGTGTGGAGAAACAAAAGGCTAGATTTGTGGCCCAAGGACTCTCACGTATAGAGGGGATAGATTATGATGAGACTTTTGTGCCTGTCACAAGGTACTCTTCCATAAGATCCATCCTTACACACTTAGCACAGATGGGTTGGCGCATTCATCAGATGGATGTGAAAAATGCATTTCTCAATGGGATCATTGAGGAATATGTGTACATAGAGAAGCCCGAAGGTTTCGAAATATTCAACAATGAGTCACATATGTGCAGGTTCAAAAGAGCACTGTATGGGCTAAAGCAAGCACCTTGTGCTTGGTACACTCGGATAGACAACTATTTCACCAGACTGAGCTTCACCAAAAGTGAAGCAGATGAAAACCTGTACCAGATTGTGGTTGAGGGTAAGCTGTTGATAATTGTTCTTTATGTTGATGATCTAATTTTGACTAGTGATGAGTAGATGATACACTCATGCAAGGAGGATCTTGCAAGGGAGTTCGAAATGAAGGACATGGGACTCCTTCATTATTTCCTTGGATTGGAAATATGGCAGTGGGATGGTGAAATTTTTGTGTCTTAAGGAAAGTATGCAAAGGAGATACTGGAAAACTTTAACATGGAGAGCTGAAAATCCATGGATACTCCTCTTCTAGGAAATTGGAGGAAAGAGGATGTTATTTCTGGAGAGGTAGTGGATGCTACTGTCTATCAAAAATTAGTGGGCTCGATAATGTATCTAGTGAACATGAGACTGGGCATTTTCTACGCGGTTAAGCAACTGAGTCGGGCTATGGTTAAGCCTACCGAGCTCTTTTGGAAGGCAGGGAATCATGTCCTGAGATAAGTGAGGGGCACATCAAAGTATGGTCTATGGTATAAATGAACGGATGGAGTGAAGTTTCATGGATTCACAGATTCAGATGGACTAGAATTCCATCAAACATAAAGAGCACATCAGGGGGGATCTTTAGCATTCGATCGACAACCGTTTCCTAGTACATCAGGAAACAATGATCCATGACACTCAGTTAAGTGGAAGCGAAATACATGGCAGCATGTTAAGCTACATGTGAGGCTATCTGGATGAGAAAGATCTTGGTTGGTTTGTTTGGTTCTCATATGGATCCGATAATGATTCATTGTGATAACCAGAGTTGCATTAAACTCTCGATTAATCTTGTGTTTCATGATAGGTCCAAGAATATAGATATATGGTACCATCATCTCAGATATTGTGTGTCAAGAAGGATCATGTTGCTTCATCACATTCCCATGGAATATCAGGATGAAGATATTCTGATGAAGGCGTTCACCAGGATAAAATTATAATACCATAGAGACAGGATCGGGGTGAAGGATAATCCCTTTCTTGTTGAGAGGGAGTGTTGAGATTCAAAAAGAAGATTCAACACCCATGCCAAGTGCATTAAGCACCTGGTTGCATTAAACACCTAGACTAGGGTGGGGCCCACAGTTCTATTTTTGGGTGCATGTCTATTTTTATTATCCCTTAATTAATATGGACATTAAACTGTAATATATTCTCAATGTGGACTTGAAAGAGTTAACTGAAAGTGATAAATTCATATAGATAGTGTATTTCGAGTTAGAGTTTGCTGGTGAGGCATGCAGAGTAATTATAGTTGTAACAGAGTTCGAAGTGCAGTGGTGCATGAGTTGGTGCAAGTTGTAAATCAATTTAACTCAGTTAATTTAGTTAAACTCAGTTGTGCTAGTTGTAGCTGAAGATACACTAGTGAGAGATTAAGTGAATTAAATATTAATTAATTTACAATCAATGATCTCAAAAGAAACTGAGGATTTACTATTATTAGCTGTGTGCATTTCAGATCCAATAGAGACCCAGTTGAGTTCCAGGCGAAAGGGAGGTTGACTATTAGTTCTAGGATTATTTGCTTGCACACATGCATGAAAACACCCATTGGAGTGCCCATGATACTTGCACAGTCAAGGCAGGCAAGAATTCCTACCTTTTAGGGATGTTTACCATCAGGGATTGCGCAAGAAAGACAGGCTGTCTGGAGGCTGAGAATTGGCTATGTGTTGGTCATTTTTGCATATGAAAGTGTGAGACAATTAGCTGAGTATTGGAGGGCTCTTGTGAGAATATTTTTGTATGTAATTTTTTCATGATCCATGCTTAATATACAATAGAAGATAGTGGGGTTTTTAGTTGTAAGCTTTCCCCTGGAAATTATCTGTGTTGTGTATGATTGATCTTTTTTCATGTTCATGTGATTAGCGATTGTGTTTTTAATTCCGGAAAAGATTTGTAGAAGCGATTCAGTATTTAACTTTAGCATATTGTTAGATCGGGTGAATCCAAGATATACATGCTTGTTGTATAATTTCTACATGTGACAACATACCCCATTGATCTAGTACACATGGATGAATATGAAGCAATCTCTCAACCATAGACTGCATCTTCAAAACTATTCCTAAATATGGATTTATCCATTCATGTGTTACCTACATATATTTCCAAAAATTAAGAATGATTACCTTACACAACAAAAAGAATTGAAAACAAATCATAGAGGACAACTTCATTTTTGTGGTTATTTCCTTGAAACTACAAATTAGAAGATGTAGGGGGTGACTATTTCATAAAGTGTTCAATCCTAAATCCAATCCTCTTGGTGGCTAACTACTTCCTTTGCAAGTATTTTGAGCATTCAAGGTAAGTTCATTTCCTAGTTAAACTTGTTTTCTTCTCCAAAATTCTGTAGGTTTCATAGATAAATTATGTTCTTTGACTTGCTTAGGAGCTCATTTCATGCCACTTATGCAGTATTTTGCTATATGTCCAAAATTATGAAATTGATAGAATTCTACATTAAGCTTGAAGAGAAAAGTAGCTAAACTATGATATTCAATGTAGATTATGTCTTGTCTACTTGTAAGCTTCCCTCTATGGTTTTGATGATAAATTTTGTAGTCATACTTGAAGTATGCTCTACAATTTCTAGAATTATGACCGAAATTAGTACATGAATAACAATAGCCAAAAAATATTCTTAGATTCCTAGATGAGTAGCATTATTTTGATGATCTCTTGAAGTTGTTCTACCTTGGAGGAGGTTTATATTTTTGTTGATCGTTACTGATTCTTTCCTTGAGAGAATTTACATAGATTTTTAATGAAGTAGTTCTTTCAAGTTCATATGGATTTCTTTTCTTTCTTTTATTGATATTGGAGCTCTAAATGATGTAACTTCTAGTTTTTACCACAATTTTTCTTTTAGGTGACTTGGCGCTTTCATCATCTTTGTAAGAAGTCACACCTGTATAGCTAAGACCTAATTTGTCAAATGACGACCTTTGACAACTAAGGATGTTAATTAATGCTTGTGTGATTTTCAGATTCTTGTATAGCTTGTCAACTTCATTTCTCAAAGAGACATTCTCTTTTTCAAGTTTCTCAAACTCTTCATTTTCTTTCATCATTTGGATTTTCATTACTTCTTATGCTCTCTTTTATTCTTCTAGTTGTACTTTTAGGGAGATGACTCCTTCATCACGTCTCCTTTATTTTTGATGCAATTTTTCTTCAAGATTGCTAAAGTACTTAGATATTTCTTCTACTTGGAGCCTTGGGAGAACAACTTCTTCCTTTGTACATTCAAGGTGTTTTTTCTTATTTTCAAGCTCTTTAATTTGTTTTGTCAATCTACTTATTTCTTTTAGAGTATCCATTAGTTCTACTTCAAGGTTTACTTCAACGCTTTTTTCATCTTCATTGTCTTTCATGTTTTTGGTGCCCTCATCTATTTCCTTTGATTTATGATCATCCTTTCACTCTCGTTCCACATACTCTAGTTCTGGTTCAACAGACACAAAGTCGGATTCTTCTAGAGTTTCTATTTTCTTCCCAAAGTATTTTAGCTAAAGAGAATTGACCCACCTTTTATTTTTACATAATCTAATAGACTACTCAATATTGCTTCTATTTATTTTGTATTATATTATTTTGACTCCTATGTACTTTTGTTTCCAGTAACCACCGATTCCCATACCTCATATCCAAGAGCCATCAAACACTATTAAATTTTGTTGCTCCATGAAAATTAATTTTTTTCATCGAATAATGGATCTTTGCCAACCTAATTTACTTTTGATTTCATGATTGAGGAAGAGATATCTTCAAAAGGCTCAGAGCTTTTCCTTCTTGAATTTTCCATTTGAGTTCCTAGGATCTACCTTTCAAACGTTATTTTATGCTTGAAAGAACTTTTTCTGATACAATAAGCACAAGCTTCATCGAGATTGATACTCTTGCAGAGCTACTCTCCATTAAAGATATCCTGCAACAATTCTTGCGCTTTAGATCCTCCCGCAGTCACTACATCATGTACAGAGCTCTTATCCATCAATGCGTCATTCTACAATTCTCTTTCCCCTATTCTCCTGCACTAAAATCGTACGTATCCAAAGTATTACCAAGTAACTAAATAACCAGAAGCTCCCACAACGTGAAAATGGCGAGAGCTTTCTAATCAATCACAATAGCCAGTTCTTTTAAGGATTAATCTTAAGTTATAACTTAGTTATACAAAATTAGTTGAAAAAATTTTAGTTATAACTGTCAATGTAATGTCTATATTCATCTCCAGAATGAAACATTTTTCTGCGGTGTGTTTGTTCTCAATTTGTCCCTCTTTCATAATTTGTTATGGTATCAGATCGTAGATTCGATCCTGTTTTTTTGTTGTGAAGCCAGTGAGGAGAGTTTTTGTTTCTGTGACAGACTGTCTGCCATTGGAGAGAAGAGCAGCTCTGTCGCCGTCGACGGAGATAAGGATGACTGTTCGTTGCGGAAGAAGGTTGAAGTAATACAAAAAGCGTCGCATTCCATTCGTAAACTTCTCAACAAGATTCTTGTGCGCCTTGGGAAATCCAAAAATACGATAACAGAAACATTCCTCCTTTGTTTCTGAGTTGCACATAAATATTAGCCCTTGAATATCTTACATTCTGTATTCGATTATATTTCAGTCCGCTACTTCTTCTGATTCACTGGTTTTTTATTAGAAATAATAATACCAGTAATGTAACTTATGTGTTTTTTTTTAAACTCAATGATAGACCACAGAAATCTGGAATCTTCAGCAAAGTTCCTGCGACGGTTTTTTTTCGAGGATGTGGAAGTTTTCTCACTGAGTGGCTTTCTCTGCCTACAGGTCCTGGTTATTTTTGTCAACAACCCTGTGACGTGGGGTTGAGTGTAGGCACACTTCGAGTGGAATAAAATTTCTTTTCAAAGAAGTATAGTATGGTATTAAAGCTGGATTATCATTCTTATCCAAGTGCATGACTTTAGAAATTCGATGTAATCTTATTAGTAGATTGGGGATCCATTCTACCTTTGTCTAACTTATTATCCTTTTGTGTTTCCCCTCTTCCGGGAAAATATATTTTTTAAGACAAGTCAGTTTGCCATCCCTATGCTTCTATTTAGTGGGAAGAATTATGATTTTTAGAGTATTAAAATGCAAACATGGTTACAAGGTTTGAGTTGTTGGGAAACTATAGAATTGGGGTTCACAGAACATGATGCAAATGTAATTGTTGCTATGAGTGCTTCTCAAAGAAGACAATTTGATGAACTTAAACAAAAAGAAGGTAGAGCTAAGTCCTACATTTTAAATTCTTTAGATCACTCTATTTTTCCTAAAATCATTGCTACTAAGACTACTAAAAAAATATGGGATATACTTAAAGTGGATTATCAAGGTAATGAGAAGGTAAAGATGTTGTAGTTACAAACTCTCAAAACTCAATTTGAAACACTTAAAATGATTGAATCATAAACCATTGATCAGTTCAACTTCAGGAAAGGGTGTTGTGCATGTCTCAAGCAAACAAAATGTGGTGAAGAATATCCATGATGCTTAATATGTACCCAATTTCAATCATAATTTTTTGAGTGTCCATCAGTTAGATGCACATGGTTATGATGTTAGATTTCAAAGCACTACAACATAAATCTCCTGTTGCGAATATTCCTATGACAAAGAACACGTTGTATCAGTTACAAATGAAAAGTGAGAAGCTGTATGCACATAATGTCTCAATGTCAATCAACACTCACTTGTAGCATTTGTGATATGGTAAATTAACTTTTAAAAGTATGATTCTGTTGCAAAGACAAACTATGGTGAAATGTTTTCCTACTTTGTCTGACCATATCTCTTCTTGTACAAGCTATATAATGGGTAAGCATAAGCGAGATATTTTTTCATCAACCTCTTATAGATCCAAAGAACCACTAGAGTTAGTGCATACATATTTGTGTGGTCCTATGCAAGCACAATCAATAGGTGGAAGTCTCTATTTTCGTACATTTATTGATGGCTTTGGCAAGAAAATTTTAGTATATTTCATAAAATACAAATCTGAAACATTTTCCAAGTTCAAGCAGTTCAAATCCAAGGATGAAAAAAAAAGTGGAAGTTTATTAAAGTTCTCAGGCCTGATAAAGGAGGTGACCATGAATAGAATGAATTCATTGATTTTTGTAAACAACATGGTATTAAAAAACAAACGACAACCATTTATACTCCACAATAGAATGGAGTCACAGAAAGAAAGAATCAAACAATTAAATATGGCTCGAAGTCTTCTCAAAACATGAAATTTGTCTAAAGATTTATGGGCTTAAGTAATTGCATGTTTGGTATATATTTTAAATAGATCACCAACTTCTAGTGTTCAAATTCTTGTACTTGAAGTTGAGATATGAAATTTATGGAAGACAAATCTTGGAATGTAATGGATAACAATACTTGTTCTAATCCTTTTAATATGTTAGACGAACATCAAGAACCTACAACAAGCCCTCCAAGATTACAGTTTCAAGACAAAACCAGTATCATTTAATCATATTTAAGATTTCATCATATTTACCAAAAAAAGTGGCCAATTTACCAAATGGATTTAAAATCTATTTTTTTAAATGGTGTATTGAATGAAGAAGTGTATGTTGATCAGCCACCTGGTTTCGAAATAAAAAATAAAAAACATAAGGGGTATAGGTTGAAGGCTTGAAGCAAGTTCCAAGACATGGTACAGCCGAATAGACCATTACTTGCTAAATCATGGTTTCAGAAGGAGTGATCATGATCCCACCTTGTATATCAAGAATGCACATCAAGGTAATATGTTGATATTCATGTGTCTTTATGTTGATGACATAATATATACAGGTAAAATGGAGTTAGATGAATTTAAAGCTGCAATGAAAATGAATTTGAAATGACAGATCTTGGATCAATGAGATACTTCTTAGGTATTGAAGTAAAACAAACACATGATGGTATCTTTATGGGTCAACAGAAGTATGCTACTGACATTTTGAAAAACTTTAATATGGACAGGTGTAAGCCAGTGGATACTCTTATTAAGGTTGGTACAAGGTTAAGTAAAGATAATGTGAGTATTTTTGTTAATTCAACTTTGTATGAAGACACTTGCTGGTAGTATTATGTATCTAACTTCTACTACACCTGATATAGCATTTTCAGCTACTTATATTTCTAGGTTTATGGAATCCCCTAAAATTTGTCATTGGAAAGCTGCAAAAAAGGTGTTAAGATACATTACAGATACAACTACTCATGGTTTATGGTATAAAACCTCTACTGATAGCAACCTTGTTGTTTATACAGGTAATGATTATGTAGCATGTATTGATGATCGGAAAAGCACCTCTGGATTTTCTTTTCTATTTGGAAAGAATTTGATTTCATGGTCATCCAAAAAGTACCCCATAGTTGTGTTATCTTCAACAAAGGTCGAGTATGTTGCTGCGAATTCAACATCATGTCAAGAAGTGTGGCTGAAGGGACTTCTCTCTGACTTCGGATATACAAAAAGGAACCTATTTAAATATTTTGTGACAAAAATTTCACTATTTCCTTGTCGAAGAATAATGTATTTCATGAAAAAAGAAAACATATCGACACTAAGAAAACATATCGACACTTGTTTTCACTTCATCCGTGAACTTGTTAAGAATGGTGATACTGTTCTCAAATTTTGTGATTCCAAAGAACATTTAGTGGATATCTTCACCAAACCACTAGGAAAAGTTAATTTAGAATTTCAATGTCAGAAGTTAGTATTAAAATAATGTCACCCTCGAGATTAAGGGGGAGTTTTAAAGATTAATCTTAGAGAAGTTAGTTCTTGAAAATTAGTTTGAAAGTTAGTTGAACATATTTTCTATATAATTGTTAATCTAATGTATATATTCATCCCCAAAATGAAACATTTTTTTGTGGTGTGTTCGCTATCAATTTGTCTCTCTATCATAATTTGACAATTTAAAATCAATCCCCTACCTATTGTTAGGTCAGCAGAAGTAAAATACTTAGACATAAATAATTATTTTTAAATATTTTCTTGTGTACCAGTCGTTGTCACTGGCTTTTCAAGTATTCCCATTTGTTGTGAATTCTCAGCTTGACGCACTATTTTCCTTATAACGTATAGTGGAAGAATGTGTTGCATGGAGAAATAATGGTTCAGTAATGCTTCCACTTCTTTTGAATATGAACTTGTGATTTCCTAAGAGAAGAAATGCTAGGCTTACAAACATTTTTTGTTTTTCTCATATGGGTTCTTATCTAATGGTTTAGTGATGTTTCCACTTCCTTTGAATTTAAACTTGTGATTTCTTAAGAGAAGAAACGCTAGGTTCATAAACACTTAGATAATCTCAATACAGAGACAAATGAATTGTAAATAAGTGTTAGTGTACATTATTCTCCTCTTTAAGATTTTGGCAGAGCATTCATTTGGATCTCTTGAATTGAGTCTTTGGATTGACTGAAATATTGTGCTGTTGAAAAATATAGTGAGTTTTCAATCCATTCCAGTTTGAGGGCTTTAATTTCTTCCCTGTGAGCATCATGATAACATGCATTTATAATATCTTTTTCATTCATCAACAGCAAGAAGAAATGAATAAGATGAGGAATATGGTGATACAATTAATGAAAAGAGGGCCACATGCAATTTGAAGGGCCTTATCATGCCAAGATTCTTAAAAAAATCAATGCAGGTTACTTTGGGTCTCTATCAAAAGTGGATAAAGAACCGAATTCTTCACCACGAAAAGGGTTCGACTCCAACTCCATTGTCTTCATGGTTTCAAAAACTAATGATCTTGTCTGAGACTTAACTTTCTGATCTAAAATTACGAGAAGACCACTGATATATATATATATATATATATATATATATATATATATATATATATATATATATATATGTATGTATGTATGTATGTATGTATGTATGTATGTATGTATGGAATTGGATTGGTTGCAACCTAGAGTCATAGTCATCATAATGTCAAAGACATGCTCTGATAAAAGTGAAATGAATTATATGTATTAATTACCACCAAATTTATATTAAAAAAATTCAAGGTAACTATAACAACTCATTTCTTTACCAAATTAGAACTTAAAAAGCCAAGGTGATAAATCCTTCTATGATCTCTTACATATTTTTTTTAATATGTAATTTTATTTTGTGAGTAAAGGTTGTGGTCACCATTATATACTAGCACAACTACATTAATAAATGTGGTTGATATATGTTAATAAAGGTATATTAACCACATTAATGATTAGTAATTATGGTTGAAATACACCCAATAAACATTAATCGAATACATTTAACATTAATATTATTGTATATTAATATACATTAATATTATAGAATGCGCTCTGCTAGGATTTCTAGCTCTCTTGCACTGAGGAAACCCTACCCCCCTGCAACCCTGTCAACCCTGACGGCACCCTCCTCTGCACGCAGCTACGCATAGTACGCGGCAATGGATCAAGATATGGGGGGAGGCGGTCAGCCTCCCCCTGCTACAGATCAAGAAACGACAAAAGAATCTGACAAGCAAATGAAGGACTCGGCTACAGCGCAGGAAACGGTGGACAACAAGCAAACGACCTTTGAACCACAAGCGGAGGTGCCGCAGGTTACGTCTTCGACCTGTAAACCAATCACACAAGAAAGACCCAAAATCGATCTGCCCAGTCATCGGATTAATGCAAGGATCCAGTACATGAGAGATCATGCTCTCATAGGAAAATTCATAGGGTTTTGGCCAACAGAGAGAGCCCTACAAGGATGGATTGCGTCCAAATGGAAACCCAAGGGGCACGTGAGCCTGCAACTGGGTCCAAAAGGCTTCTTCACTACCGATTTCAACTGCATCGAGGACAGAAATAGGGTTATGGATGGTGGCCCCTATTTCTTTAACTCAGCAGGGCTATACCTTCGTAACTAGGTCGAAAGGTTCAACCCAGACCAAGAAAATTTTAACTGGGCCCCAGTTTGTATTCGACTCTATTCGTTGCCTCTGGAATATTAGGATGAGGAATCTCTGCAAGCGATTGGATCAGGCTTGGGAGAGTTCATAAAAATAGCAGAAGAAACGAAGCTTCGAAGATACACCTCCTACGCTCGAATCTGTGTGCAAATGCAACTGGACAGAGCTCTCCCAGATGCAGTAAGTCCGTTTCATGATGATTACGAATGGATTCAACCATTGGATTATGAACATGTGCCTTTTCGTTGCATAAGATGTCACGCTCATGGGCATCTCTTCAGAGACTGCCCTCTTGTTGCCCAATCTAAGAGTCAAAGCGCTGAAGACAAAGAAGATAAGGATGGGTTCACCAAGGTCTCATCCAGGAGAAGAAACAACAAGAAAGCTTCCCAAGCCGGCCCTAAACCTAACCCCTCCACTTCTGCTCCCTCCACGAGCAACAGTTTTGCCGCTCTTGCCCAGTCTGATGCCCTGAATGTAGACTCTCCTGCTGCGCCTCCCTCCTCGGCCCTTTCTGATCCCCCCACTACTCCTCTCAATCCTTCTGTCTCTGATCCCGTTCAAGGTTCATTGCCTTCCAGCTCTCTCCCAGATGTTGGCCCCTCTTCTAAGCAGAAGCAGGTAACCTGGAACCCCAATACCATGGACCTAGATGCTCATTCTCTTCACCCCGATCTGAATAGTAAAGACCTACAGGAAATCTCGCAGACCTCTCTTATGGATGAGGATTCAGAAAGCTTCGATGTAGGGAACCTGGATCTATTCGGTCTGGAAGACGCTTGCCGAAAGAAAGAATTCGACAAGATCCAGCCCCATCAAATCGAGTCCCTGGAGGTAGTCCTTACTAAGGCTGATCAGCACAAAAAATTGGGGGTACAGCTAGGCAGCCATTGGGACAGCCTGAAGGTGTTGAAGGAAAATAAAAAGCGAGGTAGAAAACCAGAATGGCAGCGCACCATCCAGATCGGGGCGATGCTGGTGGAATCAAGGAGATATCCCAAGTTGACCCGGTTTTTCAAACCACTTAATAGCAGTTCTCCATGAAGTTAGTCTCATGGAATGTAAGAGGGCTCAATGCCCCTGGAAAGGTTCGAATGATAAAAACCATGATTCAGAAGGAAGGACCTCAAATCCTCTTCCTCCAGGAAACTAAATGCAACAGTAATCTGCTAGGTACCATTTTGTCAAAAGCTTGGCCTAGCAGCAGTTCAGTAGTAGTAGATGCCTCTGGATCTTCCGGAGGTCTGGCCATTGCCTGGGACACCCACACCATGCAACTTTCTGACTTTCATGCAGGGCACAATCTCATTCAAGCCACTTTTCACCCTATAGGCACTAACATACATGGACATTTGTCCAATGTCTACTTTCCTCAAGAGCAGAATAGCAAGGCTGCGCTCTTGGATACCATAGCGCACCTCAACACTAACAGATCCCACCCTCTTTGGATTGTTGGTGGGGATTTCAATATGATCCTCAGATCGGATGAGAAAACTGGAGGACACTCCAAAACAGACCTGGAAAGTAGTCATTTCAAGAACTTCATCAATAACAACTGGCTTATTGACCTCCCCTTCTCCAACGACATCTTCACCTGGAGCAACAGACGTGTGGGAGGGCAGCAGATCGCTTCAAAGTTGGACAGATTCCTAATCTCAGATAACGCTATACACATGGGGGGAGACATCACAAGCTCAATTCTGCCCTTTGCTGGATCGGATCACTGGCCTATTCTTCTACAGTGGCAAAATATAGGGTCCCAGCTAAAGAAACCTTTCAGATTCGAAGCTTTTTGGTTGACTCATCCTTCCTTCAAGGATCTCATACAAACTGCATGGAGAAACTTCCAACCGCCTAAGGGTTCAAAAATGTACCAGTTCCAGCAAAAGCTAAAATTCCTTAAAGGACAAATCAAACACTGGAATCGGTCCACCTTTGGCAACATCTTCGAGGAAAAGAAGATTCTTGAGCAACAGATGCATGAGGTGCAACAAGAAATCATCTCCAAGGGACGAACAGAGGAACTCGCCACCAAGGAGTCTAATCTACAAAAATAGCTTGAGGAACGATACAAACAGGAAGAGATCCTTTGGAAGCAGAAATCTAGAATACGATGGTTGAAGGAGGGAGAAAGGAATACCAAGTTCTTCCACGCCTCCACCATACAACGCAGGATGCAAAACAGGATTAGCCACATAATCAACCAGCAAGGGGAAAAGCTGGAGAAACATGAGGAAATGGAGAAGGAACTGATTGACTATTTCAGGGGCATACAGCAAGAGCCTCAAATAAACAAACAAACTGCCATCAATCAGATCAAACAACTCATCCCCAAATTGGTAACTGCTGAGCATAACCAAATGCTTCTTCGACCAGTCTCCCCCCAAGAAGTGGATGAGGCCATGGCGCAGTTCAAGGATGGTAAAGCCTCGGGGCCCGATGGTTTTACCTCTAATTTCTTCCATCATTTTCGGGACCTCATCAAATCTGAAGTTTGGCAGCTGGTTGAGGAGTCAAGAGCCGTGCACTGGATTCTGCCCTCTCTCAACACCACCTTCATTACGCTTGTTCCCAAGGAGGACCATCCCAACAAACTGGATAAATTCAGGCCTATTTCTCTTTGCAACGTTATATACAAACTCATCTCTAAAGTAATTGCTAACAGGCTCAAGCCACTCCTTCCGCTCCTCATCTCTCCGGAGCAGATGGGATATGTTGAAGGGCGCCAAATTCTAGACGGCATAATTTTAACTCATGAAATCATGCACTCTCTAAAGGTTTGCAGAAAGCCAGGTATGCTTCTCAAGATTGATATTTCCAAAGCATTTGATAAACTGAACTGGAACTATATTCAACAGATCTTAAATTCTTTTGGTTTTGATCAGATGTGGATTAGATGGATTATGAGTCTCATTTCCTCCCCCTCCTTCTCCATTCTTGTCAATGGGGTTCCTTCCCCACCTTTTTATCCCTCTCGAGGAATTAAGCAGGGGGATCCTCTCTCCCCCTTCCTCTTTGTCCTCATGGTTGAAGGCCTTGGGCATTTAATTCACAAAGATTTTCAGTCTCACAAGCTACGTGGCATCTCCCTCCATGGTGCCCCTGTCACCACTCACCAGCAATTTGTGGATGACAACATGCTCTTTGGTCACCCTTCGGTTCAGGAAGCTCGCTCCTTCAAATACATCCTTCACCTGTTCTCTTTTTCCTCTGGTCTCTCCATCAATGACTCTAAATCCCAGGTGTTCTTTTTCAACACTCCCCCCCTCACTCAAGCCAAAATTGCCCGAATCCTTGGGTTCTCCATTGCATCCCTCCCTGATAAATATCTAGGTGCCCCCCTCATTGACTCTGCCATCAGGAACTCCTCCTGGGTCAAGCTCCTGGACAAATTGGAAGCCAGGCTTGCCTCCTGGACTTTCAGAGCTCTAAACTTACCCAACAGGCTCATTCTTATCAAAGCGGTGCTCCAATCGATTCCCCTTTACCTCTTCTCTGTTTTAGCTGCTCCTAAGTGGGTTCTCAAGAAAATCAGAGCTTTGCAACGGAACTTTCTTTGGGGCTCGTTTGGCCGAAATCGGAAGTGGGCTCTTGTGAGCTGGGACACGGTCTGCTCTCCCAAGGAATCTGGAGGCCTCAATCTCCGAGATCCCAATCATAGTAATGAGGTTATGGCTGCCCGTATTTGGTGGAATTGGTTATCCAAACATCACACTCCTTGGGCCAAACTTTGGACTGCTAAATATGCTAACAGCAGACCCTCGGCTGATCTGATCAGAATGGTTCCTAGCCAAACTGGCTCCCTTATTTGGAATGCGGCCAAACAAAACTATCAGCTCATTCAGCAAAATTGCTTCTGGGAAATACGCAATGGCAGCTCTGCGAGATTTTGGCACGACTCTTGGCAGCAAACTCCGCCTCTCATTGAAATCCTCCCCAGCATCAACATGGGAGGCAATAACATGGATCATGATGCTAAGGTCTGTCAGCAATGGACAGCCGCTAACAACAACGATTTCAGACAATGGAAGCCTCCTCAGATAATAGCACCTCACACGCATGATCTTGATCTGGATACACTCAGCAACGAGCTTCACAGGCGGCAAATCAGAAGATCTGAGGATCATGACATTCTTAGGTGGGGCTACGCAACCAAAGGAATGTACACCACAAAAGAAGCTTACTCTCTTCTGCATCCAATGCCTCTCCCCCGTGATATTCTTTGGGCTTTGATCTGGAACAAGCTCACTTGGCCCAAGATCTCCACGTTCCTATGGCTTCTCAGCCACAAAAGAATTCTCACGTGGGACAATCTCGTCAAACAAGGTTTCACTGGGCCTTCCCAATGCCCCAACTGCCTTCAAAATGTGGAAACCATCCAGCATCTCCTCTTGCTTTTCCCTCTGGCTAACTCCTTCTGGGAAAAATGCAGTTTTCACTGCCAGAAGAACAAACCCACAGGGGACATCACCATGATTCTTCGCTCCTGGCCTCGAAGCCCCTACTCTTCACCCCTCCTCAATGCCCTCTGGATTCTTCTTCCAGGTCTTATCTTTTGGTCTCTGTGGAAAGAGCGCAATAAACACATCTTCAAAAATCAAATCACCTCTCGTGACCCTCTCTGGATCTCTTTCTGTACCAACCTCCAGGAATCCCTAGCCCTCCGCTCCTGGAATGAAGAAGACTTTCCTAAAATCCCCAAAGAAATCACCATCTGGCAGAACTGGAATCTTCAACTTGCGTTCCGTCCTTCCCTCAACGTTCGTCCCCCTCCGAACCCTCCCCTGCACTGGTCCCCTCCCCCAGATGGTGTTTACAAACTTAATTTCGATGGCACCTCCAAAGGAAATCCTGGTCCAGCTGGATTTGGGGGTATAGTCAGAAATTCCAAAGGCGAGACTCAATTCATTTTTTATGGTTCCATTGGATGGGATACCAATAACTCTGCCAAACTGGAAGGATTGTGGCAAGGTCTCTGTCTCACTCAGCATTACAACCTCTTCCCCATCATTACTGAGGGGGACTCTCAAGTTCTCTTCAACGCTTCCCAGAGGCTTCTTTGGGGCACTCATTCAGAGAAGGTGACTCACAGTTGGCGACTTGAAGCCAGAATCAACAGGTTAAGCAATTAGCTCATACATCACAGGGCGATTTCCTTCAAGCACGTAAAGAGGGAAGGCAATAAAGTCGCAGAACTCTTGGCCAATCTTGGAACAGACAGCAATAGCACTCTCATACATGGCTCCCTCAACTGCATCCATGAAGAAGCAATGCTACATAACTGCACTATGTTGGTCCACCAAGACCAATCCATGCCGGATCGGTTGTTTAATGCTCCGGGGAGGGGCCGCCACCTCGCGCACTTCCCCATGAAAACGGCCTAGACAGCCTACATGGCTCCCGGCACTTGCAATTACTCTGCTATTAATGGTTTCTCTCCCGCGACGGTCATTTACCTTGGTCTGCTCAATCCGGAGGAGATTATGGCTGTTTAAGATATGGAGGTTCACGCATGACACGTACGACGCCTGGGTTCGGTGAGCTCGCCACCCCGCTGCTCCTGTATTTGCACTGCCCGCCGAGGCGCATGAAGACGTTCATGGGAGGTGTCGCTTCAGAAATTCGGCAGACTGAACCGCCCTGTGCATCTATTTCACACAGAGTCTGCATTGTCTATATAATTTTCTGTCCAAGGTTGGCGCTGACCTGCGTGGTGAGCCTCTGCGTGATTTCTCCACTCCTCCTGACATTTTCCACTTCGCCCATCCCTCTGTTCATTTTACTGCTCCCCTTGCTCTCACTGTCTCTCCTCTCGCTCCAGCTCACCTCTGTCATTCCCCTTCTAAGATGCCGCGTCTTCGTGAGAGGATGAGGGCTCGACGAGGCCCCAGCCGAGGTCACAGTCACCCTCCTCCCAGCACTTTCTCCACTGATGATACTCTGGACCCTTCTCAGAATCTGCGCGGTGGCAGAGGTCGTGGACATCGACGCACTGGAGATTTGGTTTCAGCTTCCTTGGTTGACGCCTCGCCTCCTCCTTCCCAAGCTCATGACTGTGGTGGCAGACCTTCCCGGGTTGTCCCTCCTGCCTCTCTTCGCCCCACCATCAGACAGACCTCGCAGCATGCGGAGCTCAAATTCCATCCCACTGCCTCCAATTCTGTTCTCACGGCCCTCATTTCGCTCACTCTGCGGGAGGAAATTCCCAACCACCCTGCTCCTGGTTTAGCCTCCGTGAACCTCTCTCCGAGTTCTGGACCCTTAAACGCAACTGCTGCACTGGTCATCTCCCCTCTTTCTCCACAAGAGCAGCAGAAAAACATGGAAGCACCCTCGGGTGGCATGGACATGAGCGACTCTGGCAAGGAGGACAGCAGAGAGTTTTTCGGTTGCAGAATCATTGAGGAACCACCGTCACCAACTCATGGCTAGCTTCAACACTGCTCTCCAAGTTTTTTGGTTCAGTTTCATAGATAATGCTAGTTTTTGTCGCTGGGCTGACCAGCTGAATCAGTGGTCTCTGAACTATAGCTTATATTTCTATGTTTATTTAGTTTCTATGCTTTCCAAACCGGTTTCCCTCACGAGGGTGGTTAAGACTCGATGTTTAATAGGACTGGTTTCCCAATATGGGCAGTCTAGGCACTCTGTGAACAGTTTGACTTTCAAACACAGTGCTCAGGCTTTCATAGCTGACACTGTGACTGTTTTGTACTAGTAACCTTATACATAATAGAATTAGTTACACTTAGAAAAAAAAAATATACATTAATATTAATATTAGTATAATGTATATTAATATAAAATTAATATTAATATTAGTATTGAAATTCATATTGAAAAATGTATAACAATAATCATAATAACATTAAAAAAACATTAATATTATAAAATAAAAATCTACAACTTATAATACTATAATTATAAAAATAAGTACTATATTAAAAAACAAGTATATTTTAATATAATAATTATATAATACTTTTTATTATATTACATTATAATAATGTTTATATTAAACCCAAGGAAATAATATTAAACCCTTGCAATATGAACCCTTCGATTAATAAAGTCAATGAAATTAATAAACTCGAGGAATCAATATTATAAACCCAAGGGAATAATAAACCCAACACATTAATACTAAAACCTAGGGCATTATGAACCAAAGGGAACAATATTAAGCCCAAGGGATAAATATTATAAATCTTAAGTATATAACCCTAAAAAAAATATTATAAACCCTAAAACAAACATGATTACCCATTATATACCATGGTAAATTTTCGTATTGAGACAATCTTTGTCAAAATACGATGTGCACCTATAGTTCGCAATGTTTAATCGTCATTCATTTCTGTATCAATAAAAGCTTTCTGAGAATGAAACGTAGGTCCATGGTTGGCCAGGGTTGATTTTCATATTCAAACAATCCTTTTCAAAAAACCACGTTGGGGCATGGTTGAACATGAATGAATGTCGTTGACCATGATTGAATTTATACAACATGTCTAACTATGGGTGACCATGGCCATCCATAAATCACCATAATAGACCATAGTTTACCATCATTGTACATAGTTCACAGTTTTCCATGGTCGAAATTATAAACCGAAGACAATAATTAACCCAACGGATCAATACTAAAAATTTAATGGAATAATAAACCCATCAAATTAATATTCAAAATCCAAGGGATTAAAAACCTAAGGGAATAATATTATATGCAAGGGATTATGAACTGAATGGATTAATAATAAACCCAAGGGATGAGTATTATAAACCCAATGTATATATATGCAAAGATAAAATATTAAAAACCCTTAATCAAACATGGTTGACCATGGTTGATTTTCATATTGACAAAATCTTCGTCACAGTGCGACGTTGGCCCATTCTTCACCGTGATAATCCAGGGTCAAGCACGATTGCCCGATTTCCTTCTTTGGCCATTATTCACCACGCCCAATGATGATTGACAATATTAGCCCAAAAAAATTAATAAACCCAAGAAATAAATACTTAAAACTGAAATGATTAATAACTGAAGGAAAAAATATTTAACCCAATGGAACAATATTAAACCCTATGAAATAATATAAATGCAACGTATCTAATCCCCAAGATAAATATTATAGTTCAAGTAACAAACATGCTTGTCCATGTATGGTCATGGCTGATTTTCATCTTGATATAATATTTGTCAAAATGTGATGCTGGACATTGCTTAACCATGCTTCAACCATGACATGAACAAATCGAAGGCATTGATACCATTGACAAAAGGGAACAAAAAAAATTTGGTGATCAATATTAAAATCCAAATTAATTATCAACCCAAGTTACAAATAATAAACCAAAGTGAACAATCTTATAGGCCTAACGTATATAAACCCAAAGATAAACATTGCTTGAACCCCTATACAAACATGGTTCAGAATCATTTTCACCGTGGCTGATTTTGAGAATGAAATGATACTTGTCAGAAATTGAAATTTCCACAGATAATTTCCATATTGGAACAATCTCCATCAAAAATCAAGACTTAAGCCTTCATGACCATGATTTACCATTGTTGACCAAGGTTGAGTATGAAAATATATGACCATGAAAAAAACAGTTCATTGTGGTGATTTTTTAAACAAATGTCACAAACCCATGACACAAACATTTTTAATCCAAAGCATATAAATTGAAAGAAAATAAATGTAAACCACTAAATAAACATAAATCTCTAACATTAATAACATAAACCTCAAAATTATTTTCTACAAATCACAAGCATCAATAAAATAGAGGGGTTGGCACTAAAACCCCAATAAATTACAAAGAGAAGAGAATAACATTAAACCAAAACTTTTTTTATTAAAGAATAGGAACATAAATGGAATAAGAAAATAATTTTTATTTCCATAGAACAGAACATGGGAAGATGAAATAAGAAAAACACATCTGAATCATAAACATTGGAATGTAACAAAAACAAAACCATCCAAAATTTGAAGACCATTCATATACAAGTTTTTAGGTAATAACGCTAACGAAAAAAAATCAATTTTTATAACATTGGAACCAAAGTAGAGAATTTAAACCAAGCAATAATTATTTTTTCTTCACATAAACAAAAAAATCACTACGAATATGAACTTTAAAAACTTCATCACAAAGAATTTATTAACAGTGCACTTGAAAAGAACAAGGAAACTTTTGGGTGTAAGAGCACATTGTGAAATGCTGAAAGGATGAAGCTTCAAGGCTTCATGATGTTCTCATGCACTCGAAAGGAGATATAAATATCAAGAGAGGGCACTGGGTGCAAGTTTGAATGATGAAGGAAGCGAATTTGGGCCTCCCAAGTGCATTGTGTGCTCAAGGGATATAGGAAGGGTGCATGGCATATTGTAAGGATGAATGGACGAAGCTTTGGGGCTTCATGGTATGATAATGCACTCAAGAGATCCAAGGAGTGTGCAAGGAAATTTTTTGAAAGATGAATGGATGAAGCTTCAGGGCTTTGGGGTGCAGTCATGTGCTCAAAGAGGGCACAATTCTTTGAGTCGAAGGAGTTTGATCAAGGGAAGACTTGATTTTTCTTGACGTTTTTTGGAACAGGGAAGGAGAATGATGCATGGGAGTGTGTTATGCACTCTTGAAGGGTGCATGTCACACTCCATAACAACTAATTATTCCCAATCAAGGCTTAACATTTTGCTTTTGTGCTCCTGACCTTAATGGGATAACCCGTGCAACTAGATTTGTCTAAGTATGGAAGAAAAAACAAGGGGCGAACACAAGGAGTTTAGACATGAAATCAACTGAAACACATATCAAATCATTAATAAAACTTAGAAAACCTTGAACAATGATAAACACATATCAAAATTTCAGCTTACAAACACTCCCCAAGTACTATAAACAAAGTGTGTGTGACTACGACCAAAAGTGTCGTTTTACAACCAACAAAGGTGATGTGGCTACAAATTGCACTATAGGTGTTCTAAATAACATGATGACACTTAGGAATGATCAAGAACACTTGAAACATGTGGAATAACTTGAAACGACACTTGACGACCAAAGCGACACTTGATGTGACAATTGGGTAGGCTCCAACATTTGAATGTAGTGAAATTTTGGAGAGTGTTGTAGCAGTGACAATAGTTGGGAAACTAATACCCTAACAAGAGAAATTATGGTTGAAGTTTATCCAATTTAATAATTAGTCATTTTCCCAATCAACAAAATAAAATAAAAAACCACTTTCAACTATCTCTAAATTTACATTAAAAACAAAAACCACTTTCCAACCATATGAGAAAAAGAAAATCGTGGAAATTATGGAAAGAAATAAACTATTGAGAAAATTTATACTTGATATTTTGTTCAATATGGACATTGACCAATTTTCTAAGAAAAAAAATAGAAGAACCACTTTAAGTCGTGAAAAAATTTACAATAAAAAGAATATTTAATTTAAAATTATTGTGGGATAAGGAAAAATCCAATAATGATGAAAATAATAGACTACTAATTTATATCTAACATTTATCTTATCTAGGTTTTGGTATTTGTTGAGTCCTCAAAATTTATTTTACATCTTTCTTTTTACCTTTTAGTTATTTTTCACTTAGTTTTAATATTGTATTAAGACCATTTTAATGTTTATATATGTGATTAGGCTTCATATTTTCAAATGTATTGATTTTAACAATTTAAATGATTTTATCATTAAATATTAGTAAAATAACATTTTTTCACTTATCTTTGCAAATTGGATGTGTTCGGTGATGATAATGGGTATATTTTGATATTCCAACAATACATATTTTTACCATTTAGCATCAAACTCAAATTTCATATGAATTAATCATTGTTTTTATAAATACAAGTTTCTTCTCCATTTTAAAGGGAGGACTCTTGGAACATATGTCCAAATTATGATGAAATGGGATACAACTTCTTGAAATTTCTCTTTACATACTTCGTCAGTCTTTAGTTATATTAATAGTATGCTTTTCTTTAGTTTTCAATGTTATAGAGTAATATTTTAACTTGTTCTTTGAAAAATTGAGCTCGCTTCAAATATATCATGGTAGCATTTTATTTCATATGTCTTCATTTATTTTTTGCTTGTTAGTTTATTTTATTTTATCAAAGTTTGTTAACGACATGAGTAATGATTCATGAAAATAATAAGTCTTATTCATGTAAAATCATAACTTGGTGATAGCAAGGTATTGATAGCATGATATTGTTCAAGTGCATGGTCTTTGAGTTTAGCAATTGTGGTGCGTTTCATTTATGCAATTTGATTCTTAGCTCTAGAAAAGAATCCACTTACATTTTTATTCAACTAAGTGAATATATTTTTGCATGAATATTCTAACTATCACAAGCTAAATATTGTAATAATTTATAGATCTAAAATTCATGCAATTTCAAATTCAAGTGCATTTTGTACTCATGTAATGTTAGATAGTTTATTGATTTTCATTTTATTATGAATTTAATGTTTAGTTTGGAGTCTTTTTCTATTAGAGTATAGTATGATAGCGCACATACAATGTCCATATATCACAAGCTTCATAGCTCATATTGATAATAATAAATGTAATAGGATTTATACATATAAATTTACTTAAAGTAATTGACAAAAAACAGAATAACTAATTTCAAAATTTAGTGTTTATATTAAAGAGAAAATTATTTTTTGAACCATGTTTTAAAAAAAACTAATAATTGTGGAAAAGTAACAAACTAGGTAGAAAAGTGATCACCATATTTATCCAATTTGAGAATTAGTCACTTTTTTCAACCACTAAAATTTAAAAACCAATTTTAACAATTACCAAATCACCAAATCTAAAGTGAAGATGAGAACAGATGGTTTGGAAGTCCCTTGTTCATTCTTACTAAGACATTTTCCTTTGTATTTGCACTTGTCAAGAATGTGCAGAGGCCTCCAGCATAAAACAACAAGAAGTGTACTTGCTTGTGATTATAGGTTAGGACTCCCCACTTATGTCCTCTTCATCTCAACTTCTCCCCCACAGATAAAAGAAAAATTCCTTATTTTGACTTTATCGCCTTCGGAATTCTTAGGAGGCGATATTGGTCTTAGGTTAGCAAAGATAAATATGGGATGAAAGGTGAAGAATATTCACCAAGAAAATAACCCTCAGCCCAGAAGTTGTGTTGTTTTTCTTGGGAGCTATAAATTTTTTTGAGTAGGGCTCTCCAACCTTTCTCCAATACCCTCTTGGACATAGTGTCATTAGAGAGGACATGACACTTGAGGTTCCTTTTATGGATGAGGAGGACTTGGATACTTAGGAATATTCCATGCGTGATGGGATTGACGGTTGTGAGGTCCACTTGGCACAACAAATATCCAATGTGGTCATTCAAACCCCTCTCAAAACCAATGAAACCTAAAATTAAAATAAACACCACATTTAATATTTATGGTGCAACTCTGCACAATGACAACATTGATATTTTCGAATGACTTATAACACACATTACGTCCCTTGTGGACAAGACTGTAAGAAAATCTATGTTTTTATTTTTATTTTTTGACACTTTTGCCACTATATGATCTGGGAAGATCCTAGTGGATGAAAATTTATATTTTTATATGCTACATGTATTTCTCCCTAAAAACATTTCCAAGAAAAAAATAAAGACCACATTCCAACTATTGGTGAAAAAGAACAATTTTACAATGTGGAAAAGTGATCAATTTAGTAGAGAAATTTTTCTTTTTCTTTTCCATGAGAAAATTATATTTATATTCCATATGAGGATTATAAATATTTAAACATTCAAGATGCTAGGAGGACTCAATAAGAAGGCTTGAATTAAATAAAAAATATAAGAACCACTTTAAATAATTTCAAAATTTATAATAAAAATAAAAACTAATGATGAGAAACTAATACCTAAAAAGAGAAGATATGTTTGAAGTTTATCCAATTTGAGAATTAGTCACTTCCTCAACTAAAAAAATAAAACAACCACTTTCAGAAATCTCTAAATTTACATTTCAAAAACCACTTTCCGACCTTTATGGAAAAAAAACTAAAAATAGTGAGGAAACAATCAAATATCTAAAAATTGATAATTGATAATTTATTTTATTTGGATATTGATCACTTTTCTAAGACATGAAATATAAAAACCGCTTTCAATTGAAGACCCACTTTCAAATCATTTTGAAGAAAATAAAAATCCAACCATGATGGAGAACAATAAACTTCTAACATTTATTCTTCATAGATATTTCTAAATCATTATTTGAAAATTAAAATCCAACCATGATGAAAAACAATAAACTGTTTAACATTTATTGTAGAAAATATTCAAATGGATTCAATTTGATCTTGTAATGTACTAAAACAAAACATTGAATCCTTCTACAATTTGCAGAAACCAAATTTGATCGCACAATCATATAAAAAGTAAGAGAAAGAAGTAATCAATCGCACAACAGAAGATGTATCTAGAGAAAGAAACTGCTCAAAACCCTACTATCTATATATTTCATAAAGTCAAGACCATGAAACAATACAATGCTATTTCTGTCACTGAGAAACATTCACACTTTTTTGACCCTCTCACTTTGATCTAGGCAAAATTAATCAAATAATTAACCAATTCTCAGCCTCTATCTGACTAGCCTTGCTTACTCATTCTTGGAGAAATTTTGGCCCTATTAAATAGGAAATTCCCAAGAATTGATTTTATAATTTTCTAATAGCAACGTGATGACCTCATGCATGACCTCTAAATTTTTCTAGTTATATAACTGATAGTTATCTTCCCTTTAACCTCAATCTCAACTGGGGCTTCCTTAGAACTGACATAAAACAACTATTAATAGTGAAATATCATTTAACTAATTGACCAGTAATTGTGAATTAAATCATATTTAATTCATTGGACCTATAACTAGCTCATCTCTCATCTAGAACTAGTTAAACTGATTTTAACTCAATTAATTGATTTAACTAATTACAACTCACAAATAATTGTAACTGGACTCCATAATATCATGGGAGAACTCTACATGCCTCCTCTCTGGCCCTAAACTTGAATTTCCTAAGGTAACTAATTCTTCTTGACTCAGTTAATTAATACAAGTTGTCATGAGATGAAATTACAATTTCTCTTCCAATTAAATTAAGGGAAAATTAAATCAGAAGCCCCATTTGGGTGCCATTTCAACACTCCCTCTCAACAAGAAAGGGATTATCTGCTACCCCGATCCTGTTATGAAACCAGCTAACAAAATAGAAGAAAATATAGAGCAATGACTTAGGAATCATCCTCTTCAAGGGGGAAACCTCCTTTACATTACATAAATGAACAATTCTTGGATGATACAAATTAAAAAACCTAACTTCTTTGTGTAGGAGTCTAAGGGGTCACAATAATAACAATAAGGGGACTACATGGGTACAAAAATAACAATAATGGGGCTACACTAGTATTATAGGGACCTAACATGCCCCTCTCCTTCAAACAAGTGTTGTCCTCAATGCTTGAGTAGTTTTGGATGCTTTTGTATAAAATTATCATCCTCCCATTTTGAATCTTCAATGGGTAAGTTCTTCCACTTGATGAAATATTCTAAAATTGATCGATTTCGTAGTTGTAAAGTTCTTGTTTCCATGAATGCTTAAGGTTCCAATACGATTTATCCTTCCTTGTCAAGTTTTGGAAATATTGTTTGAACATGGAGCTTGTCACCTATAACCTTCTTTAGGCATGAAACACGGAAAACTGGGTGCACTTGGGAAGATGCATGAAGCTCCAATTGGTATGCCATAGTACCAATATTTTGCAACACCTTGTCAGGACCATAATACTTTGGTGACAATTTATTATTATTCTTAGCCTTCTTGAGGGACATTTTTTTTTATGGTTGTAGCTATAAAACTACCTAGTCGCCTACATAAAAACTTCTTTCGATGTGATGCTCATATTCCTATTGTTTCATTTGATTTTGCATTAAAGTGAGTTTATCCTTTAAGAGTTATAGAACTTGTTGTTGGCTCGATGTGATCTTCCACTTCTTGAACCTTATAATTGTCTCTTAAAGATGATGTGATGTACAATGGATGATATCCATAAAGTGCCATAAATGGGGTCATTTTTCTGTAGCATGGAAGGAAGTTTTATACCGCCATTCAGCCATAGGTAACCACTTGACCGATTGTTTTTATTTATCATATACAAAGCAATGAAGATACCCTTCCAAATATCTGTTCACTATCTCAGTTTTCCCATTAGATTGAGGATGATATGATGAGATATGAAGTAATTGAGTACCTAAACAAGAAAATAATTCTATCAAAAAATTTCCTATAAAAATGGGATCTCTGTCTCTTACAACAATCTTTTGGTTTCCATGCAGCTTTTGAACTTTTTCCATAAATGCAATAGCGATTATACTAGCTTTAAAGGGATGAGATAATGCACAAAATTGTGCATACTTGGTAAGTCTATAAACTACAACCATGGTGACAGTATTTCCTTCAGACTTGGGTAAAACTATGGTAAAATCCATTCAAACCTCCTCCCAACATTGACCTGGGATGGATAAAGTTTGTAACAAACCCAGGGTATTAATTGTCTCAACTTTATTTTGTTGGAAAACCAAACATTTTGCCACAAATGTTTGAATATAATATTTAAGACCATCCCAAAATAATTATATTTTGACCATGTGGTAAGTTTTTAAAAAGATTGTGTGCCCTCCTAAGGGAGAGGTCTGAAATTCTAAAAGAATATTTTGTTTGAGTTGGGAATTCTTACAAAGATATAAGCGATCTTTGTACTATAGTGAATCATTTTTTCAGCTAAATGTTTCATATGTACTGTGATCTTGCTGCAAATTTTGAATGACTGTCCACACCTCTTCATCCATTAGGGGAATTTTGAGGTCTAAAATGGGCCTCCTAAGAAAAATGTACAATCAAAATTCAATTTATGAGAAGCAAACACATTTTAGGGGATGACATCATCCCTAATGGTTGAGGTGGCATTACTTGAGTTAAATGTATAGACTTGTCACATTCTCAATGGTGGATAAAAATTCATGCTTAACCATGGTAGTGCTATAAGTACTTTTAAAGTCATAAAGTAAAGTACTCATAATAAATGTCAATTCACTCTTTTTGAATAAAATATTATTATTGTCATTTCATATTTTTTGAAAGAAACAAGGCATATCCCTACACAATCTTCATGTATTTACACACTTTTCAATAAATATTATATTTTTATATTTTCAAATATGTATTTATAAATCAAATCAATTCAATATGTAATATAAAGTTCATACATATTTAAAAAAAAAAACAGAGTGCTTTTCTCGGATAATGTTTTCTTAACCCACATTGCTGAGTCAAGGGAAGGTATGGCGAAAGAGGTAATTAGGGTTTGCAGTGTGGCATCTCTGGTTCGCGCCGGATTGGCCACTCAGAGGGCTGGCCGCCTTCTGTTCATGCACCAGACCGAAGACTGGAATCTGCACGACTGCATGCTACAGCATAGGAGTATCCCTGGAGGTTATGACGCCGCCGTCTGGGCGGAAACATTTCCTGAAAATGCTTCAGACGGCTTTGGAGCCACCGCTTTCACAGATGCTAGCCACACAACAATGCTTGCAGAGATGCCAACGCTGGCCATTCTCGTCGACAGGGTAGCAAACTTGAATCTGCAGGCTACAAACCCATTCAATCCCATGCACAAGGACGGCTCCCTTGGCACAGATGATGTAGCCGCCTGTGTGGCTATTTTCCTGGCTAATGTTCTAGACAGTTCTAAAGCCGCTGCTTCTATAGTTGCTCACAATGTGAGTAGAAGCAACCTCATAGACCTTATAGATCTCTTCTCTGTCAAACGCAAGCAGCGGATCTGCTTCCCGAGCACGCTTGATCTGCTTCCGAATCTGGACATGGATCTGTCTGCTGTTTGTTGGAAGCAGTCTCCTATCTTAATCCAGTTAGATATGCCTGAAGAAACACATGCATTCCAGATCCAAGTCAAACTCTCGGGCAAGACAATGTTGCAATGGGTACGCGCAATAGATCTCGTGTAGGATCTTCTGCAAAAACTCGAACGCCGTCTGGGGATCCCCTCCTCCTACCTAAGATTGCTATATAAGGGTAAGCAACTTATGAATCCCCTTCCCCTATCCTTTTACAGTATTATTAAGGATGCTTCTATTGTGGCTACCTTTCGTTTAAGAGGTGGTTCCATTGGGCAGACCTCCTCTGCCCCTTCTTTCTCTTATAAAGATGCAGTCCGCCAAGACGCTGCCCACCCACAGTCTGCCAAACCAGCGGAGGCTCCCAAGCCTTTATTGGTGGATAAAATGGAGGATACTCCCTCCATTGAAATCTCTCATCCATCTTTGGATGATCAATATCAGACATTTGCAGAAACAACCATCATTTCCAGATTTAACGGACTATGGCCTCATACGGCCGATCTATACCAGTGGCTTCACTCCAACTGGACCAAAAACTGGAAGGTCTTATTTTGCTCAAAAGGCTTCTTCATTGTCGCCTTTGCCTCCAGCGATGACTACAAGAAAGCCTTAACGGGAGGCCCATGGTTCTGGGGATCAGCGGGACTTTTCCTCACCCCCTGGTTCCCTGATTTCGACCCCTCTTCAGCTGTCATCACCAAGTTGCCCATTTGGGTCCGTCTTCCAAATCTCCCTGCTCATCTATGGCATTTCGATGTCTTCCAAGGAATTGGGGATACATTAGGCCGCTTCTTGGCAATGGACACATCTCGAGGGGAAAAAGGAATATATACTTTTGGCAGAATATGCGCAGAAATAGACATTAGTAAAGGGCTGCCTGATCAGATCAACCTAAAAGTTGGGGAATTTCATTGGACGCAAACTTTAGACTATGAGAACACTGCTTTCAGATGTCGCCATTGCCATCAGACGGGGCATCTTCAAAATACTTGTGCGACGTTCCTCGACAAAAAGAGGAACATCCCGCGCAAATCCAAATCCAAGAACTGGAAACCTTGTGATAGAACTCCAATGGATGACATAGATTCCTCTAGCTCTGATGAGGAGGATATAGAGGTGGAAGAGGAGAATCAGAACCCCCCGAGGGACGCGCCCCCAACACGCCCAGCAGATCCCACTGCTCCTCCGACTTCATAGAAGCGCACTCATGAGTCTTCATCCTCAGATTCAGATAAGGAGACTTCTCCTTCTACACAGATTAGTTTGCAGGTGGTTCCCGTCCAGCCAGCTCACAATGGCTGGGTCACAGTCAGTAAAAATAAAGGGAAAAAATGTCGATTGGGAGATTCTACCCATTCTGGGTCGACTCCCTAGTCTAGTTCTTTACTTTATGTACTTTCTATTATCTTTTGCTTATGTCGTGGATGTTCATTGGGACCGAGGTTGATATTATATCATTTCCGGCTCCCTTCCTCTCTTGCTTCGCTTCTATGCAAGCTTTGATTGTACTATATTTCTTTACTTAATAGATTTAGTCTTACTTTACAAAAAAAAAAATATAAAGTTCATACATAAAACAATATATTATATTATATTATTTTTATATAGTATATTAATTACATGTTATTATATAATTTAAATAATATAAATTTTAATTAATAGTATCTTCTATAATTAAGAATTTATGAATTTATATTTATATTTTATTTTAAGTTATTTAAGTAAAAAGGACAAATGCATTAGTTGTGCAATGAAAATGATTTTTTTCTTGAAAATCTCATTCTTATTTCTAGTCACATCAATAGAATTTTTTTATTAATTTTATTTTAGTACAACTTTTGAATTTAATCTAACCATGGTTACATGGATTTTGGTGCAAAAAGTGAATTGCAAATTCATAAATATTATTTTATTGGTTTAGCTATTATTTGATTATTTCCTTAGGAGACCCATTTTAGACCTCAAAATTCCCCTAATGATTCTTCCATTTATCCCTTGCTCTGGTTATCCACTCAGTTTGGATAATAGAAATGACACAAAGCAAAGCTTCCACATCCTCATCCTTTCTTGAGAGTGCATCTGCAACAACATTTTGCTTCATTTTTTTTAGATGATTTCAAATTCATAGCCCAACATCTTTATGACCCATTTTTGCTACTCTTTTGAAGATAATCTCTGTTCCAAAAATTATTTAAGACCATATTGATCTATTTTTACCTTGAAGTGTCTTCCCATTAGGTAAGGTCTCCATTGCTTTAGTGCATGTAGTATTGCCAACATTTTCTTCTCATAAATAGGTTTCTATAAATATTTTCCTTTGATTGGATGAATTTCAAAAGTATTGCGTCTTCCTTCTTGCATTAAAACCGTGCCAATTCCATTTCCCGAGGCATCACATTCCACAATAAAAATTAATTGTGAATTATAGCATAGTTAAGACCAGTGCTTGGCACGTTGCCTCTTTAAGATGTTCAAAGGCCTTAGTTGTTTCTGGATTCCAATAAAATGCATCTTTCTTTAGTAATGATGTTAGAGGTGTCGAAATTCTCCCATAATTCTTAACAAACTTGTGATACTACCCTGTTAACCCCATAAATCCTCGAAGATGCTTTATGGTTGTCGGGATTTTTCATTCCTCAATGGATTTAATTTTGTTAGGGTCTACCTTAACAACCTCATGAGATACAATATGACCCAAATATTCCACCTCCTGTACTCCAAAGAAACATTTTGAGGCTTTTTCATATAATTGTTTCTCTTCCATATTTTGAGCCTGTTAACACATTGAACATGATCCTTCCAAGACTTGTTGTATATTAGTATATCATCAAAAAATAATAACAAAAAAAATTCTAAGGAAGGGTTTGAAAATGGAATTCATGAAACCTTGAAATGTGGAAGGTGCATTAGTAAGGCCAAAAGGCACGACCAAAAATTCATAATGACCCTCATAAGTTCTGAATGTTATTTTCAGAATGTCTTCAGTCTTCATTTTGATTTAATGATATCAAGAATGAAAATCCAACTTGGTGAAGTAAATTTCTCCATGTAATGCATCCAATAATTCAAAAATGAAGGGGATGTGAAATTTATCTTTAACAGTGAGCTTGTTGAGCTCTATATAATCTAGACAGATACGCAATGATCCATCCTTGTTTTGCACCAATAATACTGGAGCATAGAAATAAATTTGACTAGGTTGAATTATACCAGCCTTTAGCATTTCTGCAACCATATGTTCAATCTCACTCTTTTGAGCATAAGGATATATGTAAGACCTGATGTTTGAGGAACACTTCCTGAAATAAAATGAATAGCATGATCATGATCATGAATAGTTGGGATTCATGTTGGATTCTCAAACACCTTGGAATGATTCTCCAAGACTTTTTGGAGATTTGGAGAAATAGATTATTTTGATGTTTGAACCTCTAGTGAGCATAATTTTTCAATTATGCCTCATTGTTCTTTCTTCAAAAGCTTTGTCATGACATAAGAGTTGATTATCTTTCGTGGCTTCCCTGTGATACCTCGTAATTCAAATTCCTTTCCTTCCGAAAAAAAAATCAAGTAGAGTTCTTGAAAGTTAAAAGCTATCATCCCTAAAGATTATAACCATTATATTCCTAGTACGACATCATCACCACCCATTATAATGGAGAGCATTGTATTATTCAGTACATATTCCCCCATTGTTAGCTTGATATTATGGCACTTTTTAGAGCAATTTATATTTCATCCATTTGCAACCATGACTTGACACTCTTGTTGTGGCTATAGGAATAGATTCAATTCCTTGGCTACCTTATAATGAATAAAATTATGGGAACTAGCAGAAGAAATCAGCACTATTACATTTTTCTTCTGGATATTTCCTTCTATATTGAGAGTTTGGGGAGTGGTAATTCTTGCCAATGAATTACAAGATATGGATGGATTCATTTCCTCTTTCTCTAGGGTTGGTTCCTGGTGTATATCCTCTTATTTTTAAGTTTCTTGTTCCTTTTCTTCCTCCTCTTCACAATCTATGTAAAATAATTTCTTCTTAGCACACCTATGACATTTAGTGTATTATCACAACTATAGCAATGCCATTTTTCTCTTTTTTTTCTTCCAATTGTTGTGGTGTCAACATCCCTCTAGGTTGTGGAATTTTAGGAGTAGCAACACTTCCATCTTTATAGTTGTGAGTGATAGGCTTCCTTGTCACCATAATTTTACTTTCATATTTTCTTACCAACCTGAATGCCTTCTTTAATGAATCAAGCTCCCAAAGGCGAACCTCATGTTGGATTTTATCCTTCAAATTCCCTTTTAAGACATAAATCATGTGCTCATATGGAATATCATTTACCCTTATATTCAATTTTTGGAAGTCCTCAATGTGCTCCACCATTGAACCCTTTTCTTTGAGATTTATCAATTGGATAAGAATTTTTTTCTCTTTGTATCCTCATAATTTGTTATCATTTCCTTTGTAAATATTGACCAAGTGACCATTTATTTACAAGATCAAATCCGTCGATACCAAAAAAATGTAATGAGTTCTAAATATAAAGTTCCAATGCATACCTTTTGTGTGTTTTGCACATTATGGAGATAAAAGTATTGCTCCATCTGTAGTATCCATGTTATGGGATCCTTGCCATAAAATTCTCTCATATTGATATTTGGAATATGGCGGGTCTTCAATCGAAAAGTATAGTCTATGAAATCATGAGTAACATTTATTTTTTTCTCATCATGAGTTTCCTCTACTACCTTTTCGCCATTAAGAAGCTTTTCTTGTAGCAACTTTGTGAAACCTTCCTTCAAACCTTCCATGTATTTATTCAAATAATACATGTTTCCTTCTATACCATCAATATTATCTTACATTCCATTCATTTCATCCTTAAAAACATCCATCTTAGCTTCTAGTTCGTTTTTTTGGTTCTATGTGAGAGAAAAATTTGTTGCACTTGGTCCTGTAATTTTGAGATATCATGTTGCAATTCTTCCTCTTCATGTGTCATAACACATATTTCTGAGGGCTTTATGGGTGTGGAATTACTTTTTGGAGGCATTTTGTAACTCAATACTAATATCTATGCTTCAATATTCCCTTGGAATCACTTCAACCTGATTTTTCAAACAAAAATTATGCAATTTATTTTAAAAATAAACACCCTTTTCTTGCTTTTAGGAGCTCGATATTGAAATGGTTCAACTTTGTAATTTCATATCTACAAGATCTAAAATTCAGTCCTATGGTATCCCTCCGAGTCTTCTTTCCAATTCCACAGGTCAAACCTAATTTAGATTCTTCAAGATAAAGTTATTCACAATCTCCCAAAATGAACTAATTATGGACTAGTTTAGTAGAGTGAACTTGTACGGCATGCCACATGTCATTTTTTGACCTTCGGCTTTGAAATTGATAAAAAGAAAACTACATTCCGTGCAATTTCGATCACTTTTTACATAATTCCAACCTGATGTCTGAAACAAAAGTTGTGACGATCTTCACTAGGTCACCTATTTGAGATGAAATTATGGAGCCTTCAAAAACCCTAACTTCCTCAGATCATATCTCTAAAAATATAGCGAACCAAGATCTAAAATTTTTACATGAATTTCCTTAGGATTTCATCTTCTCATGGTAAAATTTTCAACTTCTGAACCTTCGTATAAAAAAAAATTATAGAAAAAATTCCAAGATGTCCTGTTTGTATCAGTGAAACCCTAGAAACCAAATCTTTGATACCAAATGTTATGAAACCATCTCGCAAAATAGAAGAAAAGATAGATCAACGACTTAGAAATTTTCCTCTTCGAAGGGGCAACCTTCTTTACATTACATAAATGAACAATTCTTGGATGATACAAATGAAAAAACATACCTTCTATATATAGGAATCTAATGGGTTACAATAATAGAAATATGGGGACTACATGGGCACAACAATAATAACAATGGGGCTACACTAACAATAATAAGGGGCTACACTAGTATTATGGGGACCTAATAGATCTTGTCTCTATGGAACTCCAATTTTATTATTTCCAGTTCCTTCAGAAATATGTCTTCATCCTACTCCTCTGTCAGAATGTACTCTAATGACATAATATTCCTCTACACAAAATATTTGAGATGGTTATATCGGATATCAATATGCTTGGACTTGTCATGAAAAATGGATTAACCGAGAGTTTGATGCAAATCTAGTTATCACAATGTGTCACTGTCGGATCCATCTGTTAACCAAAAAAATCAACAAGTATCTTCCTTATACAGATGGCCTCACATGATGCCTAACTGGAAGCCATGTACTCTGCCTCTACTTAACCGAGTGTAGCTGATCTTTGTTTCCTGTTGTACCAGGAAACTGTTGGTGATCCTATACTGAATATGCCCACTAATATGCTCTTCCTGTGGGATGGACCCCCTGCCCAATCTGCATCGATGAAGCCTTGAAGCTTCACTCCCTCTGTCTATTTGTACCATAACCCATACTTTGTAGTGCCTCGGAGGTATATCAACATGCCTTCCTACCTTCCAAAATAGCTTGATAGGCTTAACCATAGCTTGACTAAGTTGGTTAATTGCGTAGCATATGTCTATTCATGTGTTCACCAAATACATGAGTGAACCCACGAGCTTCCTGCAAACAGTAGCATCCACAACTTCACCTAAAGTAACATCTTCCTTCCTCCAGTTTACTGCTAGAGGAGTCTCCATGGGTTTTTTTCCCTCTATGTGGAACTTACTAAGGTTCTCGTTGGCATTCTTTCCCAGAGATAAAAATAGCTCCCAATCTCTTTTCCATATTTCTAATCCGATGAAATAGTGCAAGAGACCCATGTCCTTCATCTCAAATTCTCTTGCAAGATCCTCTTTGCAAGACTGGATGAGCTGATAATCACCTGTCTCTATCAGGTCCTCGACAGAAAGTACAATAATCAAACTCTTACCATCAACCACAATATGATATAGGTTCACATCTTCTTCGCTCTTGGTGAAGCCCAACATGGTTAAATAGATTTGGATACTGGTGTACCAAGCATGAGGTTCTTGCTTCAACCTATACAATTCTCTCTTGATTACTCACACATGCGACTCCCTATCTAAGATCTCAAAAAATTCCAACTTATAAATTTACATTTCTTCCTCAATAAATCCATTTATAAAGGTTGTCTTTAAATCGATATGATGTATCTTCAATCCCATATGTGTTGAGATTTCAAGGATAGATATGATAGATGAGTACCTTATGACTGGTGAAAAAGTCTCATCATAGTCAATCCCCTCCACCTGAGAGAAATCTTTGGCCACAAATATGGCCTTGTGATTCTTCACACTCCCATATGCTACCTGATTCACCTTATAGACCCACCTGGATCCTACAACTAACTTTCCAACTGGTCTTGGGACAACTTCCCATGCATTATTTCTGATGATGGAGTCATACTCCTCAACCATGGCATCAGCTCACACCGGTTACTGCAATGCTTCCTCGAAAGAGGATGGTATTATCTCAATACCTTCACTCATAAGAGCCATGTATCCAGTGTACCTCTCTGGGGACCTTCTATGAATGCATTGTGATGTGGGTTCTCCCACACTATCTCTCGCATTTATCAACAATATGTCATCCTCTCTGGTGCTCTTCATTCCATCTCTCGTGAATCGCTCTGCATGAGTGGTTTCTACCACTCTCTGTTCCTCTCCTTATGGTTGCTCCACATCCTCAGGTTCTTATTTTGGAGCCAAGAGCTCCTCAACCGCATGCAACTGAAGCTCCCTCTTAAGGGAAAATCACATGGATTTCTCTCAATCGAATTTCACATCTCTTCTCACCACTGTCATCCTTAGAAGAATTGTTGTAGACTAGTATATCATCAAAAAATACTAACAAAAACCTTCTAAGGAAGGGTTTGAAAATGGAATTCAACAAACCTTGAAATGTGTAAGGTGCATTAGTAAGGCCAAAAGGCATGACCAATAATTCATAATGACCCTCATGAGTTATGAATGCTATTTTCAGAATGTCTTCAGTTGTAATATCCCTGGCTTAAGCCATCGTAAAAACTCTAGTAAAATGAGGGTTATTAAATAATTAAATATTATTTATTATTATATTGATATTACATGAAGAATATTATTGTAATTGTCAATTATAAGGATATTGGAAGAACTATTTATTAATTATTTTATTTATAAGAATTTGTATTCTTCTATAGAAATAAATTATATTTCCAGGTTGGTATCTTTTATGAGTTTTAGAAACAATGAGTAATCTTTTTGGAAAAAGTATGGATAAGTTATATTTTTCTCATCAAGAAAAAGAAAATATCCGTTTAAAAAGAAAAGCATGAGAGATTTATGGAATGATTTTGTGATTCATGAAAAATCATATTTATGGATGCTTATAGAATGCTTTTATGATTTAGAAAAGATGGAATGCTTTTATGATTTAGAAAAGATATTCCATTTTCTTAATTCTATTTATTATAAGCCTATGAGAAAAATAGAAGGGGGAATGAGAGAATGCATAGAGAATGGAGCCAAGGAAGAGGAAGAAGGAATTCCAAGCATGAATCAAAAGATAAGTAACTATTTACTTTGAAAATTCTTCTGTTTGCATAGGGGGCATGATGATATAATAATTGAATTTATTTTCCAGAAAAAATTCATATGATAAACAATCAAGAATATATCTTGAGAAAACCTCTGTAGAATTTTGTGGATAGAGAAATGAGTGTTTTATTCATTGAATTCTTAGAAGAATTCACGTGTTGTGAATTCATAAAAGTTTTTCATGGCAAAATAATTCTCTGAATTGCGTGAGTTATTCGAAAATAGGGTCTAAATATGACTTTGTGTCTCCCAAATGGAAATAGATATGAAAAAAGTGAAAGAAATTTTTGTAAAAGAGGATGTTATGACCAAAATCCTTTTTCATATTTTAAAAATTAATTTCCCATGTCTCGAAAACCATGTCCATAATTGATGACAAAAATAGGGGATTATTTAATATTTAATTCTGGAACAATGAGCACCAAATATTTGTTTGGATATTACAAACTGTAACACCTGTGTAAAAAATGAAAGAGGTTATTTTTAATTAGCTTGTTAGCAACAAAAAAAAAAAATTGTTTTCCAAACATCATTTCCATTTGGTTGGAAACCGTGTCCAAATTTGATGACAAAAACTGAAAATTATTTAATAGTTAAATCTGGAAAAATGGGCTGCAATGATTCATTCGAATCTTCAAAACCATGACACATATGAAAAACATGAGAGAGTTTATTTTTAATAATTCTGTTCCAAACAAAAACCTCCTTTGGCTTTCTGAAATTCATTTCCATATGTTTGTAATACATGTCCAAAGTTGATGGCTAAAACAAAAAATAGAGTAAAATAAGAGTGATCTATTTGATATTTCAACCTATAAAAATAATTGTTTATGTACATATAGACATAATAATTATGTCTATATTTCTTTAAAAGTAATTAAGTTATTTATTTTAAGAGATTACCAAGTATGTTCTCATGATGCATATTCATTAAAAGTTAAAGAGAAATATTGGACTCTTGAAAAGAGTATGTGCTTAGGTGGACATGAATAATTATCTAGTATATTTGATCTACTAGAAATTATTATGTCATTTGACATGCATGAGGAGCTTTAGCCATGTAAAAAGATATAAATAACTAATGTGATGGGTAGCTCACATATAACCTTTACGTAAAAGGCTTTTGGTTTTGTTATTTGAGAAGGATTTGATATTAATGTTATTTCTTGAGGAAATATTACAAATCTCTCTAATATGTGAAATGATAAGAAAATACTTTGTATTTCATGCATAATAGCTATTCAGTTATCTATCTTTTAGAAAAATAATAATTAAGGTGTTAAATTCCTTGGAAAGTAAATATATATAATTGTATGCAAGCAAGCAATTATTGTGTTAGAATTCTTCAAAAAGAATAGACGAGAAAAATATATCCTTGTATGCATTATTGGATTAGATTCTTGGAGAGGAAAAGAGTAATCACGTGCTTTATTATGTAAGATTATTTAGAGAAACATATATGCTTGCATACATGGAAAACGTATATTTTTGGGTTAGATATTTTGAATGAGAGGGAAATGTCCATTTGCATGCATGAAAGAATAAGTGGTATGCGTTTGACCCCTTGGAAAAGAAATGTATTTATTTTTCCATGAAATATTTATTTAATTTCTTTTGAAAAGAAATATATGTTTTACATGCAAGAATAAAAAGGCTATGTTATTGCATGCACAAAATTATAACTAGTATGTTAACTTTGTTTGAAATAAAGCTCGCATTGTTATACATATAGCCAATGTGAATAGCTCTTGTGTGGAAAAGATGTCTTTGGAAAAGAAGTTGCATTCATATGCATAAGTATAAAAATCTATTGTGTTAATCCCTTTGGAAAATAAAACCTAAGAGTAGGAAAAAAGGAAATCACTTGTTGGGATAGTTATCTAGAAATATTTTTATGCATTTTCATGCACAATATTATTATATAGTATGTTCTCTTTCCTTTGGAAATAGTATGAAGTGCATGTGAGATTTTTTTAACAGTTGTTAGAAAGATGATGCTTGATAGTGATTTATTTTTTACTAATGCATGTGAAATGATGTTAAATAAGGAATTTCATGTCAACTTGGTTTTTTTTTATACATGCATACAAATAGTGTTGAAGTGTCACAGATAAACAGTGATTATTGGATTATTAATAATTTATCTAATCATGATATCAAGCGTGCCAATGATAGAAATGACAGGAAAAGAGGGTGACTTGAGAAAATGATTTTTCAAGTTTAACATTGTGGAAGATAAAGATTTGTTAGTCCATGCAAGTTTAGTAGTTCCAATTGTAGGATGACCCACTGATGGAAACAACCCGAATACTAAGATTGAGACTGAGGATCCTTGGGTAAATGGTATCGTAATGATTGTAATAGCTTATAGCTAGTTATGTTTCATTTAAGATTATTTTTCTATGTAAATTTTATGACAATGGTCAAGGGATGGACTCCCTTATAACCATTGAGTGAGGGGTGACAACCCTCACGAGCGTTTAATAATAAAATTAAATGTTTGCTGGTTTTCACCCTACGGGGTTTCCAAGGTATATCGATGTCTAATGATGTGATTGTTCATTGTTTCATTTTAATGATGTTAATTTATTTCATGATATGATGTTTATATTATCAATTAGGTGATTTATTAATTGAGTTAAAATGATTATGGGATCGATGCATAGTTATAACAGGAAATTTAAGTTAATATGCTACAAAAAGGACAATTAATGTTTGTGTAACTCACTATGAATTTTACTAAATATTTCTCTATGTGATGATGATGGGTATTCAAATGGCTAACGTGGAAATATAGAAAGTAGTTTATAAGGTTACACTTTCATAAATGTTGAAAAAATTTCCTAACTCCATGCATTTTCTTGCAAGGTTATTGGGGTATGTTACAAATGGTATTAGAGAAAAAAGTTGCAACACTGGTGCCTTTCGAGAATCAATATGAAAAGAAGAAGTAGAGATATGATGCTAGTGGTCATATTCTTAGTTATGATTTTAATTAAAATTGTAGTATACTAAAATTAACATGAGATGCATGATGCATGATTAATGACTGCATGAAAGAGTAGAATGTTATAATGTTTCTTTAAAATTTGTGCTCATGACATTTGAATATGGGTTTGGATAAAAGATAATAAAACCTCTATTGTACTTATGAACCATCCTGAGCACTCACTAGTTGTGGTGCAAATTAATCACCAACCTTTTCATGCATAATATTAGAAAAATGATTATGGTGCATAAGAAAAAAAAAGTGGAAAAACATGGCTAAAGTTACCATGCACTGCTTATAAATAATGAAAGCATGTATGGCTGGTTTAATAACTAAATAATTTAGAAGTTAGGGTTGACCCTGAAGAGGACAATGGAATATTGTTAAAAATAAAAAATAAAAAATTAACAAACCTCTTTAGTTGTTAAAAACAAGAAAAGGGTGAAGTGGAACTCACATAGTGAGCTTAAAGTCAATGAAAAACTCATAGTACCGTAATTGTGGTTTGTCTTTCTTCATTTAGAGTTGTAGAGGAAATTTTGCATTCCATGTGTTCGACAAAAAGCAGTAATTGAGATCCACAGTTTTATTGTTTTAAATAATTGCATCCGTAGAAGTTTTGGATGTGATTCATCTTAACATTAAGGGGTATTCATACCTTGAGATCATGTAAACCCCATGCTGATTTTAAAAAAAAAAAAATCTTTAGACTTGGATCCATAATTTGGTCGACTTTTGCGATTAGAAGCTGCTCTAGGGATTGTTGGTTGTGTTGTTTTGGAGAAATTTTACCATTGATGATAGGAATATGATTCATGCTATTCTATAAATTCTAGTTTTACTATCTCTCTGAAAGTTTAAACATATTTATGGAAATTTATTTCATGTTTGCTAACTAGTCCCTCAATGGTGGTAGATTGTATGCTTCCCAAATTTATTGTCTCATTGACCATAGATTGCATGCTTGCAAATTGTTGTTAAAATTCTATAATGGATGTAGATTGTATGCTTGTAAATTGTTTTTTGGAATGTCAAATTTGTTGTAGATTGCATGCTTGCACACTATTTGATAAAAGTCTATAGTGGTTGTAGATTTCATGATTGAAAATTATTTTCCCAAAATTCCTCAATGGTTTTCAGATACATGGCTGCAAACTAATGGTAAGGAAAGAAAAAAATCACATTTTGTGTCCTAGTGTTCAATGGGACAATTATTTCTCTATAATATTGACGATTGCTAAGGTGAGACCTTAAATAAAGTATAATGCTATGGTTTGCAAGATATTTTAATGTTTTTCTTTTATAAGTTACATGATTATTATTATGTGGAAATTTGGAATGTATCCCACCTATATTACATGTGATGAATTGTTGTCAATGTACTTTGACAAATTGTTGGATCCATGTTGAGGGTCAAGTATAGATGCGTGGTCTATATAAATATTCCTTTGCTTTAATGATAATATAAAAATGGACAATTATGTCAATTACAATGGATTTGTAGACACTGACTATTTTTAGACATTGAATTATTATTGGATTCAATGGCTATGGACGCCATGATGAGGATAATGTGATGATGTAATATTTTATTTTATGATTGAGTTAATGAATACATTGGTTGGGGTATTTAGGGAATAACTGTAGAGTTTTAGAAGACTTCTTGCTAGCTTATGAAAAGCTATTGGTGGTTAAGTTCAACTTGGACCCTCCCTAAAAGTCTCCTAAAAAATCCACGGGAGAAAATAATAAAGAGGAAAATATTAAGATAATGGGAGAGAAAGATTATGTTAATAACTTAGTTGGAGATAAATACTAAGTGGGGTAAAATAAAGCATGGCGGGAGAGAAAGGCATGCTTTAAAGAAAAAGAAGAGTACCTTTTTCGAAAAATATAAAACAAAAAGGCCTAGGAAAAAAGGTTGGCAGACCTTAAAGCAGGATGCTACTAAAAATCTGCTAGGAAGAAAGCACCAAGGAATCAATGAGGTTGTTGATTCTAGTGGCAAGTATATCTTAACTCATTGGGGAACTATTGGAGATAGCTCATGGTTGGTTGGAATATGCTCGGGTCCTCAATAATTCCTAGAAATTAACTGCAATTAGATGAAATTATGTCTATGTTCTATTACTTATTTTAAAATTGTCTAAAGATGTTGGATGTTACAATATAGTGTAAATTTCATGTCTCGAAGTTGTTGCATGTGTTATAGTTTTGCATGCATGATATATAAAATTATTTTAGCAACAATTTTGATGAAATAGGTTGTGTTTGCAGGTTTTTATGAGCAAATGATTATGTCATAAATTACTTATCTATATGCATGCATAGAGGAAATAAATTGAAATATATAGGCAACTGAAATAATTCATGTTAGATAAAATAATGAGTTATTGAACTTTAAATTCCTAACACACTAGACGAAAATGGCTGGAGATTAATGTTGTAAGTTTGAATTTGATTGAAATTACTGTGGGAGAGAAGGACAGTAATTTTCAAGGGAAATGGCTAGAGATAAATACCATGAGTTTGAATTTGATTGAAATTATTGTGGGAGAGAAAGACAATAAGTTGCAAACAACACTAGTAGGAGAGAAAGACTAGTGTAACTCCTAAATAAAATGCAAAATGCACTTGATAGAGTTTTTATTGTCATTTTGATGATTAAAGGGCTAAGTGCTCCTTGAGTTTTTGTGGAAGTATTATTTTACATTTCCTAAATAATTGGTAATGAAAATCAAAGGTTAATGTTCCAACAAGAGAAGAACATCAAGGTCGATGTTATCTTTAAGGGGGGTAGTTTGTAATATCCCTGGCTTAAGCCATCATAAAAAATCTAGTAAAATGAGGGTTAAACAACTAAATATTATTTATTATTATATTGATATTACATGAAGAAGATTCTTAAAATTTTTAATTATAAGGATATTGGAAGAATTATTCCTTAATTGTTTTATTTATAAGAATTTATATTCTTTTATAGAAACAAATTATATTTCCAAATTGGTATCTTTTATGATTTTTAGAAATAATGAGTAATAGTTTTGGAAAAAGTATGGATAAGTGATATTTTTCTCATAAGGAAAAAACAAATCTACCTTTAAAAATAAAAGCATGAGAGATTATGGAATGCTTTTGTGATTTAGGAAAAATCATATTTATGGATGCTTTACGGAATGCTTTTATGATTTAGAAAAGCTATTCTATTTTCTTAATTCTATTTATTATAAGCCTATGAGAAAAATATAAGGGGGAATGAGAGAATGCATGGAGAATGGAGCCAAGGAAGAGGAAGAAGGAATTCCAAGCATGCATCAAAAGATAATTAACTATTTACTTTGAAAATTCTTTTGTTTGCATATGGGGCATGATGATATAATAGTTGAATTTATTTGCCAAGAAAATTCATATGATAAACAATCAAGATTATATCTTGAGAGAACCTCTATAGAATTTTTTGGATAGAGAAACATATGTTTTATTCATTGAATTCTTAGAAGCATTCATGTGTTGTGAATTTATAAAAAATTTTCATGGCTAAATAATTCTGTGAATTGCATAAGTTATTGGAAAATAGGGTCTAAATATGACTTTGTATCTCCCAAATCGAAATACATATGAAAAAAGCGAAAGAGAGTTTTGTAAAAGAGGGTGTTATGACAAAAAGCCTCTTTCAGATTTTAAAAATTAGTTTCCCATGTCTCGAAAATCGTGTCCATAATTTATGACAAAAATAAGGGATTATTTAATATTTAATTCTGGAACAATGAGCTCCAAAGATTTGTTCAAATATTCTAAACCGTAACACCTGTGTAAAAATTGAGAGAGGTTAATTTTAATTAGCCCGTTATCAACAAAAAATTCTTTGGGTTTTCCAAAAATAGTTTCCATTCGGTTGGAAACCATGTCCAAAATTGATGACAAAAACAGGAAATTATTTAATAGTTAAATATGGAAAAATGGGCTGCAATGATTCATTCAAATCTTCAAAACCGTGACACCTGTGAAAAAAATTAGAGATGTTACTTTTAATAATTCTGTTACAAACAAAAACATCCTTTGGCATTTTGAAATTCATTTCCATATGTTCTTAATATGCGTCTAAAGTTGATGGCTAAAAAAGAAAAAAGAAAAAAAAAAACAGAGTAAAATAAGAGTGATCTATTTGATATTTCAACCGATAAAAATAACTGTTTGTGTACATATAGACATAATAATTATGTTGATAATTATTTAAAAGTAATTAAGTTATTTATTTTAAGAGATTACCAAATATGTTTTCATGATGCATATTCATTAAAAGTTAAAGAGAAATATTGGACTCTTGAAAAGAGAATGTGCTTAGGTGCACATGAACAATTATCTAGTATATTTGATCTACTATAAATTATTATGTCATTTTACATGCGTGAGGAGCTTTAGTCATGTAAAAAGATATAAATAACTAATGTGATGGGTAGCTCACATAAAACCTTTGCATAAAAGGCATTTGGTTGTGTTATTTGTGAAGGATTTGATATTAATGTTATTTCTTGAGGAAATATTACAAATCTCTCTAATATGTGAAATGATAAGAAAATATTTTGTATTTCATGCATAATAGCTATTCAGTTATCTATATTTTGGAAAAATAATAATTAAGGTGTTAAATTCCTTGGAAAGTAAATATATATAATTGTATGCAAGCAAGCAATTATAGTGTTAGAACTCTTCAAAAAAAATAGATGAGAAAAATATATCCTTGTATGCATTATTGGATTAGATTTTTGGAGAGGGAAAAGAGTAATCACATGCTTTATTATGTAAGATTATTTAGAGAAACATATATGCTTGCATACATGGAAAAAGTATATTTTTGGGGTTAGATATTTTGGATGAGAGGGAAATGTCCATTTTCATGAATGAAAGAATAAGTGGTATGCGTTTGACCCCTTGGAAAAGAAATGTATTTATTTTTCCATGAAATATTTATTTAATTTTTTTTGAAAAGAAATATATGTTTTACATGCAAGAATAAAAAGGCTATGTTATTGCGTGCACAAAATTATAACTATTATGTTAACTTTGTTTGAAATAAAGCTCGCATCGTTATACATATAGCCAATGTGAATAGCTCTTGTGTGGAAAAGATGTCTTTGGAAAAGAACATGCATTCATATGCATAAGTATAAAAGCTATTGTGTTAATCCCTTTGGAAAAGAAAATATAAGAGTAGGCAAAAAGGAAATCACTTGTTGGGATAGTTATCTTGAAATCTTTTTATGCATTTTCATGCACAATATTATTATATAGTATGTTATCTTTCCTTTCGAAATAATATGAAAGTGCATGCAAGATTTTTTTAGTAGTTGTTAGAAAGATGATGCTTGATAGTGATTTATTTTTTACTAATGCATGTGAAATGATGTTAAAGAAGGAATTTCATGTCAACTTGGTTTTATTTTATACATGCATACAAATAATGTTGAAGTGTCACAGCTAAACATTGATTATTGGATTATTAATAATTTATCTAATCATGATATCAAGTGTGCTGATGACAACAATGACAGGAAAAGAGGGTGACTTGAGAAAGGTATTTTTCAAGTTTAACATTGTGGAAGATAAATATTTGTTAGTCCATGCAAGTTTAGTAGTTCCAATTGCAGGATGACCCACTGATGGAAACAACCCGACTACAAAGACTGAGACTGAATATCCTTGGGTAAATGGTATCGTGATGATTGTAATAGCTTATAGCTCGTTATTTTTCATTTAAGATTATTTTTCTATGTAAATTTTATGACAATGGTCAAGGTATGGATTCCCTTGCAACCATTGAGTGATGGGTGACAACCCTCATGAACGTTTAATAATAAAATTAAATGTTTTCCGGTTTTCACCCTACGGGGTTTCCAAGGTATATCAATGTCTAATGATGTGATTGTTCATTGTTTCATTTTCATGATGTTAATTTATTTTTTGATGTGATTTTTATATTATCAATTAAGTAATTTATTAATTGAGTTAAAATGATCATGGGATCGATGCACAGTTATAGCAGGAAATTTAAGTTAATATGCTACAACAAGGATAATTAATGGTTGTGTAACTCACTATGATTTTTACTAAATATTTATGTAAGTGATGATGATGGGTATTTAAATGGTTAATGTGGAAATATAGAAAGTAATTTAGAAGGTTACACTTTCATAAATTTTGAAAAATTTTCCTAACTCCATGCATTTTCTTGCGAGGTTATCAGGGTATGTTACATCAGTCTTAATTCTAATTTGATGATATCCAGAACAAAGATCCAACTTGGTGAGTAAATTTATCCAAGTAAGTCATCCAACAATTCATCAGTGACGGGAATGGGAGATTAATCTTTAATAGTGAGCTTGTTGATCTCCCTATAACCCAAACACATACGCCATCATCCATCCTTCTTGTGCACCAATACTAGTGGAGCATAGAAAGAACTTTGATTAGGTTGAATTATACCAATATTTAGCATTGCTACAACCATACTTTCAATCTCACCCTTTTGAGCATAAGGATATTTGTAAGGCATGATGTTTGGAGGAACACTTCCTGGAACCAAATGAATAATATGACCATGATCACGAATAGGTGGGAGTCCTTTGGGAGTCTCAAAAACCTTGGAATGATTGTCAAATACTTTTTGGAGATATGGAGAAATAGATGATTTTGATGTTCGAACCTCTAGTGAGCATAATTGTGCAATTATGCCTCGTTATTTATTCATAAGCTTTGTCATGACATTAGAGCTAATTAGATTTCCCATATTCCTTGTGATACCCCGTAATTCAAATTCATTTCCTTCCGATTTTTTTTTTAACAAAATTTATTGGAAATTAAAATCTCTCGTCCCCAAAGATTGTAACCATTTTACTCCTAGTACAACATCAGCACCACCCATTTGAATGGAGAGAATTGTACTATTCAATACATATTCCCCCATGATTATCTTGATATTATGGAACTTTCTAGAGCAATTTATAGTTCCTCCATTTGCAACTATCACTTGACACTCTAGTGCTGAGTATAGGAAGCAACTCATTACTTGGCTACCTTGCAATAAATAAAATTATGGGTACTACCTGAATCAATCAGCACTATTACATTTTTCTTCTGGAAATTTCCTTCTATATTAAAAGTTTGAGGAGTGGTAATTCATGCTAATGCATTACAAGATATGTTCAGATTCATTTCTTCTTTCTCTAGGGTTGGTTCTTGGTGTATATCCTCTTCTTTTTAAGTTTCTTGTTCTTTTTATTCCTCATCTTCACAATCTATGTAAAATAATTTATTCTCGGCACACTTATGACCTTTATTGTATTTTCTATCACAACTATTGCAAAGCCATTTTTCTCTTTTTTATTCCAATTTTTTAAGCATCAACCTTGTAGGTTGTGGTATTATAGGAGTAGAAACACTTCCATCTTTATAGTTGTGAGTGGTAGGCTTCGTGGTCGCCATAATTTTGTTTTCAATTTTTCTTTCCAACCTTAATACCTTCTCCAATGAATCTGGCTCCCAAAGGAAAACCTCATGATGGATGTTATCCTTTAAAGTCCCTTTGAATACAACAATCATGTGCTCCTATGGAATATCATTTACCCTTATATTCAATTTTTGGAAGTCATCAATATGCTCCACCATTGAACCCTTTTGTTTGAGATTTATCAATTAGATAAATAAGGTGTTTCTCTTTGTATCCTCATAATGTGCTATCATTTCCTCCATAAAAATTGACAAAGTGACAATTTTTTGACGAGATCAAATCCATCGATACCATACACATGTATTGAGTTCTAAATATAAAGTTGCAATGCGTACCTTTTGTGTGTTTTGGAAATTATGGAGATCAAATTATTTCTCCATCTATAGTATCCAGGTTATAGGATCATTTCCATCAAACTCCCTCATATCGATGTTCGGAATATGGTGGGTCTTCAATCCAACATTATAGTTTATGAAATCATGATTTACATTTATTTTTTTCTCATCATGAGTTTCCTCTACTATCTTTTCGCCATTAGGAAGCTTTACTTGTAGAAACTTTGCCAAAACTTTCTTCAAACCTTTCATGTATTTCTTCAAATATTACATGTTTCCTTCTATATCATAAATATTATCTTCCATGCCATTCATTCCATCCTTCAAACCATCCATATTAGCTTCTAGTTCATTTTTGGTTGCTCTATGTGAGAGAAAAATTTGTTGCACTTGGTCCTGTAATTTTGAGATATCATGTTGCAATTATTCCTCTTCATGTGCCATAGTAGATATTTCTGAGGGCTTAATGGGTGTGGAATTATTTTTTGGAGGTATTTTATTACTCAGTACTGATATCTATGCTTCAATATTCCTTTGGAATCACTTCAAACTAATTTTTCAAACAAAAGTTATGTAATTTTTTTTTAAATACACACCCCTTTCTTACTTTTAGGAGCTCGATCTTGAAACGGTTGTAACTCTGTAATTTTGGATCTCCAAGATCTAAACTTCAGTATTGTGGCATCCCTCTTAGTCTTCTTTCCAATGCCATAGTTCAGACCTAATTTGGATTCTTCAAGATAAAGTTATGTCCAATCTCACACAATGACCTAATTATGGATTGGTTGAGTAGAGTGAACTTGTATGACATGCCACATGTCACTGTTTTGACCTTTGGCTCTGAAATTTATATAAAAGAAACTATAGTCCGTGCAATTTCCACCAATTTTTACATAATTCCAATCCAATGTCTGCAAAGAGAGTTATGACAATTTTCCCTTGATTACCTGTTTGAGATGAAATTTTGGAGCCTTCAAAAACCCTAACTTCCTTTGATCATATTTCCAAAAATATAGAGAACCAAGGTCTAAAAATTTTACGCGAAGTTCCTTAGGATTTCAGATTTTGAACCTTTGTAGAACAAAAATTATAGCAAAAATTCCAAGATGCCCTATTTGCAGTAGCAAAACCCTAGAATCCAAAGCTCTAATACCAAATGTTATGAAACCAACTCGTAAAATAGAAGAAAATATAGATCAATAACTTAGAAATCATCCTCTTCAAGGGGAAAACCTCCTTTACATTACATGAAAAATTCTTGGATGATACAAATGACAAAACCTACATTCTATATATAGGAGTCTAAGGGGTCATAATAATAACAATATGGGGACTACATGGGCACAACAATAAAAATAATGGGGCTACACTAACAATAATAAGGGGCTACACTAGTATTATGGGGACCTAACAGATCTTGTCTCTATGGAACTCAAATTTTCTTATTTCCAGTTCCTTTGTCAATATGTCTTCATCCTGCTCCTACGTGGGAATGTACTTTAATGGCATAATCTGCATTTGCACACAATCTCTGAGATGGTGATATCGAATATCAATATGCTTGGACCTGTCATGAAAAACGACATTAACCGAGAATTTGATGCAACTCCAATTATCACAATGTATCATTGTTGAATCCATCTATCGACCACACAAACCAACAAGAATCTTCCTCATCCAGATGGTCTCACATGCTGCCTGAATGGCCGCCATGTACCCTACCTCTGTTGAACTGAGTGAAATTGTTGAGGAGGTAAATCCCCTCTGTGGACAGAGGCGATCTCTACTAGCCCAGCAGGGGTCTAGCAACAATCATCAAATGCTACAGCGCAAGTTCCTAATTGCGAATAAATAAGCCAACAATGGAGGCCTACCTGGAGTCCAGTGCTATGATTCGTAGAAGAGAGAGTGTTCCCGTTCCTCAGCCTTAGCAGATCACGATCCCCACGATCTCCGTGAATGGACACCTGCACATGCAAGAAACAACACGAATACAAGCATAAAACCCAGAATACGCAACTATATATCAGTCAGAAAGGATATAACTCATTATTAACATAAGTGAAAAACAGAGTGGAACCATAACCGGTAGTCATTCATTAATAAACAATCGAAAGAGAGTACAACCAATGTTCTGACGTCGCGGTCTCCTTCGGATGGGTCCCCAGTCGTTCACATCTCGCAAAGCTCGCCAGGGAAAGGGAAAACCTCTCTAGAGTCTCTCGACGATAGTCTCCTTACTTGAGTTAGCCTTAAGGGAAGAAAGAGGGCTCTTACAGCACAAAGGCTCTTGGGAATTTGGAGATTCAAAGCTTAGGCACTTCAAGACTAGCTTGCAATGGCAATAGGCAAGCTTTTATAGATGGGGAAGGAGGGAGTTGGGATCCCTATTATTGTGGGATTGGCCCTATCATCAAGGAAGGTTCCATGAAAGGTGGCAAACCACTTCCCTTCCATGGAACTCCTGTAGCCAAACCTCCCAACTCAAGATAGGCAATGGTTTCTGAGTTTGTTGAAACACAACTTCCGCCATCTTTATTTAAAAAACACTCCTTAAATTAGCTGGCGTGACTGCTGCTCTGGGACAGAGTGCCAGTTGGCGCGGCCTCTTTGTAGGATTTTCCCCATTGGCGCGAGTGATGAACTGTCTACCCGCGCCAATGCAAAATGAGATGTTTTCATGGTTTTTTGCAAGGAGATGTCTTTAGGGCAATTGAAGCTCATGTTTAGAGGAATGCATTGATGATGATTTCAAGGCATGACAATGTTCACTAGTCACAAAATGGGTCCTCCATTGTGCGGGACGGGGAATGGTAAGGACAGTGACAAATTAATGTGTAACAGATGCCCCCTAAAGTATGAGGCCCGAGAGAGAGAGGGGTGAAATGCTTTACGAGAACATGTTCAACTGAAGCCCCACCCTCGGAAAACCTGTGCAGAAAAATACAACTGATATCTCAAGTACATGATGTATATGCGGTATGGGTGCAACCATCCGAAACAGAGTACACTATAATCCGGATCCAGGGTATGGGCGCAGCCATCCAGTGAGGATCAAATAAATAGACTCAGGTATGGTCGCAGCCATCCAATCAGTGAGTCATGTACATAATGATAATAATCCACAATCGCAGCCTGGATTACAACAGACACAATCCAGGGTCTTGCGCTCCATCTCGATCCAAACAAAGTACAAGTTCAAGCATGCGAATATGTGAGCTGAAGTCGAACATGCAAGAACATCGTCTGATTACCAGCCAATGATGAGAGTTGTTAACAGACGCGAGAGGAACCACCAATAATGACAATGGCCCTCAAGGTACTACAGGTACAATCTACAGCGTGCGAATCAATGAGCTGGCGTCGAACACCCGTAGAATCATTCGATCGGAGGCCAATGATGAAAACCCCATGTCGAATGTGACGAACTTTCCATTGAGGCATGCAGGCTCCAAGGTACCATAAAGGAGTCTCTAGATCAGCTTTCTGGATAATGAGCTGAAGTCGACAGGAAGTGACCTTGATCGAAGGTGGGCCATAATGTTTCCCACATCATCGACACGAGACAGAGGAACATGATGTTTTGTTGTGAATCAGGATCGTATGAGAATCAGAGGAAGGTTGATATTCGTAGAGGCCAACTTCTCTTGAACATATAAACGGCACGACAGTGGACTTAGTAGTATTTGACATCAACGGATAAGAGGTCATGGTGACGAGGCAACGAGCAGATGAGAGGTAAAAAGGGATTATCCAAAACCAAGGAGGCAAAGTGAAGAAACGAGATGAGATGTCCCCAACCCGACATGAATGCAGACAAGTGCCATGTTCAAGAGCGACATACTGCCGACGACAACGATGATGGTTCCATTTTTTTCTCCCACCATTTTCCGAAGTAGGGTGCTTACCCCAATTATTTTCGACAACAAGTCAAGGGGATAGAATATGCTTGTAATATAAGTCCGTCCTTTGGACGGATCCATCCTAGTACATTTAACGAGCCCTAGGAAGGAAAGACTCGAGTAGCGTCATTATGACTAAATCCGATGTCATCAGGGTTTAACGAGTCTGACAAAGGAAGAACTCGGTGTCTTTTCATGTTTAGAGAGTTTGAAAAGACAGCAGAAAAGTAAACTCCAACGGTCCCTTTTCGTAAATAGTTCCTCAGATCCGAAAAGGTAGAAAAATATGTCTGAGAAAACCTCCTAGTCGCGATAGGCTAGGGTATTCCTTTTTCGTAAATAATCTATCCCAGCCCGAAAAAGGGGTAAACGTATATATACTGGGTAGATGTCGATTCGTGTCCATTTTAATGAGATCAAAACGACAAGGGCCTCGGCAATCTTTCATGTTTAGAGAGTCAGAAAAGAGCTGAAAGATGACTCCAAAGTGACTTTTTTGTGTATTTACCGAGTCCAAAAAAGTATAAAATACAACTCGTTTTCACCGTTAAAGTCATGGAAAGACTTGTTGCTGCACATACCAAGCAAGCATAAAACCCTTTTCCGACATAACATATTAAAATATTTGAGAAAAATAACCTTTAAACCCTATCTTATGTCAAAAAAGTTATAAATATGAAAAAATGGTAAAAACAAAATTACATTTACTATTTACCTTGGTAAAAAGCAGCAGTGGTCCATTTGGAGTGCAAACTTCTGATGGCGATTGCGACAGATCCGATTGACCATTCAGATTATCGTCTATTACAGGTAAGAGGCGCTTCCCTGTACTTCATTTCAATCCATTTTTTAATAGTTTTCCCTTATGTATCAGCCCTCTGTGGCAACCTTTTGAATTTTTAGGGCTGCGCTCATTGGCGCGGGTATCGGGCAGGGACCCGCGCCAATGGGCTTTTCTATGCAAAGGCCTCGCGCCACGTGGCGCAACTGTTCACAAAATAGCCGCGCCAGTGGTCGAACCTAAATTTCCGCCTAAAAATTCGAGATTTTAACCCAATTGAATGAAATTTGAAGCCTACCAGAGTTCTAATTAAGGGTTTATGACCATGTGGATGCAGGAAATCAAGAAAAATGGTGATTGAGTGGAAAGAAAGAGAGCATGGAGAAGAGGACGAACAGGCCATAGAAAGTGAGGCTTGTATGAATGCCCTCAAAAACTGTGGGCTAAAGAAGTTCTTCCTTACACCTTGCTTACGAGCTCAGCCCGAGCTCCTCCAGTATCTGATCAGTATTTGGGATGAACATGAACAAGTGTTCAAGTTGCGAGACCAGGTATTGGAACTGGAGGTCTCCGATGTGTATTTCATAACCGGACTGTCTCACAGAGGTCCGGTACCCATCCTGACTGGGAGCAAACCATCTGGCGAGAAGATGGAAGAAGTGATGGCACGAGTGTGCCCAAGAGCACAAATGGGATCAGGGAGCAAAAAGGTGGATATCCACACCATCCCCGACCTGGCATTGAGAGTTGTCCTACATACCATCACCCGGGCTGCAGGATCGCAGACACCGCATGAGGCCACGAAGTCCCAACTCCTGCTGGCCGCAGAATGCATGAGCCCCTTATTGTTTGACTGGGCTACAGCAGTAACAATAAACATGAAGAGACAGCTCACAAAATGCAAGCAAGCTAAACTGAAACAGTTTGGCTATGGTTCCATCTTGGTATCGTTCATTCTAGAACACTTACCAATCTTCCAGGGCCAAGGGGCCATAGTAGCAGAGCCGATTCCACGAGAGCCAAGAATGGCTCGCTGGGCAGCACTAATGCCCAGAGCTGGAGGCGGCCAACAGATGTCCTAGAGGCCGGAGTTTTTTAGGTGGTTACGGTGCCAGTTGATTGTCATGGAAGACTGGCCATATGCAGGAACTGACTTCACCGGAGACCCAGATCTCCCACCGCCAGAAGGAGATGACTGGGACAAGAAGTTGGGTAAGACCTCATGTTTTTTTATTTTTTATGTTTTATGTTTTTTTTTGTTAATACACATTCGCCCTAACACATTTTATATATGTATATAGATGTGGGCCCTGAGAGACCCGCCGGAATGTCTCCAATCTCGTGGAGGACTCATCTCGCCCCTGATCCTCAAGGAGAAGGCACAGGAGGGGAGGAGTTGATCCAAAATGTCGAGGGCATTGCCCGAGGGATCCCGGACTATGCTCGGCTGGCGGATGTACCGATGGCGTACCAGCATCATACGGTGGGAGTTCCAAGTCGGATCCATCGAATCCTGAGACGCTTAGTGCGTGCAGTTACATGTTATCATGAGCACCATGCGGATTAGCTCTTAGGGATTATACCACACATATTTTTTGGGAGACATATCGTCTCCGAATGTACTTAAGACAATTATGTATATTTTGATTTTATGTGACACACTCTATGTAAACATTTCGATATCTATATATATATGCATATCTATTTCTGGATGGATCTTCCTTTACCTGTGATGATGATTTACAAATTGCGCAAATGTCTGTCTAATACCAAATTTGCTACTGCATCTATTAATGTATTCAAATGCCTGGGTATATGTTGATATGTAATGTAGTCAAAATTCCTTTCCAGTAATCGAATACGCAGATACAGAAGTAAAATGGACGGGTTTCTTACCGAATAGTGTCCGTTCAGCTGTAACACTACAAGTTGCGAATCTAGATACACAAGCAATTCACGAATACCAAGGTTTACTGCCTCGGTTGATAATTCTAACACAGCACTATATTCCGCGATGTTGTTCGTAGTACGTCCTAGACACACTCCTTGCAGGTTGACCAACTCACCAGCAGGATCATAGATTACCCAGGCTGCCGAAGACAGATTCCTGGTACTGCGGGAGGCACCATCCGCGAAACGAACAAATGGATGAATAGACATTTGCACAACCAGGAAGACCCGATCAGCAGAAAGATGTTTACAAGGCACACCACACCATACATGCACACAAATGAAAAACACACACCTATGTACACACACCACACCAAGAAATCACTTCAGGCATAGTACTTTTTGAGGTACAACCCATTTCTGGGCTGCGCCAGCGGAACTCCTTCATAATCTATAAGCTCGTAGGCCCCATTTTTCAAAATGCATTTTACTATATAGGGCCCATGCCACATAGGCTGGAACTTACCGGCTCCAAGCTTGTCATGTGCTTGATCGTACAGGAGGACTAGGTCTCCTTCGATAAAGGAACGAGGAGAAACAGATTGATCAAAATGAGTTTTGACCCTCTTCTTTTGTGCTTCAATAACCAAAGCAGCCAGACGACGGGTTTCATCTAACCGTTCCAGATACAGAAGACGTTCTTCCTCAGCAGAAGTATTAGGTAGAAGTTCCACAGCTAATTTCAACGAAGGAATCTCGCATTCAACCGGAAGAGTTGCTTCCAGACCATACACCAATTGAAAAGGTGTGAACCCAGTTGCACTCTTTGCAGATGTTCGGTATGCTCAGAGAGCTGAGAACAGTTGGAGGTGCCAATTGGATTTGTGAATACCAACTGTTCGCTGAATCATAGTGACCAGAACCTTGTTCACTGCTTCAACCTGACCATTCGCCTGAGGGTAATATGGTGTTGAGCTGTCGTGACGCAAGCCCAACTTTGAAGTTAGCTCCGCCATCATATAATCTCGGAAATGAGTACCGTGATCAATGACGATGGCTTGAGGAACCCCGAACCGTGCAATAACGTGGTTGAATATAAATTGAGCAGCCATTTTACCGTCAGCAGCTAGTGTAGGCATCGCCTCGGCCCACTTGGTGAAGTAGTCGACGGCGACAATTATATACGCATGCCCCCCGGCCGAGTGAGGGTTACACGTCATAAAATCCACGCCCCATTTTGCAAAAGGGCCGACGATAATAACGGGATGCAAGGGTAAAGGCGGCGCGCGCATTTTGCGCTGAAATATCTGGCACGCATGACATTTACGGACTGCAGTGATACAGTCTTTGAATATGGAAGGCCAGAAATAACCTGCTCACAGAATCTTCTGGGCAGTAGCATACCCGGACATATGTCCACCACAGGCGCCACTGTGGCAGTCATTTAGGACCTTTTCAGCCTCTTCCAAGGTTAGGCATCGTCGGAGCACCGAATCTACTCCAATGCGGTATAAGGTATCTCCTACTATACGGTAGGGTTGGGACTGGTGCCGAATCCGACGACGGGCAGCTTTATCCAACTCAGACCGAAATGTCGAGGTCTGAAGATACACTATTATGTCATCGTACCAAGGGTCACGAGTACTGATGAGGAAAAGCGTTTCGTCCGGTATATGGTCTTCAGAGTGTGAGGGAGCAGAGTCTGTAGGGAGAGAGAATTTTAGATCTGCAAAGACCAGTGATTTAGTTGACTTAGCGGTAGTGAACTCTAAGTCAAACTCCTGCAGGATCACAATCCATTTGGAGTACTTGCCCCCCAGTAATTGTCTAGAGAGAATATACGTCATAGGGTTGCAGTCTGAAACCACTGTTATCGTACGCAAAAGGATGTAATGGCGAAAGCGCTGCACAGCGTGTACTGCTGCTAATGCCAACTTCTCGACATGAGCATAACGCGTTTCTGGATCGAGAAGGTTCCGTGACAGATAATAAGAAACATGTTCGTTACCGTCATCGTCATCCTGCACCAAGACCATGGCTATGGTGCTAAATGCGGCGACGAGATATAAAGTGAAGTCGCGGTGGTAGTCCGGAGGACGAAGCAACGGAGCATTGACAAGCAACGTCTTCAGCTTCTCAAAGGATTGCTGAGCGATTTCGTCCCAATGGAAGGGAACGTTCTGCTTTAATAAACGAGTGAATCCTTTGGCCACCTCAGCATAATTCGGGATAAAGCGCCGAAGAAAGTTCGCTTTCCCTTGCAGACTCTGTAATTGATATAGGGAGGAGGGTGATGGGAGATTTATGATGGCCTCGACCTTTAAAGGGTCAAGGCGAATTCCGTCTTTCGAGACTATGAATCCTAAAAGATGGCCAGAATCAACGCAGAAGACGCATTTATGAGGATTGAGCCTGATATTGTAGCGTCTGCAACGAAGAAAGATCTGGCGGAGATGCTCAGGATGGTCCTCTCGCTTACCCGAATGGGCTGGCAAGTTGTCCAGATAAGGCTGAACGATATGGCGAATGTCATGAAAAGCGTAGGACATCACACGCTGAAAAGTGGCTCCAGCGTTCTTCAAGCCGAACGGGAGTTTTTTATACGCGAAAGTACCCCACGGACAGATGAATGTGGTCTTGTGTTGATCCTCAGGTGCAATATTGATTTGATTATATCCTGAGAAACCGTCCATCAAGGAATAGATCTCACTCCCGGCACATTCGTCGATGATCTGGTCTATAAACGGAGTGGGATAATTATCCTTTGGACAGGCGCGATTGATGTCGCGATAATCAACACAGACTCTAATCGTACCTTGCTTTTTATCGACAGGGACAATGTTAGACACCCATTCTTTGAGGGGGATGGGATAAATAAAACCCGCGTTCAGAAGTTTTTCAACTTCTGCCTTGATGGCGGCGGCTTTCCGAGGATGCATGGGGCGTAAACGTTGGCGCACGGGTTTCGCACCTGGATAGGTTGGAATCTCGTGCACTACGATACTGGGATCAATCCCCGGCATTTGCTCGTAAGACCACGTGAAAACATCCCTGAATTATTTGAAAAGCTCAGTATAGACTTGAATCTCATCGGGAGAACAAGTCACACCCACGTGAATATTCTCAACGATCCCCGGTTTAATGGAGATGTTGATTGGGATAGTTTGAGTAATGTTACTCAGGTTACCCTCCGAAAAAACCTCGTGCGTCAAAATGGGTGTTTGAAGAGGAGGGGTAGGAACCTGAGTAGCATAACGCTCCAGACAGTCAGTCATTGCCCCCAAGCTAGGCATAAAAGAGGAGCGATGATGTCCATCGCCCCAAGGCAACTCCTCAAGAGACATAGTTTCAATGATGGCCTCATCGGAAGGAAAAGTCTCTTTGAGAGGATCAGGTGAATCGGCCTGACCAAGCCAGGGGGATTGAGAGTAGACGTCGAGAGCCATGCTCAAAGGAGCATGCTGAGGAGGTGGAGGATCAGATGCGGCAACAATTTCACAGTAGCTGATCTCTACTAGCGTCAAGGGCATTGATTCTCCAAACTCAAATACCTGCTCAGGCGTAGGAATAAGCCAGGGGTCATCGGACCTGGACATCATGTTGACTTGAGCGGTGTGCGGTGGTGGTGTGGGAAAAATACCCATGAGGACTGGGTCTTTGAAGAGACCAGGTCCTACACTGTCCGAGGGATTCAGAATTTGATCCACGTATGGCACGTTGTTCTCAGAGGTAGAGGTGAAAAATGACAACTGATCCACCGTGACAATTTTGCCCTCGTGAGGGAACTTAAGAAATCGAAAGACGGTGGATGGCACGCAGAGCATGGCATGGGTCCAGCTGCGGCCAAGAAGTATATTGTAGTTGAGTTTAGCGTCAACCACTTCCACTTCCACGTTGACGGTCTTCCCCTATAATGTGATAGCTAGACTCTCGAGAACACCCAGGGGTTTGGATTCCCAACCATCAAATGCCTCAAGGGCATTGGGAGATGACGAAAGGGCTGGACAGCCGATGGCCTTCCAGCAAGCGGAGGACATAACGTAGGTAGATGCACCTTCATCCACGATGGCCCTATGAATGTTCAGACTGTTAATCCCGACTTGAATAATAAGAGCAATTTGATGTGGAAGCCGGGGAGTGAAATTCTCTAAATCGAAGGTGAGAAGAATCAAGTCGGCAGGATTGATGCCCCCGATCGCAGACAGTAAAGCCTTCCGTTGCGAAAGACAACTTTGAAGAACTTCTAGCGCAGACATAGCAGACGGCACCTGTGCCAAATCCTCAACAATGCTGTAATGTTGAGCGGCACGAGCATTCGGATTATAAGGAGATCTTCGAAGGACACCTTTAGAAGGTGGTTTCACAACGGGTTCAGGAGTAGGCTTCTCGATTTCCAACGAACCGGAGGCAGGTAGGGGAGGCAGTCCATCCGCAACTACCTTCCTAGGTGCCTGCCGCGATTCATTGTAATCCTTCGACCGTGTAGCGACAGAGATAGGTGCAACACTCTTCATCATGAAAACCTGAGACCCAAATAGTGCAGATGGTGACGGCTGTTCGACCATCTGGGTCTGCTGAGATGGAAATGGCTTTTTTAGAACAGCTGGAGTCCCTTTAGGGCCCTTGAGAAGTTGACTAACCTCGGATCGTCGTGGGCAATCTTTAGTATAATGGTCCCCTTCACAAATGAGGCAAGGGTACTTCGGTTTACGCTGAGAGCCATCCTCAGTACGAGATTTAGATTCTGGCTTTGGGGCATCAGATTTAGATTTGTCTTTTCCCTTCTTTTTCCCCTTGGAATTTTTCTCCGTAGGATTGGCCTGAACGACATTCACTTCCACGGTTTTACCAGAATCGGAGGGGGCGGGATTAGCAGGAGCATTGTTGGAAGAATTAGACTTCTTCTTCCCATTCGAAGATTTCTTCGAATTCTGAGAGGCAGAACCAATGACACCATCCACCGCGGGGGTAGGCGGAGCCTTAGAGGTTCCAGACCGTAGGGCATCAGGCAAGATATCATAAAGTGTGCCGGACTAAGAATATACAAGATCCAGATATTGGGCACGCGCAATGGCTTGTTCCTCTGTCACACACGCTCCCATCACAATATCCTGAGCGATTTTATTCACAAAGGAGGTGGTGAACCAGTGAGTCAGTATCTGATCAGGTATGTGAAACTTGATCAGTCTACGACGGCGCCGCCACTCATGAATGTGATCAGAGATGTGAGTGGCTTTGTCCTGCTTCAGAGAAGTCACGAGGTGCGTCCCGGCTTCATAACGAACCGGTAACTGGAAGTGCGTGAGGAAAGCCATGGCTAAAGAATTGAAATCTTGGAAAATGCCACGGGATAACTCTATGTACCACTTAGCAGCAGCTCCAGTTAAAGTACGTTGGAAGAGGCGCAGACGAATCAAATCGTCGACCCAAGAGTTAGACGAACACCAAAGATGATATGTCATCACATGTGCCTGGGGGTCCTCTCCAGCTTTTCCCTCAAACTTGGGGCAATCATCTGGTATCTTGGTGGGAACCGGAGGCCAATACGGATTATGTAAAATCGGATCATTGGTCAATTTTGAAACATCCAGTAGCTCCAAGGTAGCCAGGAACGGCAATGGTGGATTAACCGTCATGCCAGGCCCGGGATGAGGTCCGGTACCCATACTCCACAATGGTTGTGAATATCCTTGCCCCCATGGGTTCTGTCCCGCAGGATTTTGACCGTAGGGGGCGTAGGTCGTATAACCAGACTGATTTGGATGCTGGTAACCAGAGTGTGGGGCTTGATAACCAGAGTACGGACCCTGATTATGTGTCGGCCCGGTGTAAGCAGCGTTTGGATTTGGCTGCTGAGTGTAGGTAAAACCGGGTGGAGGAGGATAATACTGAGAGCCTCTGGGGTGGTTATAATTCGGTTGAGATTGACCATGAGGATAATAACCACCCTGAGGATGAGTAGGCTGCTGAAAAGTGGAACCCTGCAGAGCCTGATAAGTAGGGCGCAGCTGTTGATTTGGCTGCGACATTGAATGAGTCGGCTGCTGAGCAGGGTTAATAGAATGAGCGGGCTGCCCTGAGTGAACAGGTTTACCCGACTGAGAGGGCTGCGCTGAATGAACAGATTGGCCCGGATAAACAGGTGGTGCCGGTTGAGCAGGCTAGCTTGGTTGTGAATGAGCCCCAGGTTGTACCGGATGGGTCGGTTGGCCTGGAGGCGGAACACCAGGTTGTACTGGATGGGCCAGTTGGCCTGGTGGTGGAACAGGGCCAAGTGGTTGCTGGAAACCGGTTTGACCCAAAACGGAACCATAGGATGGTCCCGGCTGGTATGCAACGTTAGAAACAACAGGATACTGAGGTTGCATAAGTAAAGAAGGCTGGATTTTCCCCCCAGGACCATAGAACGGTCCCGGTTGATACCCCGGCTGAGGCTGAACAGGTTGACCAGAAGGGCTATAATACTGTCCTTGCGGACCGTACGATGGTCCTTGCTGGCCCGCAGGATAGCCTTGGATGGGCTGCCCCTGTGGGTCGTAAAGATAGCCAGGTTGGCCCGCAGGTTGGCCTTGGAAAGGCTGCCCTTGCGGGTTATAAGCCTGGTTATAAGGTAAACCTTGAGCATAGAGGTAAGCCTCAGGAGCGGGTAGACATAAAATCTCCCTGTGCTCATCATACTGACCTGGGAAAGCATACACGGGTGTACCATCCTGTGCATAGTGCGAAAAGTAAGAGTGGTTAGGATCCTGGGAGGATGGTCCAACCTCGGCATTCGGCTATTGCAAAGACAACCGATACTCCTCCGGAGAGATGTTCTCCGGTATAGCAGTCGCTAGATAAACATCTTCAGGATTTGGCACAACCCTTACAATGGATGCTGTGACAACAGGAGAAGAGGCGGCTACATAGACAGTGGGCCGGACGGGAACAGAAGTAACGGGCGTCTGAGGAGACACCTGGGGCGTAGTAGTAGTTGGCCTCGAAGAAGGAGCTGACACTCCCATAGAGGCTGCGGCGGAAATGATCTGACCCAAAGATCTGTATCCCTGTGGTAAAGAGGGACTAGCTGTCGACATGTCAGCCAGCTCAGAGTTGTCTCCCTGAAACAATCTTCGTGGGAAGAGCTGATAGTCTTCACCAGACGTTGGGATTTCCTCACCAGAATCACTCATGGTTGATCCTGCCGTTAAATCACGCAATAGACGGCAAGGACTAGGAGGAAATACAACAGCAACAAAAGGCGAACCTGATGTAAGAGAAAGGAAATCAGCTCCTAATCTCAATTCAGACACAGGGTCTGAAAAAGGCCAATTGAACTCAACTGGTCCTCCAAAGGGTTGCTCAGCAAGAACCGGTCCCCCGTCAAGAAACTCAGAAACAATAGGCTGCTGTGGTTCAGCAGAGGATTGGGAAGCCTCTGAAGAATTTTCTGTGTAAGGACTACCAGTAGATGAAATCGAAGGTTCCGCCACTGTGGCAAACGACCAGAGAAAAAGAAGCAAACACACACACGGGCTGAAAAAGAGTCAAGACACACGATCAAACGGTCAAAAAACAATATCTAACAGGGCGTGTAATCATGGGTGATTAATTTTTACCACATTGAAAAACAAGAAACTTCACCGTTTCATGTTTTAAGAGTCGAGAAACGATAAAAGATGACTCTATCTCTTTCAGATTTGACACAAGCGTGAAAGGACAAGCGCTTGCCGGTCTTTTCAAATTTAGGGAGTCAGAAATACCAAATGACTGCTTAAGAATACTAGGCACAAAGGGTGTACCAAATAACCGTGAACTGCAATATACACCTTGGTTCTAATAATGAAAAAGAAATCAACTAAGGACTTTTTGTACGTGCAGGCAATCTCCCCGAATGCTGTGTTCGGTGTATCACGGGTATAGGGTGGCAGACTCGGCTTCCTGTGGATAAAGGATTGAAAACCTAGAGGGGTCTCCCTTTATATACGCGACGGTATAGGATGCACAAGTCCGTACTAGCACTGTCTAAAGCCAAAAGGCGAACGGCAGCTGCTAGGTTTAAAGACGCCGGAACACGTCTCTAGCCTAGACCTCTAAATATGTTTCGTTAGATTTCAATGCTGCCTTAGTGTAAATTGAGTAGATTTTAAAGTTGATCTTCAATTACGTTTAGGTTCTGGAAGCTCTTGGTATGTTGTTTTAAACTCCTAAATAATAAGCATACATACCACGATGGTATTCATTCAGTGAAGCCAACTCTGAAGAAGTTGAAGTTTTACCTTCGTAAGTGGAAGACAAACAATGAGATCTCTAATGCAACTAATGAAATCAAAAATTTTCCATTCAATCACTGATGCCTAGTAAAATGTGGCATTTATTTACACTAATCAACCAAAAAACCAAAGGTACTGTCATTATAATGTTTGATAGCTAGAAGCACTAAAAAAACCGAAAATAAAAGAGAAGAAACTTGAGAACGATATTGAGAGAGCAAAACGAACAAATTTCACTCAATAACACAAACAATCAGATCCCAAATCGACCAAAGTCTCTCAAAACCAAGAAAAATACTCAAAGGCTCCAATGGACCATGTGATCTAGGCCCAAAAGAAGACCAAACGAAATTTGAATGAAGAAACGAGCAATCACCCAAAAATCACAACAAAACAATGAACAACTACTAAGAGAGTGCGGAGGAGCAATCAGAGAGTTGACCGGATAAACGAAATGCCAAAACTCCCAAGGAGGGCTCGATACACAAAGCCACTAGATGCCCTAGGGCTTAAAACGTGAAATCGATAGATAAAAGAAAACAACCAAAGGACGAAGGAAAATTCCCAGTCAAACAGGACTCCAACACACTCAGGTAGTCGAAAAATCAAGAAGAAAAACACTGACCAGACCTAGAGAGCTCAAAATTGAGCAAACTCAAATACCCTACAGGAGTGGCGTGACTGTAAGGCTGCAACTGGCGCCATCAAGCAATTGGCGCGGGAAATACAAAAGCAACATGCGCCAATTGGCGCGAATGTCAGGCTAAAAAGCGCGCCAGTCGAGTTTCTCAGCCAAAAATAAAAAAGAACTACTCCAGAAGCAGATCAATGTAAACTAAGCAAACCAAGAAGCAAAAAACAGCAAAAGAACCCAACCCAGAAGGCTAACCAAGCAAGGAGAATCATAAAACAATCAAACGAGACAATCTAAATGAGACAGTGAAAACTAGACGAATCCCCAGCGGAGTCGCCAAATTGTTGAGGAGGTAAATCCCCTCTGCGGACAGAGGTGATCCCTACTAGCCCAGCAGGGGTCTAGCAACAATCATCAAATGCGACAGCGCAAGTTCCTAATTGCGAATAAATAAGCCAACAATGGAGGCCTACCTGGAGTCTAGTGCTATGATTCGTAGAAGAGAGAGCGTTGCCGTTCCTCAGCCTCGGCAGATCACGATCCCCATGATCTCCATGAATGGACACCTGCACATGCAAGAAACAACACGAATACAAGCATAAAATCCAGAATACGCAACTATATATCAGTCAGAAAGGATATAACTCATTATTAACATAAGTGAAAAACAGAGTGGAACCATAACCGGTATTCATTCAATAATAAACAATCGAAAGAGAGTACAACCAATGTTCTGACGTCGTGGTCTCCTTCGGATGGGTCCCCAGTTGTTCACGTCTCGCAAAGCTCGCCAGGGAAAGGGAAAACCTCTCTAGAGTCTCTCGACGATAGTCTCCTTACTTGAGTCGGCCTTAAGGGAAGAAAGAGGGCTCTTACAACACAAAGGCTCTTGGGAATTTGGATATTCAAAGCTTAGGCACTTCAAGACTAGCTTGCAATGGCAATAGGCAAGCTTTTATAGATGGGGAAGGAGGGAGTTGGGATCCCTATTATTGTGGGATTGGCCCTATCATCAAGGAAGGTTCCATGAAAGGTGGCAAACCACTTCCCTTCCATGGAACTCCCGTAGCCAAACCTCCCAACTCAAGATAGGCAATAGTTTCTGAGTTTGTTGAAACACAACTTCCGCCATCTTTATTTAAAAAACACTCCTTAAATTGGCTGGCGCGACTGCTGCTCTGGGACAGAGCGCCAGTTGGCGCGGCCTCTTTGTAGGATTTTCCCCATTGGCGCGAGTGATGAACTGTCTGCCCGCGCCAATGCAAAAGGAGATGTTTTCATGGTTTTTTGCAAGGAGATGTCTTTAGGGCAATTGAAGCTCATGTTTAGAGGAATGAATTGATGATGATTTCAAGGCATGACAATGTTCACAGGTCACAAAATGGGTCCTCCATTGTGCGGGACGGGGAATGGTAGGGACGGTGACAAATTACTGTGTAACAGCAATTGATATTTGTTTCCTGCTATACCAGGAAACTACTATTAATCCTATGTTGAAGATGCCCCTTGATGTGCTCTTCCTGTTGGATGGACTCAATGCTAAATCTACACTAGTTAAGCCTTAAAGCTTCACTCCCTATGTTTTTTTGTACGGTAGCCTATACTCTGTAGTGCCGCTGAGGTATCTTAACACATTCTTTCCTTCCTTCCAAAAGAGCTTGGTATGCTTAACCATAGCTTGACTAAGTTGGTTAACTGCGTTGCATATGTCTAGTCGTGTGTTTACTAAATACATGAGTGACCTCACAAGCTACCTATAAACAGTAACATCCACTACCTCGCCTGAAGTAATATCCTCCTTCCTCCAGTTTCCTGCTAGAGGAGTCTCCATTGGTTTTTTTCCCTCCAATTGTAACTTCCTGAGGATCTCGATGGCATGCTTACCCTAACCTGCAAATAACTACCCATCTCTTTTCCATATTTCCAATCCCAGGAAATAGTGCAAGAGCCCCATGTCCTATTGGAAATACTAAGAGTGGGTTGAATCAGTATTTCTTTTCAACTGTTAATTTTACCAGTTAGATCACCTATATTTAGAACACAAAATGAACAATAAGAATAAATGATTTTATTAATTTCTTCTTTACAATAAATCAAGTAAAATATATGTAGGGCTCCAACCCTAGATGAAGACACCAATCTTCAATCTCCCAGGCTCCAACCTATATTTTCCAAGCACCGACTTGGACTTCCAAGGCTCCAACCTTGTCAATTCTGAGGCACCAACCTCAAGGGCTTCAACCCTATATCTGGTACAAGCTCCAACCTGGTCTCTTGAGGACATCTATCCTCTAGGGCTCCAACCCAATCTTCCAAGGCACAAACCTTGTCAATTCTGAGGCACCAACCTCAAGGGCTCCAACCTACCTGGTCTCTTGAGGACTCCTATCCTCTAGGGCTCCAACCCTATCTTCCAAGGCACCAACCTTGTCAATTCTGAGGCACCAACCTCAAGGGCTCCAACCCTATCTTCCAAGGCACCAGCCTTGTCTCTATGAGGCTCCAACCTCTTGCTTAATTTTGTCAAGATATATTTGGTTATTCTTACGGCTCCCAATGTATTCTTCAATGAGCCCTGACAATCTTCAGCTTACTCTTCACTGTAATCTACACAACACATCATCAATGACAGCATTTTCTTCATAGAAGGCGTCACCGCTGCTCTTCATCATACCCAAAAAATTTCTCCAAGTTACCTCATGATGGCTTCATCAATGCATCATCATCTTCAACATTATCTCCACAAGATCTTTAATATGTCTTCAATTTACTCCAAGATCAGTCAAGGCTTTTCAACAAAATGTCTTCAATATGGAACCTTATTCAAGGTCACTCCACAAGGGCTTCAATCAAGGTCTCCAAGAATGTCTAACCCTCAAAAAGGTGTCTTCAATGTTCTCATTAATCTTCAATACACTACTACAAGAGCCCTCCAAGATGCTTTAAAGAATTCTGCTTCACATGCTGCTTCAAAGGTTTACTTAGAACGTATCTCCAAGACTTTTCATCTGCTTCAAATGTTCTTTGGTAAGGCTACATTACCAATTTCTCTTCATGATCCTTCAACAATGATTTTTACTGTTCAAAAGACTGCAAATAGCGTGCTTCAGGAAAAACTTAGTGTCTACCCCAAAAGATGACTTCAAAAGGCTGATCTGAGCCCTTACACTGAGCCTTCAAATGAGTTGTCACATAGGTGTATTCACCCATAGGTCCTAGCCTTGTGACTATTCTTTGTCCCAAAGTCTGAGTGAATGTTCAAGTTCTACACAAATCAAAGACTAAAATATAGTTTGGATTTTACCATGATTCTACCCACATGCAGCTATACGATAGTCCAAGTTATAGCAAAATCTGAGGTAAAGCTTCACTGTATCTACCACAGGAAGATCCGACCCTAAGTTCGAAGTTGCTTCTTATTTACCATAGAATTATATGAGCTGCTATTATAGTCTCCTTCACGAGGAACATAAATAACAGTGTTATGACACAGTCAAGCTATAAAGGCAAAGCAGCCAAAATTCAGGAAAAATACATAGTCAGTTCAAAATAATTATGCCATTGTCCACATTTTCCTATAAATTTCAGACCCAAAAATTAATATTCACTGCTACCCTTTCTTCTTTAACTACAAATTGTCTTCACTGCAATTAGAAATCCGAACCACTTTCTATTCTGCCTATCCAAAAATATCAGAGATGAATATGCAAAATTTTGTCTCTAAAATGAAATTTTTTTTCCACATATTTATAGTGGTTTTCCAAATTTGAAAGGACACGTCTATTTGGAGGGAGGCTGACATGAATGTGTGAAAATAGGTCAACTGGCCAAAAAATAATATTGTTCTAACTTAAAAATTCATTTTCTCTTAGGATATTTGGAGTTAAGAGTTGAGTGAAGGCTTGTTAGAAAGAGGGAAAAATCATCTTTAATATGGTATAGGATTCATTTGGAAAGGATGCCTCCAAGATGTCCAAAATTAATTTTCTTTATGACTGCTTCTGAAATATTTAGTGCATAAAATGATTAGGACAATATGGCTTCTTTGGTTGACTTCTCCATTGTTTTTCTCCATTATTTGGCTTCTTTATCATCATAGGAACATGTAGGACATCCACATCATCATGGTAATGTCCAACAATGAGTGCATCACTCATGTCATCACATAATGGTGCAGTGATTTGTTATAGTGCAGCATTATTAGGAGAACTTCAAAATAGTCTTCCAACCCTCAAATGATCTCCAACCATGATAATCATAAGCCATCATCAAGTATCATCCAAGTGTATGACATCATTGGTTAAGATCTAGATCATCAAATGCATGCAACATTAGATCAAGTACTTAGGGCTTCCTTCATTAGTGGTTTGACTTCTTCGTGACTTGACATCTTCATTGATAGTATCCTAGTCAACCAAGAGTCATGGCATCGTCATCTAGAACTAGGCTTCTCAAGTATATTGACATCTTGGTCAATGCCATATTGACATCAATGACAAACTTTATTAACAATCTCCCCCTTTTCCATTTATGGCAATATTCTAGCCCTTCTAATCTCTCTCCCCCTTTGACATCATTGGAAAACGGGGTGCCCAAATACTCCCCCTGTCAAGTTGTTTATTTTCTTCATGAATTGTAGTCCTTCATAGGTTTGTTACTCCCCCTTCCAAGGTGATTTTTCTTCTAGCAATATGTTCCATGATAGATGTGTTTGTATTTCTTCATGTGATGCACCATCTCCCCCTGTCTGCACAAATTCCTTTAGCTCATGAAGGATTTATCACCTTGTTTGATCAAGTAGAAGGCATCATCATAATATCATGTTTTTCTTCAATGGAGTTACTTCCGAGAGATGATTTATCAAGATTGTCCATGTGTAACTCATCAAGGATTTCATAGGGCCCACTCACGGATCACTTTCTACAAGAATACTCAAGAATCACAAATTCCCCCTAACTATATGCATGGTCTCTTTTTGGCAGGGTTTCACCATCAAATACTTGGAATATCAAGGATGACTTCATCTAGTCAACAACATGTGTTGTTTGTTAGAGTGTTCAAGAGACTTCCATATTAAACTTTTTTCTTTCTCCATACTTGTGTAAATTTCTTCTCTAGCATGGTTCTAGCTTGTGTAGGGGCCCAATTCAAGTTACAATCATGCTCCATATGTCCAATGTTATGGAAATTGAAGCACTCTATCTTGTTCATGAAAAAAGAATCATGACTTCTTCTTGCAAAATTGCTTCGAGGATATTGATGGGGATCATTATATTTGTCTTTGTGATATGCCCTACTATATTTTTCCATGTGCCCAAAGTTTGTACAAGAATAGCAATATCCAAGAAATATACTTTGGTACCTGGGAGATGAAGAGTTCATTGAAGTACGTTTGAAGTCTTTTTGCCTTGGGATTCTTTGATGATATTCATTCCCTTTTGTGTTCTTGACACCATTTGTAAGTCTCCCTGGAGTAGGGTTTATTCCATTGTTGTCTTGAATCTTCTCTTTTCCTTTCCTGGAACAGGGAGCATCAACATTTCTTCCTGGCTTCCTCACATCCTTGTTTTTCGAAACATTATCATTCTTGCTTGAGGATTCACCTGCATAGCCAAGACCTGATTTATCAAGGGGAGACCTTTGATGACTTAGGATGTCATCTAGGGTTTAAGATCTTTTCAAGTTCTTATTTAGCAAGTCAACTTCCTTTTTAAGAAATACAATTTATCCTTTCAACTTTTCACAATCTTCATCTTTCATATCTAGTTTCTTCTTCATTTCTTCCATCATCCTTGTTGCTTCGTGTGCTTTGATTTTAAGGGAGATGATATTTGATTTCATTATGAAGACTTCTTCATTCTCTTTTGCTATATTTCTCTCCATTTCTTCTTTTATTCTTCTAGCTTCACATGTTTCGGCCTTGAGAAGATTGATGTCTGATTTCAGTTTGAGGATTTCTTCATCCTTTTCTTCTAGTTGGCATATCATGGTGTTTCTCTCCTTTTATGCTTCTTCAACTTGTCCTTCTATGAATTCCAAGGTTTCCATCACCTTCTCATCTCCTTGCGCTTGTTTCCTTGCTTCTTCTAGTTGAGATCTAAGAGAGGAGACCTATTCCTTGTATTGACCAATCTCTACTTCAAGATTGTTCAAGCTCTTGAGTCTTTGTTCAAGGTGGCTTGACAAAGTTTCTTCCATTTTCTTTGCCTTAAGAAATTGATTTTTCATAGATATGACTTCTTCATGATGCTTTCTTTTATTTTGATGAAATTCCTCTTTAGGTTTGGCGAGCTCCTCATCTCTTTCTTTCACTTGAAGCTTGACAAAGTCAACTTCCTTCCTTGTCTTGTCTTGGTTACCATCTTGCGCTTTCTTCTTAAGTTCCTCATTTTCATTTTTCAAAATGTTAATCTCTTCCATGGAAGCCATAAGTTTATTCAAGAGATATTCTTCAAAGTATTCTTTGTTCTCTTCATTTTCTAGGTCTTCTTTAGCCTTGTTCTCATCTCTCTTATCTTTAGCTTCCTTGATGGATTCTGGACTTATTTCTTGTTTTCCATCATATTCTTGACTAGAGATCATTTTCAACGCTCCTTTTGAGTGAAGATCATGAAGTTTGTCCCATATCACTTATGCTAATGAACATTTTTCGAAATTGGCCTTCACAGAATTTGGTAACCCATTCAAAATTTCTTTTATTTCTCTTATATTGTACTCCTTGGATTCTTCGTCCATCATGTCATTAGTAATAACTAATTTCCAAACTTCAATTCCTTGAGTCTTCAATAAATTCCTCATTATTTCCACCCATATATCAAAATTTCCATTGAACAATGGAGCCTTCGCAAATTGATTTACTTCAATTTCAATGGTTGAGGAAGACAAATATTTAGGAGGATTGGAGACTTTCTTCCTTAGATTTTCCATTTGTGTTCTAATGAATAACCTTCAAGATGTTAGGCTTTGAGTCAAGGTACTAGCTATGATACCAATTGTTGGAAATACTAAGAGGGGGGCAAATCAGTATTTCTTTTCAATTGTTAATTTTACCAGTTATATCACCTATATTTAGAACACAAAATGAACAATAAGAATAAATGATTTTATTAATTTCTTCTTTACAATAAATCAAGTACAATATATGTAGGGCTCCAACCCTAGATGAAGACACCAATCTTCAATCTCCCAAGCTCCAACCTATATTTTCCAAGCACCGACTTGGACTTCCAAGGCTCCAACCTTTTCAATTCTGAGGCACCAACCTCAAGGGCTCCAACCCTATATCTGGTACAAGCTCCAACCTGGTCTCTTGAGGACACCTATCCTCTAGGGCTCCAAACCTATCTTCCAAGGCACCAACCTTGTCAATTCTGAGGCACCATCCTCAAGGGATCCAACCCTATCTTCCAAGGAACCAAACTTTTCAATTATGAGGCACCAATCTGAAGGGCTCCAACCCTATCTTCCAAGGCACCAACCTTGGCTCTATGAGGCTCCAACCTCCTACTTCATTTCGTCAAGATATATTTGGTTATTCTTACGGCTCCCAATGTCTTCTTCAATTAGCCCTAACAATATTCAGCTTACTCTTCACAATAATCTACACATCACGTCATCAATGACAACCTTTTCTTCGAAGAAGGCGTCACCACTACTCTTCATCATACCCAAACAATTTCTCCAAGTTACCTCATGATGGCTTCATCAATGAATCATCATCTTCAACATTATCTCCACAAGATCTTCAATATGTCTTCAAGTTACTCCAGGATTAGTCAAGGCTTTTCAACAAAATGTCTTCAATCTGGAACCTTCTTCAAGATCAGTCCACAAGGGCTTCAATCAAGGTCTCCAGGAATGTCTAAACATTAAAAAGGCGTCTTCAATGTTCTCATTAATCTTCAATACACTACTACAAGAGCCCTCCAAGATGCTTTAAGAAATTATGCTTCACAGTCTGCTTCAAAGGTTTACTTAGAATGTATCTCCAAGACTTTTCATCTGCTTCAAATGTTCTTTGCTAAGGCTACATTACCAAGTTCTCTTCATGATCCTTCAACAAATATTTTTACTGTTCAAAATACTAAAAATAGAGTGCTTCAGGATTAACTTAGTGTCTGTTCCAAAATATGACTTCACAAGGCTAATCCGAGCCCTTACACTAAGCCTTCAAATGAGTTGTCACATAGGTGTATTCACCCACAGGTCCTAGCCTTGTGACTATTCTTTGTCCCAAAGTCTGAGTGAATGTCTGAGCTCTACACAAATCAAAGACTAAAATATAGTTTGTATGTTACCATGACTCTACCCACAGGCAGCTATATGACAGTCCAAGTTCTAGCACAGTCTGAGGCAAAGCTTCACTGTATCTACCAAAGGAAGATCCAAGCCTAAGTCTGAAGTTGCTTCTTATTTACCACAGAATTATCCGAGTTGTTGTTGTAGTCTCCTTCACGAGGCACAAAATAATAGTGTTATGACACAATCAAGCTATAAAGGCAGAGCTGTCAAATTCAGGAAAAATACATAGTTAGTTCAAAATAATTATGCCATTGTCCACACTGTCCTGTAGATTTCAGACCCAAAAAAAAATATTCACTACTGCCCTTTCTTCTTTAACTACAAACTGTCTTCACTACAATTAGAAATCTGAACCACTTTCTATTTTGCCTATCTGAAAATCTCAGAGATAAATATGCGAAATTATGTCTCTGAAATGAAAAGTTTGTTCACATGTTTATAGTGGTTTTCCAAATTTGAAAGGACACGTCTGTTTGGAGGGAGGCCGACATGAATGTGTGAATGTAAGTCGGCTGGCCAAAAAATAATATTTTTCTAACTTAAAAAATCATTTTCTCTTAGGATATTTGGAGTTAAGAGTTGAGTGAAGGCTTGTTAGAAAGAGGGAAAAATCCTCTTTAAGATGGTATAGGATTCATTTGGAAAGGATGCCTCCAAGCTATCCAAAAATAATTTTATTTGTGACTGCTTCTAAAATATTTAGTGCATAAAATGATTAGGATGGTATGGCTTCTTTGGTTGGCTTCTCCATTGTTTGTATTTTCCATTATTTGGCTTCTTCATCATCATAGGAACATGTAAGACATCCACATCATCATGGTAATGTCCTTCAATGAGTGTATCACTCATGTCATCACATAATGGTGCAGTGATATGTTATAGTGCAACATTATTAGGAGAACTTCAAAATAGTCTTCCAACCCTCAAATGATCTCCAACCATGATCATCATAAGTCATCATTAAGTATCATCGAAGTGTATGACATCATCATATGACATCATTGGTTAAGATCTAGATCATCAAGTGCATGCAACATTAGATCAAGTACTTAGGGCTTCCTTCATTAGTGATTTGACTTATTCGTGACTTGACATCTCCATTGATAGTGTCCTAGTCAACCAAGAGTCATGGAATCATCATCTAGAACCAGGATTCTGAAGAATATTGACATCTCGATCAATGCCACATTGGCATCAATGAGAACCTTGATTAACATGTCCTTCATCTCAAATTCTCTTGAAAGGTCCTCTTTGCCATTAGGGGAATTTCAAGGTCTAAAATGGGCCTCCTAAGGAAATTGTAAAATAATAGTGGAAATAATAAAATAAGATTTGATTACATCATCAAATTTTAGAAGGAAAAAAGGAAAAACTACTTTTTCAACTTGTAACACCAACTTATCTCCCAAAGTTTTTACTCAAATTTCAAATGGGAATACTCGTTGGATGCAAAATTTAATTTCTCATCCAAGGAGTACCCATGTTGCATGATTTCAATGGATCTTACTACATGAAAAATGATAAATACATGAAAAACGTGATTCTAATCACGTTTTTTCATGTATTTCTCATTTTTCGTGTAACAGGGTCCATAAAAGGTATGCAACATGGTTACTACTTGGATGAGGAATTAAATTTTTCATCCAATCAGTCCTCCCGATCAAAATTTGAGTAAAAATTTAGGGAGATAAGTTGAAAATATGAGTTGAAAAAGTAGTTTTATTATTTTATTATTTTTTAATTTTTTTACTCTTTTAATTAAAAAATGGTGAATCATCCCCCATGGTTGACATCATCATCTTGAATCCTATTGGTTCTTATAAAGTTTATTTTCATTGTACATTTTTCTTAGGAGGCCCATTTTAGACCTTAAAATTTCCCTAATGAAAACTTGATGAGCTTCTCATCACCTGTCACTATTAGATCATCGACATAAAGTACAATAATAAAAATATTACCACAAACAACAATATGTTATAGGTTCACATATAATTTACTCTTAATGAAGCCCAACGCGGTTAAATAGCTTTTGATCCTAGTGTACCAATCATGAGGTGCTTGCTTCAACCTATACAATGTTCTCTTCAGTCTGCACACATGCAACTCCCTGTCTAAGATATAAAAACCTTCTGGCTTCTCGATTTACATCTCTTCCTCAATAAATCCATTGAGAAAGGTTGTCTTTACATCCATATGATGTATCTTCCATCTCATCTGTGCTGAGAGTGAAAGGATGGATCTGAGAGATGAGTACCTTACGACTGGTGAAAAAGTATCATCATAGTCAATCCCGTCCACCTAAGAGAACCCTCTAGTGACATATTTGGCCTTGTGATTTTCCACATTCCCATCTGCTACCTGCTTCACCTTGTAGACCCACCTAGATCCTACAACTGAATTCCCCACTGGTCTTAGGACAACTTCCCATGAATTGTTTCTGATAATGGAGTCATAATCCTCAACCATGTCATCAACCCACATTGTTTGTTGCACTTCTTCCTCGAAAGAGGATGGTCGTATCTCAATTCCTTCAGTCATAAGATCCATGTATCCATTGCACCAGTCTAGGAACCTTCTATGTATGTGTTGTGATGTGGGTGCTCCCACATTCTCTCTCGCATCTAGCAACAACTTTTCAGCTTCTCTGGCACGCTTCCTTCCATATCCGGAGGATGGTTCTGCATGAGTGGTTTCTACCACTCTCTGTTCCTCTTCTTATGGTTGATCCACATCCTGAGGTTCTTATTTTAGAGCCAAGAGATCCTCAACTACATGCAAATCAAGCTCCCTCTCAAGCGATAATCTCATGGCTTTCTCTTCATCGAATTTCACATCTCTCTGACCACTGTCATCATGTGTGCTGGAAATTACACTCGATAGTTGTGAGGTGTACCAGTGTACCCCACAAATATCCCTAACTCTGTTGTTGGCTCTAGCTTCTTCCTGGCATCTTTGGTAACGTAGAAATAAATAGATGAAAGACAAATTTTAAAATGTGACACATCGAGTCTCTTACCTAAAAATGCCTCCTCTTGTGTACTCATCCCAATTATCTGATGAGGACCTCTATTCTGCACAAATATTATCGTATTGCATGCTTCCACCCACAAATGCAATGGTAGAACCTGATCATGCAACATAGCTCATACTCCTCCCACAATAGTTTTGTTCTTTCTTTCTGCAACTCCATTCTGCTGTGGGTTATGAGGTGTTATCATTCTCTTTGAATTCCTTATGAGGCACACAAGTTCTTGAATTCTTCAAATATATATTCTCCACCATTGTCACTCCGTAGAGCCTTCACCTTCTTCCTTGTATCCTTCTCTATAAATTCTTTGAACTCACAAAAATTGGAGAACGTCTGATATTTCTTCTGCATGAAGAAAATCCAAGACTTTCTTGAAAAATCATTAAAAAAACACATAATACCTATGTTTTGTTGCTGAATATGTCGAGAACGGTCCACACACATTTGAGTGAACTCTATCAATGATCACCTTGGCTCATCTTTCCTTATCGTGAAAGGTGGATTTGGGATACTTTCCCAATGTACACCCTTTGCGTGTATCTCTCTATGCAAGTGCACTCTTTGGAAGTCCTGTAGAAACATATTGCATGATCTTCAAAGCACCATGGTGTAGATGTCCCAATATCCTGTGTTATAACTCACCGATGTATCAAATCTCCACCTTCTCTACTTTCGTGCTCAAGGCAACACAATTTTCTGCATCTAGTTTGTAGAGGTTCTTTACTCAAACCACAATCCATTTCTCCTGTCTCGTGGCTTTGTGATGAAGCAACACCTTTCCTTCAATAAATATCTCATCATATCCACGGTCTTACAACATAGCAACATAAGCCAAATTATTCTTTAAACCAGGAACATAGATGCCATATTTTAATGCGAATGGATTACCTAAATCCACATGAAAGGTTATTGTACCTACACTGGTAATGTTATACCTACCGTCATCTCCCATCTCGATGTGAATTTGGAGATCCTTTCCTCCAATCTGCTGAATAATTATTTGTTGCTAGTCATATGGAACGAAGCTCCACTATCCAAGTACCACATAGAACCCATCACCAATGACACCATGCATGCGATGAGAGTGAAATCCAACTCAAACTATGAAGCAAGTGCTTCATCTGCTTCTCCTCCTCAGGCATTCTTGTTTGTCTTCTTTTGTGGACAATTTGTGGCATAGTGTCCATGCTCATGACAGTGAAAACATTTCACCTTTGAAAAGTCTCTCTTCTTGCATGCTTTTCCAGACTCAAATTTGGAATGGGACGCCTCCCCTTTCCCTTTATTTGCTTTTCCATCCAAGATAAAATCCTCCTCATCATTAGTCTTTGACGAGGATCCATCTCTAGTGCTCCGCTGAATCTCTTCTTGTACCAAGTTGGGCCATAATCGCTCCCAGTATGGTAGCTTCTCCCTCCCATTCACAGAGTTTTGGTAGCTATGCTAGCTCTTGGGAAGTCCTATAAGATCCAAGCTCACCAAATCATCATGGGAAACTATTATCCCAACACTTCCAATCTGATCTTGACACTGAGTGAACTTCGTCAAGTATTTTTGGATCATGTCTCCCTTCTCCATCTTGATCTTTCTGAGCTTGTCTTTTAGCGCCAACTTCTTTTGATCGCTGCTATTCTGAAAAATATCTATCAAGGATTTCCTCATAGCATATGGAGTTTCCTTTCAATGGATACTTGAGAAAATATGATCATGGACTCCCTCTAACAAGGTCCTTCTCGCCTTTGCTACATTCTTCTTCCATGCATCAAGAAGTTGAGCATATGCTTCTACAAGCTAGGGAATATCATTGTCAATCAATTCCTTCAGTCTGTTTTTCTCTAGCACTACCTCCATATTGTCGTTCAATGTTATGTAATTTGAATTTCCCTCAAGGGCATATTAAAGTTTCAAGCCATTGAAAGACATCCCGATCTACTGGTGGTCCTTAAGAATAAATTTTCAAATTCGATGTATTTGTTCAAAAAAACTTTGGTTCTTCTCTTATATTGTGATTCTTAGTGCTCTATTACCATGTAGAAATTATCCAATGGGATGCAATCTGAGGTTGAAATGTACTTAAAAAATACTAAATCCTTCTACAATTTGCGGAAACCAAATTCGATCGTAGAATCACATAACAAGTAAGAGAAAGAAATAATCAACAGCACAACACAAGATGTATCTAGGGAAAGAAACTGCTCAAACCCCTCTATCTTTATATTGCAAAAATTCAAGAACATGAAACAATAGAATGCTATTTCCCTCACTGAGAAACTTCTACACTCTCCTAACTTTATCACTCTAATCTAGGCAAAATCAGTCAAATACTTAATCAATTCTCAACCTTTGTCTAACCAGCCTTGTTTACGCATTATTGGAGGAATTGTGTCCCTATTAAATAGGAATTTACCAAGAATTTATTGCGCAATTCCTTCAAGAAAACTTGATGGCCTCATGCATGACCTGCACAATTTTCTAATTATACAACTAATAGTTATCTTCCCTTTAACCTGAATCTCAATTGGGCCTTCCTTAGAACTGACATGCAGTAGCTATTTATAATGAATTATCAGTTAAATTATTAACCACTACTTTTGAATTAAATTAGATTTAGTTCTCTGGACCTATCACTACCTCATCTCTCAGTTAGAACTAGTTAAATTCATTTTAACTCAATTAATTGAGTTAACTAATTACAAATCACAAATAATTGTAGCTGGATACCTTAAAATCACGAGAGAACTCTACAAGCCTCCTCCTTGACCCTCAACTTGAATTTCCTAAGCTAACTAATTCTTCCTGGCTCAGTTAACTAATACAAGTTGTCATGAGATGAAATTAAAATTTCTCTTCCAATTTAATTAAGGGAAAATTAAGTCAGAAGCCCCCTTTGGGTGTCATTTCTTGATGCCATTTCAACATTTATTCTTTATAGATATTGGTAAATCATTATTGAAAAAAATATCCAACAATTGTGAAAAAGTAATAGGCCAAGTAGAAAAGTGATTACCATATATATCCAATTTGGGAGATGATGGCTTTTTTTAGACCTGTAAAATTAATAAACCATTTTTAACAATTACCAAATTTCCATTGAAAATAAAGTTGAATTTCCAACCCATAAGGAAAATAAAAATCTCACAATGAAGTGAAATAAAAGAATGTTACCCTCAATTTATCTAATTTGATTATTCTAACTATTTTTAAAAGTCATAAAATTTACAAAAGAGAGAGATAAAAAAAAAAGATTATATTCTAACCATTGTTTTATGAGAATAATATTTTTATATTTTATATGAGGAATATATATGTTTTGGCTCTCAAGGAATTATTCAAACTCAATTAAAAATCTATAAGTCATTACAATAAAGTCCATCATGTCATTTTCTAGAATTAAATTTGGATAGAGAGGATAAAAATCATTCATCCAAACCACCCAAGATAAACCCAATTGTCTAGAGAACTTAAATTTATCTAATTTGAAAATTGGTTCATTTTTATGGGCCAAATTTATCTAATTTGGAAATCGATTCATGTTTGAATTGATTCATATGCTTCTAACAAAGTAGAAGAACCATTTTCAACAATCACCATAACATTCTACATCTTTAGTCTTTTCCATTTTTCCCATCAGTAGAATCTTGTTAAAAAATTTGCCTGGTTCAACAATCACCATAACATTCTACATCTTTAGTCTTTTCCATTTTTCCCATCAGTAGAATCTTGTTAAAAAATTTGCCAAAATTACAATTTTGAATTGATCAGATTGTTGTTATTAATGAAGAAAAGAATTCACCACCCTCCAATTCCCTTATTACAATAAGATGGTGTAGTATTAATATCGAATATTTACAATTCCATCAATGGTTTTGTCATATTTCAAGATAAATATATTAATTATATTGATTTCCCTAATCTTTTAAACAACCAAAGATATCAATTCATAATATAAAAGAATTCAAATCTTGAATTTTATTTTTAACTTATTTCCTATTCAAATTTATTCAAAACTAGATTGCACTTGAATTCAAAGACAATGGAAATTTCAGGAGCTCTCTAGTCAGCTCACAATATCTATTCTCTCCTTTTTATCTCCAACTAGGCCTAATGAATAATGGATTTTCTTGTTATTATTGATGATATATTATCAATTATATATCTAAGTATTTTTGAAGCATACACGATGATGAGGAATGATCCTTTTTATGTATTATACATGGAGGTTTCTTTTTTTTATTGGGAAAACCTATCATAACTCAGTGGTCAAACTAGCAATGAGGACAACCATCTCTCAGTGTTTTCTACAATGCAGGCTAACTCATCACCGTTATTCAAGGAAAACCACGCCAGCTGGAATAACCCATTGATGGTTCGTAAGGGCACAAGCTTTCACTCCTACCAGATGCATATGGGTCTTGGGACTTTAACCTGTTTCCTTACGTCTAAGGAAAATAGGCTCTTAGACAGGGAAAAATAGTTTTAGGGCATACTGCAAGCCCTATACCTAGATGCTTCTTACCAAAATGATTTTTTTTTTTTTTTTTTTTTTTTTTTAGGATTTGGGTTTTTGTGATGAAATATAAAATGCAAAAGAAGATGCACCATTTTTTTAGTAAATATAAGTACAAAATTTTAAAAAATTATAATTATAGAAAAATAATAAATTAGTTACAAATTTTTAAAAAATTATAAAAAAAAAAAAATAGTTACCAATTTTAATAAAATTATAATTATAAAAAAATAGTAAATTAGTTACAAATTTTAAAAAATTATAATTATAGAAAAATAATAAATAAATTAAAGAAATTGTTTCCCACATTTTTAATTATGCCAATAGGCATTCTATTGTGAGGTTCTTGGTGGTGACATTGTAGAGATTCACCAGATTTACCTATGTCATCTTCTACCTAGATGACCACCCAGATGACCACCCACCCTCACCCTCAGAGATATACTAGATATACTAACTCTCATGGATGATACTATACCTATCTATCCACCATCTCTGTAATTAAGAGAGCCATTAATCTCACCACATTACTCTATATACTCTATATTTGTCATCATTAACATGACCATTACTCTCACCGCTACTAAAATCAGATCTCTCTACTTTATATTTGTCATTAACACTATCTTTTCCATTAACACTTACTCTCACCACTACTAAAATAAGATCTGTCATTACTTTCATTAACAAATCCTAACTCTTCTTTCCCACAATCGCTCTTATTAACGTTGCCTGGCCTTGCTCTCTCGCAATCGCATAAACTACATTTCATCTTTGATATTCCACAATCTTCCACAATCATATCGGATCAAAATATTTATGCGATGTTTATGTGCATTAAGAGAAACATGTCTCTGTAATCTGTCATTACTCTTCTATTTAGCCTCTTCATCTCGATCCATGTTTTATAATTCCCTTCTCGTGGAATTGGAATTTGATGTTGCTGGAATTTGTTGTTGGTGAAATTTCTTGTTGTTGTTCCTGCAATTGTTTGTTTTTGTTGCTCTTCCTACTATTTCTTGTTGTTTTTCATGTTCCTGAAATCTTTTTCTTCTGCCTGATGTTGTTGGTTGTTGGTGCAATTTGTTGCTTCCACCTTCGTAGGGATACCTGCTCCATATTTCCATTGACAAACAGGTAGGTGGTATCGCATTGTGTGATAACCATACCACCCTATCAAATTGGTATCACACTATCTGCTAGCCATATCACCCTGCCAAATTAGATGTCATGAATATATGTTAGCCTTCTGCATATATAACTTTGTTTTTCCACAAAAAAATATGTTTAGCTGTTTAAATACAAATTGTTGTAAAATACTTGGGTAGACAGCATGAACCTACACATTTAACTAAACTAAAGGCATGTGAAACCCCTTGACCTGGGTTATTTAATCATTACACAACTTTATCTAGAATGCTAGATTATCCATGGCTTATAATGGCTTCAACTCCTATCTGACTTTCGAATTGCTGCATAAACCAGCAACAATGGCCCTAAGTAGCTCCATATTAAAAATTTCTTTTCATTTTGTTTAACACGCACTTTATTAGGAAAGGATGGGCGGTGGATTTTTCAGACCTCCTACATTCACCAACATTAACACTGAGACATTAACCCTTGGTCTTCAGTAAAGTGGTTACTAAACAAGTGCCACCTGTGTGGAGGTGAGTTTCAAGCCTGAAACAATATTCAGACTTCTATCGTTGTGGTTGGAGCCAGTTAATATATAGCGTTACTAACTTATATTGTTCCTTATTTTAGTTAATTTATAACGTTCCTCATTTATAGAGTTTGTGAATTTTCTTTTTTAATGTTGCTTTTAATTTTCATACCTTTATTTCCTTTCTGCCTGCATCTATGTGCTATTGCAAGAGGTGTGTTTGTCTATTGTTGCAAGAGGTCCACTACTCTTGTGAACTAAGTAAAAATATCGACCCAATGAATCAATACTCTGTCTTGGTGTGGACTTCTTCGACTAGTCGATTCTCTCTTGTTAATCGACCAGTTTCATCGTCTAGGTTGACCAATAACAACACATACAACAACCATCTTAAGCCCTCTACTGTCTAATACTTTTAAGATGAAATATTTGAAAATTCTCATCTGGTCGACTTGGACAAGTTGAACTTCTCTCACTGATCAAGTCACTCGACTACATGAGTTTGATAAATTCTCCTCCCTCTACATAATGCATCTTTTTCAATACCTAAACAACATTAAACAATTGATTTCTGATTATTTCAGTAATATAAGGTCTGCAATATGGGTTATGATGCATTATCGACTGCATCAACTCTCTCTAAAAAGACCACAATAGGCCCTTGGTATGTCTAGTCTGGCATGTCCACCGAGGGCATGTCTCATCATTATTTCATAGATAGAAAAGGTGAATATATAAATATTAGTTCAGTGACCAACGTTGTGGTCACTCGTTGCATATCTCCCATATCCTGCAGTCGAGATGCAACTAGCACTTTATTTAGCATCGATATATGTAGTTAGACAAATATCACAATGTCATAAACACCGTCTATAACCGGCAATAGAAATGCCGAAGGAGAGAAAGAGAAGGAGGCGAGGATTAGAATGAATCTTGAACATTGAAAACATATTATTAATTCAATTGAATGTCATTGTATGTTTATGTTTTAGTTTTAAAATCCTCTCAGCGTAACGCATTGTTGATTAAGTGAAATGGGAGGTTAAAATGATGCTTCTGATTAGAAATTTTGTTCAAATGCATTCCATTTTCTAGCCTTGAACTGATCTTTGATAAAACGGCTTTGTCAATAGAAAAATTATTATGCTACATCACCATTTCTTTTAGTCTCTGCTTAAATATAATGCAACCTTTGTTTTCAGTTCCACACCCCCACCCTCAATTCCATCCATTCTCCAGAGGCAGAACATCCAAACCACTTTTCCATACAATTCGATATTCTCATTTAGTTTGATTGGGTTTCAAATGATTTACATAACCATCTTCCATACAATTCAATATTCTCATTTTCTTTAATAGGGCTTTAGATGATTTACATAACCAGATGGTGTATGAACTCCAAACTTCACATAAGATAATGTCGAAGATATTTACATAAATAAATGCTTAGAAAAAAGTGAGTAGTCTTATAAAAAAAAACATAAAGATATCAAATCACATATTACAGAGGAAATTGTCTCCATCATAATGAGTGATAAGTGACAAGATGCCATTGATATTGTTTCCTACAGTGGAGATGGTGGTAAATATTTTGTGGATGAGAGAATGAGATATTGTCTCTTGAATAAGTTGTCTAACTCTCTCTCTATCTCTTTAAACTTCATATATAGAAAACATTTTTCCCTCAGGCAAGTCGACTTAGGATAGTTTTGGAGATGGGAAAGAAGGCTTGTTAATTTGGTAAAGATGTGCACGCTTTTCAACAATGGGCTTTTTATTGTTTACTCCTTTCCTGTAGTTGAATTTAGACTTTCCCTATAGACCCTTTACATCATAGCAGTCATATAATGCTACTAAATGGAAGTAGGTTGCATGGTT
>CM076579.1:724639265-724868086 GCA_034641835.2 Pinus albicaulis
ATTCAAATGATAGGGGCAGCGAGCATGTGTGAAAACATACTCCAGAGATCATGAACAAAATATCACTTATATCAAGTCAATCCATCAAGTTAGGGAATTTATTTTTACCATATTCCATGATTACTAATCACATCAAAAACATAACCACAGTTAATAAGAGATCTAAAGTATCAATATCATATTTCAATCATGGTTACCATGCTTATCATGATCAATAGGATCAAGTCAGGTCATTCAATAACAAGAGTGTCATCCCTTTTTCCACACAATAATTAGCAATATCATATCAATGAGGTAACCTTCTATAAGATATCCATCATGTCTTATGCATGTCAAGTTTCAAGAGTATCATTTAATAGAGTCAAGGTGTTTTCCTTCTTCATAGAATCAGGATCTCTGAAAACAAGAGATGTTAGCCAAACATCAAGTTATACTACTATATAAAATATCAACATTAAGTAGCCCCATAGAATCAATAAGATCATCATCATCAAAATATTCAATACCAGGTGTACCATTTCATCATAGGAAACATAAATCCAAATCACTTTCATATGCATGCATGAGCCATTTGTGAAGGAGACATTCTCAGCATCCCATATAGCTTAAATATGATATTGAAATAATATACCATGCATACCTTGTAGTATTCAAATATATGTGCATCTTCTCGTGGGCAACTTGTAGTACTTGTCACCTTCTTATCATGTGCTTCTTTACCTCTTTCCAGATTTAGCTTTTCTTTCCTGCATCTCAAATGATCCTCAAGAGGGATATAATTATCACATCTCATAAAGAAGGTTAGATACATCCATATACTAAAATATACATGCGGGAATTATAATAAATGATCAAAAAAATAATTATAATAATAATCATATCCACAAGTCTAAACAAGAGTAAAGACACAAAGAGACATCATAAGTCAAGGAATACTTATATTCAATGAGAGATGATCCTCTCCCTCCTGAACCAACCTTCAAGAGTCATCACCATCCATAGTATACACAAAAACGTTTCCTTCAATCAACTTTATAAACAACCAGGCCTACTAGAGACTATCCCATCTAGGGCTTCATAAAATTTATCCCAAGTGCTTGAGAATATTCACATAGACCATGCTAGAGTTTCATATATCAAATCTTAAGTCTTTGCTATAAACCAAGGTTTCTCTCAAACCATAACCATCAAACGCTTATGCATTAACTACCTAGGGTTTCCTTAATACCCTAGAATTATTTTAGTTCTCCACCATCCTCTTCTTGCTTCCATAAAAAATGTCTCCATAGGGGTGATCTCCATGGATTTTCTTCAACCTAGCTTTGATACCATGTTAATTTTTCATAGGGATATATTGTTCTTTGCTTTGATAATTTCATGTATTCATTAACACATTAAGTTCACCCACTAACATCATAACATTATTCATATTTACATCATTATTCATCAGCATATGCAATTATCAAAGCAAATAACAATATAGCCCTATGAAAAATTAACAAAAATTGGGATCCTCTAGCAACCATTTGTCTCTAGAAAATTGGAGTAATCAATGAGGCTTATCTTTGAGAAGCTCTTTGGAAATGTAAAGTAAATACATCAAAATATTAATAAATTATTCGACCTTTTATGACACATAATAAGATTGAGCTTATTGTCACAATTAATACATCTCAAATTTTTGAGCATTCTTATATCTTGTTTTTTTATTTCTTTCAAGGCCTTGACCCTCTTTTTATCTAGTGACTAGCTCATTATAGGGATCATTAATGGGATAAGGCCTAAAATAGCGCTCTATATTACTAAATTGATTTTCTATTGTGTTACTTTGGGATGCATACCCCATTCAAGTATGAAATTTAGGTCCTCAAATTTATTCACTGTGTATTCGGATCACTTTTTCCTACACGTAGGTGTTATCAAAATTATGTGGAGTGTAGAGGAAGCTTTCATTGTGCTTCCTCCACACTCTCGCACCTTCGCACTCTAAAAATTGCAATGTGAGGGATATTGCTGAAATCAAAGGTTGTCGCCTCATTGGACCTAAACCATGTTGAGGGAAAAAAATATACGCCGAAAAGTCCATCTCAAATAATCTCCAAAGTTAGTGAAGTAGCTAATAAGGAGACTCATGGCAAAGTATATCTCGTTAAAAAGAAAGAAAACCCACCAGTCTAGTGTGATATATACTCTAGGATATGGGTTTGTGATGATTTGACGTATCCCTTTTATCATGTTGGAGAATGCCCTTATATGAGCGGTTCATTTGAATGCAAAGGGAACAAGCGGTCAGATTCAAGCTATACAAAATGGAGATGAAAACCTAGATATTTTAATATTCCCGGGTATGAGAAACTACATATAAATTCCATGGATTCTCTTGTTATCGTTTACCTTAGATTCATAAATTATATAGACAATGTTTAAATTAACATATATTTTACTTTAAGGTTGAATGCTACAAACATGTTGGAAAACTTGAGAGGAAAGAGACTAATGTTCACTAGAGACTCCATCAACTATAATAAATGGGAATCCTTGCTTTGCATTATCGTGACTATAATTCCTAAAAACATAACAAACTTTGGATCCAAAGGTGCCAAAACTATATTCCTAGCTAAGTCAATTCTTTTCATATAAAAAAATTCTTCGTTGTATTTAAATGTGTTGAATAGAAATGATGTTTGTTGGTAGAAAAAAATAATTTAAATTTGAGCCAGGGTTTGACTGAGGGTGCCAACAAAGAGCCTGTGTAGTCTAGCACTTCACTGACATTTTCACTCCTTCATAATGAAGGTGAGTCGAGTCAGTGGAGGCGAGCCAGAACCATGAAGGGATATAGGGGATATAGAGTTGATTAATTATGTGACTTGAACAACCATTACCACATTCGTTCTCAACCATTCGATTTATTACATTCATTTAGGAATTCAACCTATACTTTTTTTTTTATAAAAGGGGCCCATAAATTACACAGATGAATATCAGAATTCCAAACTCCCTTATATCATTAGTAGAAAAGGTAAATTACATTACATCAACAACATTACATCTTGCGGAAATTACATACTTGTGCCCGGAATCAAAATCCACAGATAATACATAAACAAAACATTACAAACCCAGATCTAAAAACTGCATAACTCTATATATTAGGCACTGTTTGTTCTTCTGGATTGATCTGAATTTTGTGACACTATCTAAAACTTGTTTCTCATTGTCTTATGCCTTTTTTTATATCTGCGCTCACTTGATCTGATACCTCACTCGCTTGATATGTGGTTTTCCAATACCTAGGGCCATTAACTTGGTTCTCCATTGACTACATCAAAATAGGCTCGTGGTTCTTTGACACACTCCCTTAATTTCCATTGTGCGAGTTCCAAAACATCTTGCTGTTGTTTTGGTTTTTTGATGCTCTGTTTCTAGCAGTTTCATCAAGAATGTCCTTCACAACTTCTATTCTTTCAAAAAATGAAGGACCCAACAATGTTGCAATGAAACAAATCTATTTCAACATGTTGTATTATATTGTGTTTATCTTTGCAATATATGAACTAACAACAAATGTTCAAAGGTTTTCGAAGTGACTATTATTGTTGATCAGTGGAAGGAAATTGGGAATGAGTATGTGGGAGTGTGAAATAAGCACTCAAAATTTTATATTCAAATATGAAGGTACATTTTTTTCCTTTAACTTACAGTTTCACACTGTTTGATTAAATCTATATTGTACATAAAATTCTCACACTACTAATGAAGCGACAACCTTTTATTTTGGCAAGATTCCTCACATTTCGATTTGGGGAATACGACAATGCAAAGGAAGTACAATGAAAGCTTCGCCACGAGCTTCACCAACACTCAAGATAATTTTTTTATGTCATTAATGACTGTAAAGATAGTAATGCCTTGGGATCAAAGATGTATACTATGATTATGTAATATGTGTATGGATGAAGATACCTTGGGATAAAGTTCCACATAAGGATAGAATCTAGGATCCTCTACCAAACATTTTTCTATAGGAGATTGGATTAATCCACCAGACTAACCTTTATTGTAGTATTTTTTATCTCAGTGACCAAAAATTTAATATAAATCCAAGATCTGTAAACTTTGAGGTGCAACACTAGAAATACATTTGGAAGACTATGGGATCTTGTAAAACGAACCCCTACTCTAACCTATTCATAAACACTACTTTGAGTTCATGTAAGAACTATTTAAGCTCTTGGTCTTGTTCCTGGAATCAAATGGAACTTATTAAAGAAAAAAACCCTATCTAACAATAAACTGGAAGCCTGAGCATTGAGTGCTAATTGAAGAGCCCAATATAACAACAATATTGTTGACACTACCGAGGCTACAAACTTTAATTATCAACCCATGGTTCATACAAACTTAAGAGGTGAAAATGCTATATGCACAATAAGTAAAGCTCTACTCATGTCACCTCCAGTCAATGAATCAGATCAAGGCATACAGATACCACTCCTTCTACTAGATTTCAAAAATAACTTGCATATAAAGACAAGAGCCTACCCTTATTGCAAGAAGGTGAACATTATCCTAGTTATAGAAATGAAAGTGGCATTCATCAAATGTAAAGACTAAGTAAAATTGCATGAAGGTAAAGGAATTTACTAATTGCATAGATGAAATATGCTATTATGCTTGTAGGTGTAAATCAAGATTCTATTTTTGGAATGTAAATCAGTACTCTACTTGCAGAATGTGAAAAATTGCTTGAAAAAGGAAACTTGATCTAAAGCGTATGACTAGAAAATATAAGAACATAACTTCAAAAAATAGGTCTAACCTACTTGGATTGAAGATTTTCCTTTCTTACCACTGAGTTCAAGATAATTTAGCTTTAATAATAGAGTCCTTACACATTTCATGAGAGAACAATATTTTTGATTCAAATTTAGAAATATGTCTACTAATTCTAATTGTTATTATGTACTTTTAGTGAAGGAAGGATGGGTCTAAAGTGGTCCTTGGTCCTCCCCAACCATGGATTAAAAGTATAGAGGTCATTATTGAATCCCAGGATACAAAAATCAATATCTTAAGTAAAATATGCTCAAGTTTAGACATTGTTACAATATGCTACGAGACTATTACATGATTTCTATAGGATTGGATCTGAGAGAATCGTAAGGGTAGGAAAGGTGTCATGAAGGTGGGAAAATGTGGAAGAGGGCGTATGAAGGATATGCGAGGCCTTTTACCAGGTCTATAACCCCTCAGAGACCCATATTGCACAAAAGGACATGCTCACGGTGTCCTCCAAGGACCCTTAAAAGATGATCTCGGTGGCAAAATTTGAGAGCAGCATGAGGTGCCAAAATGGGAGACAGTGATGAAAAAATGGATGTAGGATGAGTGTGCCAATCCCTGCAATTCATTGCAAGTACCTGTAGACTAACAACCAACCCCTTCTTACTCTTGGAAATAACATAAATATAATGATCAAATTGCAACAAGAAAGATCAAGATGGAAAGGATGAGTTGAATTTTATTTCAGCAAGAGCTACTCTATCATACAACATGCATCTAATCCATGTGCAAAGGAATGATATTTAACTCCTAAAATGCAGAAAAATTGTATGCAAGAGAAATATAAACCAAAACCTAGCAACTTTCAAAGGAAAACAAACACATATTTTTGGCTTGTTGTTGGAGACTCCTCAACCACACTTCTCACAAGAGAGGTGGTAATTAGGCATAGAACCAATATTTTTGCAATCTAATTTCTTCCTAAAAAAGGAAAGGAATACCATTTCTCCAAAAATGAAAAAATAAAATACATAAGGGAGACTACAACCTCTAGGTTGGGACCTAAACCAAGGGTCTTAGCCCTACAAAGTTAGCTTATATGTAGACCAACAATCAACCTTTCATTAACGGGAAATAGAGTTCAAATACGTCATATCAAAGTGGAAATAATAGTTCCAAGCACTTATCTCCCAATATCTCTTCCTATCTCCAAAAATTTTAAATCCGAGTGAGCCCTTAGGCCTATTTATTTATACAAAAGATGATTGAGGGGAAGCTTTCTTGGAAGGAGGATTTCTTCCCTCCAACACCTTGAAAATAGAGGATCTAGCTCCCTTAGTTCCTCTCATGCACTTCATTTCATTAGCTTCCAGTGGACCTTGAGTTGTATATGAGTGTAGATGAATGATTATAGGGATCAGTTAGAGTAAAAGGAGAGTAAATGCAAGTAGAGAAGCCTCTTACACTCCTCTAGCTGCCTCTAACATGCCTTTGCCATCATAAATGTACTAAAAATTGTTCTTTTCTTTCACATAAACCACATTAGGCCATGAAGTATGGAAATCACCCTTTTATTCTTCCTACTAATCACATTATACTCAAAAATTGTAAATTAATGAGGAAATAAATTATTTATGGGATAGAAGATAATAAAATGGGCCTTAAAATATACCTATTTATGGTATTTATCATCACCCTTGTGTTGAAATTGTTTCTCACCCTCTCGAGAAAATTAATCTCCCATCGATGTGTAGTTCATGGATGGCGGTGGTGGCTCTCTTGACATCCCAGGAATATCATATGGTATGGTCTCTCAGGATATAACTTTACATTTTCCTCTATGGTTTCTACTCCTTTGTTCCTTTGCTTGATTCTTAGTTTATTGTAGGACAAATAACAAGGAGGACTAAGTTTTATCCTATCTAATTGATCTTCAACCTTCGAATGATTATCTTGCAGAGTGGGATCCTATCCGGTGTGAATTTATGAGTGCCCAACCTTTAGGGATGGATATTTCACACTTTATGAGAGCGCTAATCACGTCACATCCTTTCATAAGCCCGCATCTCAATCCCCAATAACCTAAAGGTATCCTCAAAATGGAGGATAGCTTGTTCTCGTGTTTCCATGTAGCAAGGGGCTAATTGGGGATAAATAGAGATGATGTTGTGTTTACTGATGACAACCTTAGGACTTATTAACTCTTATCTGATTTATAGGGGCTCAATTTCTTCTTTGGACCTCACCTTATTTTTTTCCTCAACCCTAGTTTCTTCATGAGTCAACCAAGGGGCCAATGCAATTAGTTGTACATCCCCCATTCTTGAGTTGGGGTCCTAAAAGTTCATGTCTGTGAGGATCATGTTATGCATATAAAATTCAACAATTTTGGATCTACCCTCAATGCTCATCTGCTGGCATAAGTCAATGAACCTCCTATAACCCTGAAATGGTAGAGATCCATATTGTGCCATTGTTTTGATTTGGAATTGCAATAATTGTTCTTTGAGGAACATGACATAGGATTTAGATGGTTGCCTCCACTAGAAGGCTTCCATGGGAAACGTTTCCATGGTGGCAAGTTATACCTCATTTTCCTAGAGTTGTTCTCTGAGCCTCTGGTTTTCTAACTGCAATTGCTCCTTCATTACTGATTCCTTTAGCCTTAAGTAAGAAAATTCCTTACCCATTTGTTGCACCTTTTCCTCCATGAGGCCCAAATCCTCAAATTTCTTGGATTTTTCAATTTGCATCCACTGGGGAGTTATGCCTCTCTCTTTTTATAGCTCAAAGAAGAAGGGAATTTTAAATTTTGTAGGTATAATTCTACCTCCCTCAATAAATTTGTAATAGGATCCAAGATCAAGTTGTGGAGTGGGATCCTAAAGTCCTTGTGTACCTTCTCCCTCCTCTTGAGTGGTTTTTATCCCTTCATGTGGTAGTTTTTCTTCATCCCGTAACAAATATGTTCTTTCATGTAGCAGTTTTTCTCCTTCCTGTAGCAATTTTATTTTCTCATATAACAGCCTTGTTTGTGCCTTGAGTTGCTTGGTTGTGACTTCCCTAGTGGTTGACCTTCTCATGGGTGTCAAAGGTTGTTTACCCTTGGCGTTAGGGGAGGTGAACTCCTCAAATTTCCCTTCACCAAGTCCCAATTCTTTCTCTTGGTGCCCAGCTGATTCATTAATTTTGATTGGGATTGTTGAGGGAGGTTGAGGCTTCCCTTGCTTGATTTTGGTGATCTTTATTCTACTGAAGTATAAGGGGCCTTGCTTGGGGTGACCTTTCTTAGGCTTACAAGGTGTGATAAGTGTGACCAAGATAGAAACCACCTCGTGTTCTATGTTTCCTAGTGAGAGGCTTAGTTGCTACTTTTTCTTCCTCTTCTTTCTAGGCTTGGAATGCTCTTCATGGGTGTCCTCTTGTCCCTTTTATTCCCCTTATTCTTCTTTCCTTTCTTCTCCATATCTTCCTCCAACCTCTTATGTATTTCCTTCAGCTTCTTCCTCCTCCTTTTCTGTCTCTTCTTCTTTTTATTCTTGCCTACCTCCAACACTAGATTTTGGTGTCTCTTCTTATTGTGTTGTGGTGAGGGCTTGTGTTTCAATGAAGGCCTTCCTATCCATGTCTACAAAGTCAGTAGAAAATATAGGGAACATGAGCTGGTTTAAGGCATTCATTACAATGAGCCTAATGAGGCCATGATGGGAAATGTATTGGTGCTTTCCTTCCCTCACTCTCTGGATCATTTTTATTATGGGTTGAAGGAGGAAATGTGGAACACTGAGCTGACTTGGAATGGGTAACTCTTCCTCAAACCTTAGCTCATAGAGTAGCCTAAATTGATAGGAATACACAACACTCAAAATCCCTTCATAGGATATGTACTTAAGGATGCTATAGTCCACTTCATCCCAAGTGTAGGGGAGACTTTCCCTTCCTACTCCATTTTTTTCTTCAACATGCTTCTCTTGTGGGAGGAAGAACTTTTTCTTGGTTGTGATGGCTATTTTTCTATATTCCTTTCCCCATAAAACTCCTAAGGGTATGGCAGTCACTCTGTTGATGAGTTCTATGTTCAGATGAATGGAAATTCCCCTAACAATAGTGGTGGCACTGCCCTCTCCCTGAGAATTGAGGGCCATGGAAAATTCATGGGTTACCTCATCATCGTACCCCTTCAATTTTTCAAAGAACCCCATCCACCATTGGATTAGGAAAGTTTCTCAAACAAGAGGATGTTGATGGATTCTTTTGGTGTTTCTAGGCTACGTCTGCTCCTATTTTTTCTTTCTTATGTAAGAAAAAAATATTTCAAATAAATTTAACTCTACAGGGGTTTGCTACAGGATGCCTGTAGCAGATAGAATTCACTCAATAATTGCATGGAGAATGAGGAGAAAATATGCCACTTACCCCCCTTGGGATAATTTATTTATGTTTTTGGGGGTTTGGAGGAAGGTTCTCGTTGGTTTGGCCCCTTTTTCACCTCTTAGCCCGATCATGTAGGACCTCCTATGCAATCCTGTAGCAATTTTGGTATTCTTGTAGCAACTGTGCCTCATATTGTATGTAACAACCCGAGGTTAGAAGTTCATGTAATAAATTTAATAAAGGAAAAATAAGACCAGGGTCATGGGAAACTTATTCCAAGCTTAATTTTGGGCAAAACATCCTAGTGGGTGTTCAGTTGATGTATTATGACTAAGGGAAATTGGCAAAGGCAATGACAAAGGATTTCGAAAGGAAAGAGACAATAATTGACATTTAATTTATGAAAATAATGGAAAATAGGAGAAAAGGAAGGTGAAAGGTCACAGGTTTCATTGGAGGGGGAAAATGAAGGAAACATAATGGAAAATGAAGAAAATATAGGCCTCATTAATAAAGAGGCTTCTGAGGATCAATTCACAACCTTTTTATTAGTTCAGTTTGGGAGCTCTCTATCTATTCTCTTTATTATCTCATAATATTTCACACTTAGAGCATTATTGGAGCACTATAGCTTTGGATGTAGGAAAGAAAAGGAAGGACAAGAAAGCAAAGGGAAGCAAAGATCAATCAAGGAATAGTTGGATCAAGCAGCTACAATAGGATTACTTCCAGATATCGAGTTGCATGTATGATTTACTTGCTAGTTTTGGCATGCATGATACATGCATGTGTGTATTTGTTTCTCTTATTGTCAATGGCATGTGTTTTTCTAGGTGTGACAATGGTTTTTAACCTTTCCTTGCCATTTCCAGATAGCCATGGTGTGATGGGGTTCTTTCATTTAGTTGAGCTAGATTTCTGGATGGTTTCAAAACTGAGTGGGATGGCCTTAGAAAAAATCTGAAGGGCCTAGTAGCAATAAAGGTGGGATATGTGGTAAATCCTAAGGGTATAGATGGGAAATTTCTTCACAATTTAGGTGGAGAGATCCAGAGGCATCCATATTTGTATAGGAATAATGATCCCTAGACCAGTATATAGTGGGATTGCGGTAAATCTTGGTAGTTTATGTTTCTTGTTTGGGCCTAGGAATCCCTTGGCAGGATATACAATAAAGCCTGGTCGTATAGGTGATTTCTTCGGGCCTATAAATCCTTCACTGGTTCTGGAAGGATATGCGGTAAAACATGAGAAGAATGGTCAGTTTTTTTGTGTCCCACATTCATGCTTGGAATATGGCTCGGGCGTGATTTGTTGAAAGAAATATTTAGTTCAGCCCAATCTATGGTCGGGTAGTACGTGGAATTCGTTGACTTGGTTGGATTTGAATATTTTAATAAGAGCTCGTTTTCATTGTATTTCATGAGTAAATGTGCTTGTTATTATGATATTTTAATCATTGTTCTGTCATTGTTATTCTACTAGTTATATGTTGGTTATAAGCATGGTTTTATGACAAAATTTAGTTATGTCTCTCATCATGTTTCATTTAGTAAATGAAATGTCAATGAATTTATGACCTAATAGATGATAATGCAGCTATTATGAGAGGGCATCAGACCTTCTTGATGAATCTCGGAAAAGTATGAGGTCCCTGTGCTTAGATGTGTTTTTATGACATATACACTACATATTCATGATGTGTTTGAGGAAATGTCTATCATGGTTAGGATGGGTCAGGCTAGGTCCTCGTTCAAGTCTTACATTAGAGGCCTTATTTCCTTTTTATTTATCACTTATGGGTGATTCCTTAAGTTCTACACAGAGGCCTTGGTCCTATCCCTGAAAAGTGGCTTAAATCCTGCTGTCACTGGTATATACTAGCTGAAAAAGACTGCAATCGCTGGGATGCAAGCATGTGGGAGAAAATATAGGGTTTCAGTCATATTGAATCCTTGTCATGGGAGCGACCTGGAGTGGTTGGTTAACATATGGGGGTCCTGTAGCACTTGAGGGAGTCTATAAAGTGTTGGTTCATCGGTTCCACTTCCTTAAGGTGATCTAGGAGGTAAAATAATATCATAGTAACTATTCATCACATATTTACCCCGATGGACATGTAAGCTTGGGTAAGCGTGGGAGGAGTGTGTTATGGAGAGGTATCATAACAGGTTTCATTCTCTTCGGGTGATTTCTAGTTTTTATTCTATTTGGGTGATATATGATACCACAAAGTGGTATTAGAGCATGGTTCAACCCTTGTACTAGATGGGAGGAATTTTTTTTTCATGCATGCGTGTAGGTTGTATATGTGTTTGATGTGTATGCATGATGATTGTCATTGTTGTAGTTGTGTTTTCATGAATAATTTGAAGGTGTTTTTGTTGGGATGTGTTTGTCGTGAATACATTCCATTTGAATATGAATTTTTTGTGTATGTTTGCTATCTATGTGGATGTATGCATGCATTGTCATGGTCATAGTCATCATGCATAAGGTCATGGTATGCAATTGGTATTGTCATGCATGGTAACTATATAACGACTGAGATGATGTTGATAAATTGTTATGATAATGATTATACATGTATCATGCTAATTTGGTTGATCTTGCAGACAAGATATCCTACTTTGAGCTATATTGAGGTATGTTGATTATGTTTATATTTTGGTTTAAATGACATGGTATTCTTGTAGGAAGAAGAGAAAACATGACTAGCAGTATGGTAGACTACAATTCACGAGATTCTTCCTATATATTATATGAGAAACATGGTGATGGGTACTCTCCTCTCATACCAGACACTTTGAAAAGTTTGAAGGTAGAAATAAGAAGTTGCAAAGCAGATAATGACATAATCATTCAGGCACAGGAAAATCATGTAGAGGTTAATGCAGTTATCCTTCAAAGTTTGTTAAGCTTGCAGATATAGGGACTTGTTGACCGTGTTGGGCCCACCAACATTTAATGGATCTCTCCGATATGAAGTACCAACTAGACCTCACACCATTTGGAGTAGGAGTCCCAACAGTGGGGTGTTAATGATCTACCTTGGTTTGCAAAACACATAGAGTGGTGCATGGTGTCTTTTGTGAGAACAAGTGTGTGACCCCGCGGAGAGTCAAGTGCGAAGCATGACGATTCCAACACATGAAAGAGAGAAGTAAGTACACCCCTTGGAAGCCTGTAATCGTACGTAGCTTAGAAGGAACACACGAGAAAAATGACATCACATGAACTAACAAGTGGAAGAGTCCACAAGTTAATGTGACAGATTAACATATCAAAACACATCCAACAAGGTTCGTATAAATGCAAATGAATTATTTCATAAGAATATGCATAAATTAAATAACATATATTGAAAATACAACAAGAATAGTCCTACTATATCCACAACATGTGCATGAATACGTGTCAGAACTAAGTTTGATTAAAAGTGACAGTTCCAATCATTCATACAACATTTGACAACTAAAACAACGTCATGGTTCCACCTGAGTGAATTTCCATTGCATGAATCTCTATTCTCTCCTTGCCCTGTTCTTGGCCTCCGTTTTGTTCTCCTCCGTTTGTTGTCCTCCCCTGACGCACTGCAATCTGAGGTTTATAAGGCAGTGGGGTGGCGAAGTTTAAAATGCCGCCACCCATGGCCTAACGATTAACGCAGAGAGCTGGAGAAGGGGAGGTCGGGGGATGAAATCCCACCTCCCCCAACTTGGTGCGTGGTTATGGTTTGATGGCGAGTTATCAAATTTATACAACCGTAATGTTTTAAATGTGGTTTGAGTTTGTTGAATTTTTGGGGCACATTGTACATGGAGCTGCTGCGTGCGCGGGGCTGGTCTGCCAGCCGTGGGTGTCTAGTCAACTTAGTGTTCCTAAATTGATATCATAAATTGTCAACCAGGGCTAGTAAAATATTGAAGTGAAGTGCACCATATGTGCCTAGGTATCTTCTTCCTACTTCATTGTGCTTAGTGTTTTTCTAATGTTTTTGGTTTTGTGTTTTTATTCTAAGGGGAAAAGAACTAAATTGCTAGCAAAGAGAAGTTACTGATCACACTAAAATAGAATAAAATCTACTCTAAACTATGAATGGTACTAAGAACAGAAAATGCTAATCCACAGATTGTAAAACTGACAAGAAAAGTAACTCATAACATTAAACTTAGTCCAATTCATTTCATTAGAGGTATGTTGGAACAAACTAAGAAAAGGATTAGTTTGATGTAATGAGGTTCTCTTTAGTAAACAACAACTTAAAACATCACAGAGAAAATCTTATTCGTTGTTAGAAATTTGTTGGAAAATTTTGAGAAAAGATTATTTGAAATGTAGTAAAGAATCCTATGCTAAAATAACTTATGACACTATAATTAACTCATTCTGCAACTCAAAATGTTACTATTAAGCCTCCTTCAAAGGTTAGAGATTTCTTGGAACAACTTGGGAAAGAGGTTGTTTGTAAAATTATGAGAATCTTTTACATAATTGCAGAATAGTCAAGAACTCACAATGATATAACTAATTCTTGTTCATATGATAATGATGTGTTAGAAGAAGTTGAGAACAAGAGCAGCTTATAAAATAATGAGGGTCTTTTAAATCTAATTAACAAGATTGAAATGCAATTAGCTAACAGAACTGAAATGCAATGAAAAAAACTGAACTATGAAATTAACTCAAAAGTACTACAGCTATATCTCATTCACATGTTAGTGATATATTGGAACAGCTCATGAGAACAATATTGACTGTAATATTCGATGTAAGTAAATGACATAAAACATAATGCAAGAGGATAAACTCAGAAAACTGCCTAAGTTAAGAACAAAACAGAGTTAAAGGTCACTTATCTAGAAAATATGCACAAAGCCTTTCAGATAGTAGGGGCCCTCTACCATCAGATTGGCACACGAGTTCTTAACTCCTTAAAGTTGCTTCAGATCATGCATCAAAGTTATACTTCTTTCATTAGAAGAAAAAACGTTCAGAAACAGAGTATCACAATATTTGAGAACTAACAACAAAATATCAACTAACTGTTTCTCGGTTCACCAAGTTATTTTTATAGGAAAATACATAACTGTCATTGAGTAGAAATAGACATAGGTGTCTTTTATAATCAAAATCGAACTAGAAATCCTATTGAGGACTCGTATTTTTCTGAAGACACCTGCAGAGTCCTTATCTTTGTAGAAGTCTGCTTCTTGGTTTTGGCTTTGTCTAGGTGCATAACCACTTTCAGATTTTTGCTCAGCCTTCGTGGAGGACAACGAATGATGCAGGAGAGTTCTGGAGTCTAACCATATCCGGCTTTCCCTCAAATGACACCTGTAACCTATGTAAACATAAATATGGCTACGGAATATGCGACTAGCTATAGAATGACTGCATTCTGTAGCTAAGTCTGCTCAAAAATCACTATGACAACAAAACCATAAAAGTATAATAGGTCAGTCATTGCATGTAATCTTAAAGTGATTTTAATCATTCCTATTGATCTTTTAAGCCTATAACTGATAAAGGACAAATGGAATGGAGTGAAATTTGGTGAAAAGAATGGACATTTTTAGGGCTCAACATACCCCCACTGGAAAACTTTTACATGTCCTCATGCAATCAATCCATGTATTCTGAAACTTCAGCCAGGACATCTAGCTTCCTTTTTCTGCTTTGCTTGGTGTTCAATGGCATCCTAGGTTTCTTTATGACCAATTTGAACCTCAGATTTATAAGTGCCCTGTTCAATTTCTTGTTTTTCTTCTTCAGCTTCTCACTAGCCTTGTACAATTTTTCCATTTGCAGAGAGAGAGTTGTGTTCATGTCACTTTTAAGTTTGAATTGTTCCCTTAAAATTTCATTTTCATTTTTTATATGCCTATTCAGTACTTCCAATTCATATTTGTCTCTTCTTAGCACTTCAATTGAAGATTCTTGTGGGCTAGGAGTTCTTTCTCTGTTTTCTGAGGCTCTTTTTTCTAATGATTCAACATAATTATAGATCTGTTTTTGGACTAGATCTACCTCCGGAGTTCCTTTATTAGGATATTCTTCATACTCATACTCAGGAGATCTATCAATTGGTGTCTCTTCATCTTCAATATCTATTATTCCTGTTTGCTTAAATCCTATCTTCTTCAATATGCCTCTAAGCCTATGACATCTTGTCAATTTAGATGGCCCCTCACCTCTCTCCTTAGCATCCTTTCTTATTACCTTTTCCTTTTTGAGTTGTTTCTTGATTTTAGCCAGTTTTTCAGATATAATCTCCTCACTGTCTTCTTGTATTGATTTATCATTTTTAATTTCAACAAATTTGGCAACTTTTCCCCTCCTGCTTCTTCTTTCAAGTTTTCCTTCAGACAGAGTTTCTTTAGGTTCTTCAAAATGATTTCTCAAGAGGAACTCATCCCAACTGTCCCCTACCTTATTCAAATGATGCTCAATTAGAATTTTAACTAGGCCATGATGATATAAGGTGGTTTCTAAGAATTTAATCCTTTTTTGGACATTAGAAGCCATCCTCTTTAGGCTATTGAGCAAGAAAAAGGGTAAATTTATCTCTTCATCTAGGAAATTCATCATAAGTCGAATGTGATAAACATATAGGGTGTCAACTCTCCCCTCACAGGTTATAAAATTTTATAGAATTAGCAACATAGTTCGCCATTTATTTTTCAAGGCTGAACTAGGAGTGCCTTTCTTGAAAACTGAAATGTCCATACCTGGTGTTTTTAGCATCTGTCTCCATGCTTCATTGTGAAATTCTTTGTTTTTAAACCATCGTTCACCTTGCCTTGGAAACTCTGTTTCTTTTGCTATGAAGGATTCTGTGATAATGAACTTGAAATCACCTATTTCAACCTTTGACCTGTTGAATGATCGGGCAAATGACTTGGTGACCTCCTTGTGAAATCCATTGAACTTCTCCAAAAACTTTAGCCATCCAACTTGCTGTAACATTTCTTTAATCTGTGGGTAACCTTCTAGATATTTAGTTCCGACTAGCTCGGACCTTACAATAAGTCCCATGGCTTCTTTTCCTCAACTTCAATTTACTACTATGTTACTGCTCTCCTATTTGAGGTAAAAATGGCTATAGAGGGTTGTCTCACCCTAAAGATGACCTCTTTGTTTCTGCAGACAGGAATTGGCTATGGAAAAATGACATGAAGTGGATATGGGATGAGTGAAATACGGTGAGGGTAAATCATATGAATGATTGAGTTTGAGAGTTGTCATGGAGTAAAAGACTGCAGAGAAATCTCATGAGGATTTCAAAATCATCAATGAATATTTCGGGTTAGCGACGTGACCTAATAGGTCACTTCAAGTACTGATCGTTAACTTTTAATAAATGGTGTTTTGATATGGAGCGGAATGGAAGGGATTTGTTCAAGGATTTTATGATAGGCTTGATCAATACGAATAATCAAAATAACTTTATGAAACATACATATGACTTAACCATACTATATCTTTCATAATCTGCTATCATAATAATTTCACACAATTTTACCTTAGTCCTTCTTTTGATTTTTGTTGTTTTAATATGCTTTGTCTTTCCTTTGAAAATTATTTATCTTTCAGTCTCCATAACCCTTTTTATTTTGCTTGTTGAAGTATATTTGCAGGATCAATTTACTGCTGAACAAGTGGCTGCTGAATGGTTGGCTGCAGAATATCTGGCTGTAGAATGTCTGGCTACAGAATATCTGGCTCCAGAATGTACCTGTAAAAGCTTTGAGACATGGAATGAAATGATTTGAAATATGGATGGAATGAAGTATGAAATTAAATAAAGTGGATTATGAAATATAGTGGAATGAATCATGAATGAAGTGAAATATGATGGTTTGAAATGGATCATAAATGAGGAGTGGAATGAAATATGAAAAGTGGGCCTACAACTTATGATTTGTAATACTCAATTGCAGAAAAAAAACCAATTTTGAAAATCTGAAATGAAATGAGATGGATCATGAAATGGAGTGAATGAAGTATGGATGAATGGAGTAAATGAAATATGGATGAAGTGAGATATGGTGGAATGAAATGGATCATAAGTGGAATGTGATATGTAAAGTGAACCTACACTTATGATTTTTATGATAATTGTTTGCAGGAAAAGAAAAATTTTGAAAAGCTAAAGTGTCAGAAGGATTCTGATTTTCACCTTATCTTTTCTGTATAAACATGCTAATCAATGATTAGTTTTCATGTTTATACTTTTTTTTTTTTAGCATCTGATTTCAGAAAATACAATTAAGTTGATGAAGAAGAAGGATTCTTCTTCATTAACTTCACATCATTGTTCTCTTGGAATCTCTTAACAAATTCTTCTCTTGAAAGTGGCTTATGATACAGTTTCAATCTATGACCATTTACAAGAAAAGTCACCTTATCTTCATCTATTGTCCCGATTTTTATTACTTCATTGTCAAAAAATTTCACAATTTCATATGGCCCAAGCCAATGTGTTTGGAATTTACCTTGAAAATCTTTGAACTTTGAATCAAACAAGAGGGCCCAGTCACCAGCTTCTTTGAATTTATTTTCCTTAATGTACTTATCATGCCATCTAGTCCTTTGCTGTTGGACTATATTTTTTCTCTGGACTGCATCTTGTCTAATCTCATCCAATTCATTAATCTGCTCCAATTTGTGCTTTTGTGCTTCTGTTAGATCAAGTCCTAGCTGGACTGCCATTTTAAAAGTTTGAATCTGAAACTCTATGGGAAACAAGACTTGTTTTCCATAAAAAATTTCATAAGGGGTATGACCTGTTGTGCTTCTCCATGTAGTTCTATAGGCCCACAAGGCTCCAGGAAGCCTGTCTGCCCAATCTCTTCTATGTAAATGAACAGTATTTGTTAGGATCCCTTCAATGACCTTATTAGTAGATTCCACTTGGCCATTTGCTTGTGGATGATAGGGAGTAGATTTTCTGTGTCTAATTTTGTACCTCTCCACCATTTGTTCCACTAGCCTTGATGTGAATTGAGCTCCTTGATCTATAAAGATTTCTCTTGGGACACCAAAATGAGTAAAAATATCCTCAAAAAGAAAATTAACTACAGATGCTTCAGTAGCAGAAAGTAATGGCTTGGCCTCTACCCATTTGGTAACATAATCAGTGCAAAATAATATATATTTATTTTGTCTTGATGGAGGACTAATAGGTCCTACAAAATCTAAAGCCCATTTCTCAAAAGGTTTAATATGTACCTGAGGCTGCAATGGAATCTCACCTGAAGGAGAAGGTTTCCCTACCCTTTGGCAGTTGTCACACCTTTTTACATACTCTTTATCATCTTTGAAAAGGGATGGCCAATAGTATCCTAAATGAAGGATCTTATAAGCTGTCCTTTTATCAGCAAAGTGTCCACCACAAGGTTCATCATGACATGCCTTGAGGATCTCATGCATCTCATCTTCTCGAACACATCTCCTAATAATAAAGTCTGGACCTGTTTTGTATAACTCATTAGCAACCCATGAATATTTTTCACTGTCATAAATGATCTTTCTTTTGTCTCTTGCATTCATTATTGAAGGAAATTTCCCTGAAACTAGATAATTAGCAATGTCAGCAAACCAAGGAGTTTGAGTAGAAATTGCAAAAATATATTCATCAGGGAATTGATATTCAACTGGAGTATTGTCTTTAATGTTTTGGAGTCTAGATAGGAAATCAGCTACTGTATTTTGTTTCCCAGGCCTATCTAGAATGGCGATGTTGAATTCTTGTAAAAGCAATAACCATCTTATGACTCTGCCATTAGTAATTGATTTGTTCATTAGATATTTAATTGCAGAGTGATCTGTCTGAACAAAAGTTTCATAGCCTGTTATATAGTGTCTGAATTTATTTATGGCATGAACAACAGCTAAGAACTCTTTTTCAGTTACAGTATAATTTAACTCCGAAGGGGTCAAATTTTTACTTGTATAGTAGATGGCATAAGGAATCAGGTCTCTTTGTCCCAAAACAGCTCCTAAAGCTGTATCTGAGGCATCTGTTGAAATATGAAAAGGTAATTTCCAGTTAGGTCCTCTTAAAATAGGTGCTTCAGAGATTTTTTCTTTCAGGGTCTCAAAGGCTAACTAGCAATTAGGATTCCACTTGAATTCACAGTCCTTGGTAAGTAGTTTGAAAAGTGGAGATGCTGTCTTGGTGAAGTTTTCTATAAATCTTCTGTAATACCCTGTAAATCCTAGAAAACTCCTAACATCTTTTTGACAACTTGGAAGAGATAAGTTAGAGATGACTTCAACTTTTGACTCATCAACTCTAATCCCATCCCCTAAAATGTGATGCCCCAAAACAATCCCTTCAGTAAAAATCATAAAACACTTCTCATGACTTAGTGAAAGATTTTCTTCTTTACATCTCTTTAAAACTTTTTCCAAGTTTGCTAAGGTTTCTTCAAATGTGTTTCCATAGACTGTGAAATCATCCATATATTCCTCTACAAAATCATGTATTAGATCTGAAAAGATTCCTAGTACTGCCCTTTGAAATGTTGCAGGTGTATTGCATAGTCCAAATGGCAATACTCAATAAGCATAGGTACCCCAAGGATAGGTAAATGTCTAAAAATGAGAAGTAATTTTTGCCAGCTAATGTATCTAAAACCTGATCTATGAAAGGTAGGGGAAAATGATCTTTAAGAGTAGCTTTGTTTAATTCCCGGTAGTCGATACATACCCTCCATTTACCAGTTTTCTTTGGCACAATTACCAAAGGAGAAACCCACTGACTATCTGAAATGGGATAGATAAAGTTGACATTTAACAATTTCTGTAATTCTTCTTTAACAATCTCCCTAAGGTTTGGATTCATCCGTCTCTAAGGTTGTCTGATTGGTTTACAATTTTCCTCTATGTAGATGTGATAAGTGCAAGTCTTAGGGCTTATCCCTTTCATATCAGTGTACTCCCATGCATATGCAGAAGAATGTCTGTGTAATATTTTGACTAGCTTTTCTTGTTGAGATTTCTCTAGGTTCTTGTTTATGTTTAATTTTTTACCTGGAAATATCTCAATTGTAGAGCTGCCAAATTTATCCACGGAGTAAAGAGACATCTGTCTTGATGATAAAAACTCAATGTTGGATTCTTCTTGAAATTGTTCATGTTTTTATTCCGAAAAGGATTCAAAATTTTCTAAGGTATTTAGAATCTGGCTATATTCACTAATTTCTGAAATTGTGAAGAGAGGTTGTATGTCTTCTTCATCTTCAATCCATTGAGTATCATCTAACTCTGTGATTTTTTTTGCTAGAGGATACAAGGTAAATTTCTTGATTGAACTACCATCAGAGATGTACATATCACCGGATCTACAGCTAATGAAGGCATCACCTGTAGCTAACCAAGGTCTTCCTAATATAATAGGATGTCCTCCTAGATTATTTTTAGGAGTTATGATCATAAAATCCACAGGATACTCCCAAGAATCTAAGGACACTGGAATGTCTTCTATTACCCCATCAGGTTTAATCATAGATCTGTCTGCCAATTGTGATAATGTGGGTGTAAAAAGAAGATTAGGAAGTTTTAGTTTATCCATGATTTGTCTACTCATGATATTTATTGCTACTCCTAAATCAATAAGTGTGTTTTGGATCTCAACTCCATTGATGTGTATTTTAACAACTGGATTTCCTGGGTCAAGATACTTTGGAATAGCAATCTTACCCATCATGATGTCTATTATTTTTCCTGCCAGTTGAATTTTCTTTGTCTCTTTTATTCTTTTTCCTGTTTTTTTCATGCTCAACATCTTTATTGTTTTTGCTAATATTGGAATTTCCTTGATAGCTTGTAGAAATGGGATCTTAATACAAACATTCCTTAGCTCATCCAGGAAATCATAATTAGGCACCATAATTTGTTTTTCTACACTCTTATGAATTTGTAATCTTTTTGGAAAAGGAGGTGTATAGGTGAATGTTGATGGTTGCTCTAATATAGGAGTTGAAATTATTGGTTCTTTTTGTTTTGATTTTTCAATATTTGGGTCTTGAAAAGATGTGTTCTCTTCAATACTTTTATTTACCCATAGAGAATCTTTCTCAGAGTTTTTTTGGTCTTGTATGATTACAGAAGGTTTCTTCTTTTCAAGTATTCTTCCAGACCTAAGTTGAACACCATTAAGGTCTAAAGGAGTAATCAAATAGGTTGGGAACTGTTGGCCTTCTATCATGTATGTGTTCTAAGGATTTTTATTGTTGGGGTTTGGTATGGGTTGGGTAGGTAACTGATTTGATTTCTGAGGAAATGGTAATGGAAGTGGTGGATTTTGATGTTGTGGATTTTGTTGAGGATTTTGTTGAGGAGAGAAATTTGGATATGGTGGATAAGATGGTGGATATTGATAATATTGTGAGTATCTTCGATAGGTATTTTGTGCTCCTTGTGCCTAAGTTTGATATTTATTTTGGAATTGGGGCCAAGGTTGCTTCCAAGAATTCCAATTTGGTGGGGGTTGATTATACAATTGATCATGGAATCCTTGTGTTTGAGGTCCTTGCCAAGGCCTCCTAGAGACAAAATTGAGAGATTCTATGGAATTTGTAGAGGTTTCTTCTTGAAGGACAACTTTAAGACTAGGAAGTGAAGGACAAGTCTTGGTCTCATTCTTTTCTGAAAAAATTACACAAGTCTCTACTATTTTTGCATCCAAAGGGCACTCTCTCAAGGCATGCTTCTTTCTACATTTGGGACAAAAGATTGCTAAGGCATCAGATTCAGATTTTTGCTTGTTTTGTAACTTAAGGGTGTCTATTTGTTCACTAAGACTCCCTAAAATTTCAGATTTGAATTCATCAAGCATATGTCCTATTTCTGCCCTAATTACTGTCCCAAAAGCAGACTTACTTGCCCTCGCAAGAGTAGGGTCTCTTGGTCCTTTTACAGTTTTAGATTTCCCTCTTGAAAGGTTGATACATAATTCAGCTATTTCAGGTAATGTGAGCTGAGATATATCCCCTTTTCCCATCATATTAAGGATATCTAGACATTCATCCCTAATTTTCTTCAACAAGTGAGCTTTCAAAGTATCTTGGTCTAATTTTTCCATTTTTGCTCTCTTGATGTTATAGTTAAACCTTTCCAACAAATATTCCAGATTTTCATCCTCTTTTTGTAGCATTTTTAACACTTCCTCCTTATGGTTGACTGGCATACATTAATCCAAATACCTCTCTAGAAATTCCTGTTTCATGTCTTCCCATTTCCTAATAGAAATTTTGATTAAACTCATAAACCATTTTAATGTTGCTCCTTTCAATGTTGAAGGGAATAGTTTAAGTTTTTGGGCATCTTGTAAGTAATCATAGGTTCTACATAGGAATTCAAATTCAAATAGGAAGGTTTCAGGATCTTCACTTTTGAGTCCATAAAAGTTTGGAAGGACAGAGGGTGAAATATTTTTCATAGTTGCATTGGTTTCTTCATCTACTATAGGAAACCCAAAAGAGCTTCCAATTTCCCTTCTACCTCTTCCTCTGCCTCCTTCTTCACCTCTACCTCCTTCTCCTTCTACACCTCTACCTCCTTCTCCTCTACCTCTACCTCTACCTCCTCCAAATAGTGTATGTTATCCATTAAAGACTCCTCCTCCCCCTTCTTCTGCCATGGTTGATTCTTCTGTGGAAGTGGAAAAGTTTATATCTCTAGCAGGGGTCCTTCAATCTTCTTCTAAGACAGGTTCAGTGGATGAAGTGGAAGGTATGCTTGATGGAATATCTGATCTTAAGTCTTTTGGAAGTCTATGATCAGTATAGTATAGGATGTGGGTTTGATTAGGAGGTGTGCTGCTTCTTGGTCTTGGTGGAACAAGTGGTGTTCTAGGAATCAAGCTTCTGCTTCTTATAAATCTACCCCTTGGGTCTCTTTCTCTATGCATATCATTGTTCTTGGGAGGTAAGAAATAAGGCTACCTAGTTACAATTCCCCGGCAACGACGCCAAAATGTCTAGTCAACTTAGTGTTCCTAAATTGATATCATAAATTGTCAACCAGGGCTAGTAAATTGTTGAAGTGAAGTGCACCATATGTGCCTAGGTATCTTCTTCCTACTTCGTTGTGCTTAGTGTTTTTCTAATGTTTTTAGTTTTGTGTTTCTATGCTAAGGGGAAAAGAACTAAATTGCTAGCAAAGAGAAGTTACTGATCACACTAAAACAGAATAAAATCTACTCTAAACTATGAATGGTACCAAGAACAGAAAATGCTAATCCACAGATTGTAAAAATGACAAGAAAAGTAACTCATAACATTAAAATTAGTCCAATTCATTTCATTAGAGGTATGTTGGAACAAACTGAGAAAATGATTAGTTTGATGTAATGAGGTTCTCTTTAGTAAACAACAACTTAAAACATCATAGAGAAAATCTTATTCGTTGTTAGAAATCTGTTGGAACATTTTGAGAAAATATAATCTGCAATGTAGTAAGGAATCCTATGCTAAAATAACTTATGACACTAGAATTAACTCATTATGCAACTGAAAATGTTACTATTAAGCCTCATTCGAAGGTTAGAGATTTCTTGGAACAACTTGGGAAAAAGGCTGTTTGTAAAATTATGAGAATCTTTTACATAATTGCAGAATAGTCAAGAACTCACAATGATATAACTAATTCTTGTTCATATGATAATGATGTGGTAGAATAAGTTGAGAACAAGAGCAACTTATAAAATAATGAGGGTCTTTTAAATCTAATTAACAGGACTGAAATGCAATTAGCTAACAGAACTGAACTAAAATGCAATTAACTCAAAAGTACTACAACTATATCTCATTCACGTGTTAGTGATATATTGGAACAACTCATGAGAACAAGATTGAATGTAATATTCGATGTAAGTAAATGACATAAAACATGATGCAAGAGGATAAACTCAGAAAACTTCCTAAGTTAAGAACGAAACAGAGTTAAAGGTCACTTATCTAGAAAATATGCACAAAGCCTTTCGGATAGTATGGGCCCTCTACCATCAGATTGGCACACGAATTCTTAACTCCTTAAAGTTGCTTCAAATCATGCATCGAAGTTATACTTCTTTCATTAGAAGAAAAAACGTTCAGAAACAGAGTATCACAGTCTTTGAGAACTAACAACAAAATATCAACTAATTGTTTCTCGGTTCACCAAGTTATTTTTATAGGCAAATACATAACTATCATTGAGTAGAAATAGGAATAGGTGTCTTTTATAATCAAAATCGAACTAGAACTCTTGTTGAGGACTCGTATTTTGCTGAAGACACCTGCAGAGTCCTTATCCTTGTAGAAGTCTGCTTCTTTGTTTTGTCTTTGTGCACGTGCATAACCACTTTCAGTTTTTTGCTCAGCCTTCGTGGACGACAAGGAATGATGCAGGAGAGTTCTGGAGTCTAAACATATGTGTCTTTCTCTCAAATGACACCTGTAACCTGTGTAAACATAAAGATGGCTACAGAATATGTGACTAGCTACAGAATGACTACATTCTGTAGCTAAGTCTGCTCAAAAATCACTATGACAACAAAACCATAAAAGTATAATAAGTCAGTCATTGCATGTAATATTAAAGTGATTTTAATCATTCCTATTGATATTTTAAGCCTATAACTGATAAAGGACAAATGGAATGGAGTGAAATTTGGTGAAAAGAAAGGACATTTTTAGGGCTCAACAATGGGTTCAACTCCCACCGGCTCTAGATGTTGTAACATTTATTTAGAGTGGGGTGGTGGCATGGGCCAGGTCCACTAGAGGTAAGCCACCCACCCACATTTTGTATATATATATATATATATATATATATATGAATGCTGTGTGGTAGGGATCTAGCAGGGATGGCGGCGTTGATAACTTGCCCCCCAACAAAATTAACTTTGTAATATAATATGTCTGGGAGGCGTGGTGGGGGTGGTGGCCCCGCCACCCCCATTTTAATATTTTTTTTAAAACAAACATCAGTTTTTTAAACAACCTGAATTTAGGCCTTAGGAGACAATTTATTAGTCCCACAAATTCGCATGATATCTGGTCAAATTTGACCGAAATTTGGCCACCGGAAAATAGAAAAATTGCATCCTCCTTAACCTGCCATGTCACCAAGTCAACCCTAGCACTTTGACCAACTCTAACTTTCACATACAAACTTTTTTTGACTAAACGTTTGCACCATTTCGATCAGGATGATGAGATATACACTCTGGTCCTAGTTTTAAATCATTCTAACCACTTTGATTTTCGATCTTTCATAAGCCCTCTTTGTCCTGTGTGTGTCTCTAGAGCCACCTAGATCACCGGGATCCTTAGTCCATATGTCATTAGGCCATAAATCACATTTTTTTTCTCTAATTATAGGATTATAGATCTTACTAAACCATGCTTGGACCAACCCTTGCCCTATTTAATACACAACAAGATACCCCTCCCACCGCCTTTTTGGTCATACCATTCAACTTCTCCTAATGTTATGAACCGCCAAATTTGGTCACAATGCCCCTACAAATACAACCTTAAGTCCCCTTGAATAAGGGCTTAAATGCATTATGGTTTGTGGGCTGTGATGAGGGAGCCCATAATCCCCTTATTACAACTATTGAGGGTTCCCAAATCAGCCTCACTTGCATGATACATAAGAGAAATTGAGAGAAAAAAGATAAGGAACTTGGAAAATTGAAAGCGATTGTTGAATAATTAGTGGAGAATTAATGGAATGAAAGGCTACAATGGAGGTGGGGAAATAAAATGGTGGAGTTAATCCAAAACCGTCCAACAATGTAAGAATTACAATATGTGTTGACAATTTAATTTTTTATATATGTTTGACCTATGTTTGACAATAAGGTTGAGTTTGACCTATTTTTTCTCCTCTTAATGTATCTTCTAGACCCACATGTATTAAATGTATTAGTGTAATTGTATTTAGAAGAAAACCATTCCTAAAGAATGAGGCAATATTCTCATCAGATGCAAAACAGAGATCCAATTGTAAGATGACCTTGGTGAGCATTGTATTGAATGCACTAAAAATGGGGTCAAAAGGGGATGAACCTAGATATGGGTAGCTTGAATATTGCACCAATATGTAGTTGAGGATTCCTTGTGTTAATATCATATAGACTTGGAGTAAGCTAAGGGAATTTGAATGTTGTTTTGAGAATTTTGTGGGCAGAAACTTTGAGAAAGATTATAGACTTGTGTGGGACTGTTAACCATATATTTGGTAAGAGAATGAACCAATGTTAAAGGATGATGAAAAATAAAGGGACATCCTTATATCCTCTTTCTTATTTTGGGTGAACATGAATTACGCTTGGGTTGTGCATGGAGATGGACCTTACTTTATTCCTATGAACTTAGATGCATTTGTGGACATTATAAGAACATATTGTTTCCCTTTGAAAAACAATATGTGGAGGATATTTGAGGGAAATATGACTGTCCATAAAATGTAGATCAAATTTAGCGACCTTGTGGCTCTTTTCCTTGGACCCTAGTAGTGCTTAGAGGTTGTATTTGGAGGGGTTACTAGACGAAAACCTAATATGAACAAGAATATTAGTGTTGGAGCACCTATGGTTTTGGAAAAAGGTTGAGGTGTTCTATGAGTTAAGGGGTTTAGGAGTTAGTTATTAAGGGTAAAGGGTGAAGGGTTAGGTCTTAGGAGATTTAGGGGTTAAGGAGGTTGAGTTCTAGGGGTTTTAGGGGTTTGAGTTTTATGGATTAGTGGTTAAGGGCTTAAGGGGTTAACGGTTATGCAATAAAGGCTTAGGGTCAAGGGATTTAGGGTTAAGTGGTTAAGGGTTATGGGATTTAAGTGTCATTGTGTTAAGGGGTTATGGGTTAGGGGTTAAGGGGTTTAGTGATTATGGGTGAAGGGTTAGGGTCAAGGTTTAAGAGGATAAGGGGTCAGGGCTTAGGATGTTGAGGGATTCTAAGTTAAGGGTTAGGGTTAAGGGGTTAGTGGCTTAGGGTTTAAGGGATCAAGAGGTTAATGGGTTATGAGTTATGAGTGTAGGGGTTGAGGGATTATGGTGTTGGGGTTAAGAGGATAGGGAATTTAGTGGTTATGGATTAATGGCTTATGGATTTCCTATGGAGTGTCAGTGAGTTCTAGGTGCGCTAAGGAGGAAGTAACAAGGTATTCTAGGTACTGCCAAGGAATGTTAGAGTGCCAGGGCGACATGCCAAGATGTGCCAAGTGCCAAGGTGTGTCAATGCATGTCAGGGAGTGTTAGGGAGTGTCATGGAAACACAAGGGAGAACTACTTAAAAATGTATGGAAATGAATGAATAAGAGTGTGTGATAGGGGGTGTCAGTGAGTTTCAGGTGTACTAAGGAGGGTGTGACAAGGATATATGTCAAGCAATGCTAAGGCATGTTAGAGTGCCTTGGCATGTCAGGGAGTGGTATTGTTTGCTAGGGAGTGCCAAAGCATGCCAAGGAATGCAGGGAATGCTAACATGTGCCACATAATGCCAATGCATTCTAAGACACGTCAAGATGTAAACTGTGTTGCTTAGTTTTTTTACTGTCATGGTTGGATGTGAGCCATGTCTTAGTAACTTGTTAAGTGGGATGAGTTGAGATTGGACATGAGTAGCCTAAGATGAGTTATATGTAGTTCTTAGGAGAACAAGACATATGTTGAATATCCACAACACATGAGAATCTAGGTTTGGTCTTAGAATATTTTATGCAAACACACTAAAGTGCCACAACACATCTACTTTAATGCACAACGAAATATACACACATCAATGAATCAACTGGTGCACATGATAATTTTTAAAATTTTCAAACCCTTATTCATTATATTAAAAACTATAATACAATAGGATAGAGCTCTCGTAATAGGGATCATGGCCCTTTACAATCACAATGATGCAAGGAATAAAAATAAGGTTTGGTGTTATTCCTTTGACAACCAATCTACCAGGAACAAGACAACACTTGACCTACTTGCTCATGGTGGTCACACACAACCCTTTCAGTCCATTTGTCCTAAACGCATTTGGTAGGTCCTCTTTCCTCCCATACTATAACTCCTCAATCTTCCTATATAAATGAGCTCAAATCCTTTACGTTATGGAATTCGACTCAACAAACTCTACCCTCTAGTTTCCATCCTTTGTCGTTCAAGTTCTACAACACTTAGGGTCTTTGATTAGTTTTTGACAACTCCCTATGTGAACAATTTTTTGGTCTACCCACTTTTTCCATACTATAGCTCCAATATTACAAGTCTATGGCTACGGATGTTTCCCTTCTTCTCATTAAATCAATCGTATGCAATACAATAAACTAGGGCCAGTTGGATGGCCCACTTGACTGTTACTTTAGTCCTTCAAAGTTTGCACATCCTTAGGCCTTATATACCCACCGTTCTACCAGTCTTGTTTTCCTTCACAAGTATAGGACTTAGGTCTCTTCTTTGACAGTAACCTCACAACCCTCCAGCTATACTTGGATGGCCATCAATCTTCCCAACCATAGTGAATTATTTCACTGATATGAGCCCCACAAAATTTCCCTCATATAGGGCCCTTCAAACTTTCAACCTAACAATGATTTGAGTCCTCTCAAAATCATTGTTCTTATGTACCAATTTCTTTATTGTACAGTATATGAATAGATATGAACTACTCCTCTCATCATCCTTCTAGAAATCTATAGATGACTGAACTAGGGTCACAAATTAGGCACTAACAATCCATTAACTAACTTTTTATATTTTTCTTTATACATTTGTCTAAAACTCTATGGACATTCCACCATAATTAACTCCTCTTCATGTAAATCCATTATTCATATGGCACATTTCTTTTTCTCAAACTTCTTCTCAAGTTCCACCCTCCTTTTGATCTACTATCTCCACACATACTTATACAAACCATCTTCTATATCTGCAGTCTATATTGTAGAGATAAACCTCGTTCTAAGGGTCACAACCCTTCTTATTCTATGCCTTTTTTTCACAATATTAAGGGAATATATTATGGACTAAACATGTTAGGAAATCATCCTGACTAGGGCATTATAATTTTGTTATATTTTCTTTAAAACAAACCCTATCCACCCATAAAAAAAACATCAATTCTTTCCTCCGTAAGAGACTCAACCTAGCTCATATGGATTCGTATATTCTAGGAATTTATTTGACTAAATCTTGGCATGAACTTTAGATATCTATGACCCTTAAACTAGGGTTACCTCAGTCAATATTACACCTACTTCTACTTTTGTTCTAGATGTAAATTCCAGTGCAAGCCCCCCTCCATTTGTGTTGGTATTTATGACAAACCGTGTGGCCTACTAACCACCATAATACAAGTTGATCTTAACCCTCTCTGCTATTTCATAATTTTATGCGACCTTAACATAGAGACACCACTAAAATCACATGCCCATATTCTCATGGGAAACCTCTCTTAAGCTTGATTTTCCAGAAGAGAACCAACAATATGCCATCCTAATTCTAGCTCAAACACATTAACAATTCCTGTGAACCCTCACATGATGATCTTGCTCTTGGTGTATGATAATTGCCTCCCTTTAGCAACCCTTACTCAACCCTCTAGCTCGACCTACTTTAGGATTACATCTCTCTTGGCCTCCTTGATAAAATGATATCCTTCTCACTTGATATTCTTGCCTTCATGAATTTCCATGACACATGAGAATATGGGTTTGGTCATAGAGTATTTCATGCACATACACCCAAGTTCTACAATGCATCTACTTTTCACAACGAAATATACACACATCAGGGAATCAACTAGTGCACTTGACAATTTTTAATTTTTTCAAATTGTTCTTCATTAAATTACAAACTATAATATAATAGGCTATATTTCTCATACGAGGGATCATGGACCTTTACAATCACACTGATACAAGGAATACAAATAGGGCTTTGTGTTAGTCCTTTGACAATAAATATACCTTGAACAATACAACACTTGACCCACTTTTTGATGGTGGCCACAAATAGCCCTTTCAGTCCACATGTCATAAACACATTTGGCAGGTCCTCTTGCCTCCCATTATGCAACTCCTCAATCTACCTCTATCATTGAACTCAACTCCTTTAGGTTACTGAACTCAGCTCAAAATTTTTTTCCCTATATATACCTCTTTTTTCCTTTAAGGTTTGTAACACTTAGGGTTTTCGATCAGTTGTTCAAAACTCTGTTTGTGAACAACTCTTTGATCTACCCAATTTTTCCATACTACTGCTCCAAGATGGAAATTCTAGGGCTATGGATGTTTCCCTTCTTCTCACTATCCCAATTCTCTACAATACAATTAACTAGGGATAGTTGTCTATCCCACTTGACTGCTACTTTAGTCCTTCAAATTCTTCACGTCCTTAGGCCCAATACACATACCCTTTTACCAGTATTTTTCTCCTTCACAAATATAGGAATTAGGGATCTTATTTGACAATCACCTAACAACCATTCAACTGTACTTGGAGTTCCATAAATTTTCCCAACCACAGTCAATTATTTTACTGATCTACTTCCCACAACATTGCTCTCATCTATGTCTCCTCAAATCTGGCAGCTAATATTTATTTGAGTCCTCTCAAAATCACTATTCTTGTGTACCAATTTATTTGTTGTCCAACCTATGAAAAAATTGGAACTACTCCTCTTATCATCCTTATAAAAATTTGTAGATGACTGAACTAGGGTCACAAATCATCCATTAACATTCCATTGAATAATTGTTTATAGGCTACTTCAGATCTATGTCCAAAGCTCTATGGACAATCCACCAAAATAAACTCCTTTTCATGTCAATTTTTTCCTCATATGGCACATTTATTCTGCTTAATCTTGTACTCAGGTTCCACCTTCCTTTGGATTTTCTATCTCTGCACATATTTCTACAAACCATATTCCAAATTTGTGGTATATATTGCGAATATAAACCTCTCTCAAAGGGTCATGACCCCTCTTCTTCAATGCATATTTGTCATATTCTTAAGGGAATACCTTCTAGATTTAACATGCAAGGAAACCTCCATAACTAGGGCATTATACTTTTATTCTAATTGATTTAGAACAAACCCTATACACCGATAGAAAAAAAAAAAAAAAAACTCTTTCCCCCATAAGAGACTCGGCCTAGCTCATAGGGATCCATTGATTTTGGGCATTTATTTAGCTAAATATTGAACTAAACTTTAAATCTCTATAACCCTCAAACTATGGTTACCTCAGTCAATATTACACATGCGTCTACTTCTGTTCTGGACCTAAATTCTAGTGCAGACCCTCCTCCATTTGTCTTGGTATTTATCACAGACCTTGCAGCCTACTAACCACCACAAGATAGGGTGTATTGTAAAATTATATAGTTTTGATCAGTTATATTATATAGTAAAATAAAAATAAAATAAAAATTTTAAGATAGGATATGGATGAAAGAAAAAAAAATTAAAAAATGGTAGGCTTATTGTGTGTTTTATACATCCATATCACAATAAAATGTTAGGTTAGATTTCCCTAAAGAAAGGAGGCAAATTTAAAAATAACATGTTAGGATGCCAAAGAAAAATAAAGGCTTTAGTGCATAAAAATGAGAAATATATGGTTGCAAGCTCAAATGCACCATTTTCAAAAGTAAAATATATTAATTATGACTAATTTCTTTAAAATAAAATTAATTTTTAATCCGTTTATTTAAAAACCTAAAGTGATATGGCACATATAATTAATTGTAAGGTCACTAAGCAAAAAATTGTGTCTTGTTGGATGTCATATCGCCCAATTAATTTTCAACGGTTGAGATCTACCCTGCCCAGATCAATGATGGAGGGAGAGTTCACACCCCCCTCGACCATTTCCTGTTAACGTGAAGGGGGGGGGGGGGGGGGGTCTGAAAAGTTCCTTTAATGGGTGCCCAAAAACACATACATGGCTCTGTCTCCAAAGTTCGCAACCCTTCCACTCAAAACCCAAAACCACTACCCCCTTGCCCCTGAATTTCATCATGGTTTCTCCCTTACCGCCTAAACGGTCATCCATCCTGCACCTTGACCATTTCTCCTCCAACGCTCTCATACCTCCACATACCATATATCCGTTGACACATCAGCCTAACTGTTACCACCCTGTAATGTTTATGCCTTCCTATTCGCTCGCTGAAGCCCCTAGATCTCAAACCATTGGCTTCCATGTCAACCCCTATAATCCAAATACCATTTAAGATGCTATGGTCACATTAAACCATTAAAAACAATTAAATTCTATAAATCACCCTCTACCCCACTATTTTCCACTTTTTCTTGACCATTACATTGATTGTGATTGTAGGAAAATTTATACAGTCACCCTCATTATCTGATCGAACTGTCACCATGCCTGTTGTCATCTGATCAAGCCATTTCCACTTGTATTCTTCCTGACAACACTATCTATTCTCCTCTATCATTCTATTAAATTGTCAACATGGCCCCAAAAGCCAAAACTAAGAAGCAGATTGTAGAAGAAATCCCTACTCCCACAACCCAGGTCAATATTGACCTTATTCCTCTTGCAGATAACCTTTTTAAAGTTATATATTTCCAGTTTCAGTTCGATTTCCATGAAATCCACATATGGCTCAAGAAAAAATATCTAAACAAACAGGAACATATCAGATTCTAGGAATCACTTCTCCCTTTCTTTTCCTTCCCAAAAACCCATGAATTCCCTAATTTGATTTCATGGTGTCAAACTCAATATAGCCTTATCAAAAGAGCAGCGGTGGCCTAGAATGGAGACATTGTGATCACCATCATTGTTGAAACCATAAATAAAATGCTTCTCATTCCCCAATATGACCAACTTAGTCATTTCTCGCGAGCCACACTTATGGATTTGTACCATAAGTTGACCTTCCATCAGAGAACTCATATTTTTGACATTTTTCTACCAAAGGATGTTGAATTACCCAAAACAGATACACCATACCCATCCTATATGTTTTATGAGGCCTATAGACACTATATCTCCCTTCTTTCCTACATGTTAGGGTATCATAATGACCAATCAGTTGATGAATTCATTCTTGGGTTCTTTTCTATTTTCAGCAATGAACAACAACCAACATTCCTGTATAATTTCAACCAATTTTTGGCTAAAAATATACATGAATAGTTTATGAATTTTACTACACAGGGGGTATTTAGATAATGTTCTGTCATTATTCACCTATTTTTTTTCTAGCAAGGAGCTGCCTATTCAACTCAATAAGAAATATTATCAGGGAATGAATCAACCAGTTATTCATTGGACATAAATTGTCATAGCTACATCAAAAAATCCAAAATTTTCAGAGTTTGTATATTCTTTCATAAATCCAGTTAAGAAGCTCCTAAATAGTCAAATAGAACCAATGATTGGAGAGGAAATTAAAATCATTTTACACCTAAGTGAACAAACCAAAACAAGAGATTGGTATCTGTATAAAAATTATACTGAGATAAGGGTGTATGGGTGTGAGCTTGCACCATAAAAGTTGCCTAAATATGTTCCTATGAGAATATTCTCTCTGGAATATATTAGGAAAATGATAAACATGGATGACCTAAAATTTGTGTCAGGTAAAAGAAAATCACAGTTCAAGATGAAGGAAAGCATTGGATCATTTATCTGCAATACCAGATTAGTTGGTTTAGAGGTAGATGCATTATTGAAGAAGATGAATTTCCAACCGAGCTTCACCTGATCATATGACCCATATGGTATCATCTATGCTCTCAGAGTTGAATAAAAAACAACTCCATATAATCATACCCCGAGGCCAGAAATTGAAAAGTTTATGAATGAAGAAGTGTGGTCGAAAGAGATATTAGAAGAAGTATATGAACAAGTTTTTTCAATTTCAAATGTGAAAACTATAGTTCCTCATAGTAAGCAGCTAAAAAGGGCAAGAGAAGAAACTCCATCTACTATTGAAGTCATCTATGAATTCATTCTGCAACAGAAGAAAGAAAAAATTGGCTCAACATCATTAACAGAGGGAGGACCATAAAAAATAACTGACCTTGAAGTGGTTGAAGCTTCAACATCACAAACTACAATAGCTTGAACCAGTGTTCCAAATACTCCTCCTTCTATTTATCCTTAGAGGGAACCTATGGAATTAATTCAAACTCTAGCAAAAACTTCTACAGATGACCAGAACATTTTTTCAAAATTCCTAGAGATCAAACAGAAAAATGAGGCTCTTAAAGCTAATGTTTACAGGCAGTTTTGGAAGCAGACATCAACCTCCCAACATAGACTGCCTTCAGCCTTTTAAAGTGAAAAAGGAAGAATACATATGGAATTCTTACAAGCTTTAGTTCCATTTCCAAAGTCTCCTTCTGACTACAAGAAGACCATTTTCTCATTTGATACCAGTCAAATAGATCCTATTGATTAGATGGATATGCATAGGAAATTTGGTGAAATGTTGTTTTCTACCATGACCATCACAACAATGTCCCTCTCCAAGCTCAAAAAAACACTTTCAAATGTTCAATCTCAGCTCAAGATTGAAAAATTTTCATCATTGTCTAAAGATACAAATATGAAGAATTTAGAAGACTTGATAGTAAAAGTTGGATATGGTCCAAAGGACTGCAATGAAATTGAAGAAATTCTCAAGAAAAATAATACGAACATTTCGACCTCAAGAAAACGTTACTGAAGTTTCCTTCTACGGAAGATCTGATAAACAAAAATTGTAGAGAATGAACAAAATAATATGGTGTACAAACTCATCATTGAGAAAAACATACAAATTAAGAAAATGGAAGAACAGATAGAAGGACTCCTTAAGGAAAAGGAATAAGCACAAGTAGCTTTAGTTCCAGCCACAACCATGTCTATATCAGTTGCAGGAATAGATGCATATTCATCATCAAAAATAGCTCCATCATCATAAAGAGTGGTTGATTCAGCCAAATTAACAGAATAATTGTCTTTGCAAAAACAACAAAATGAAAAGTTGTTAGAGAAATTTTAGAATCTAGAGTTGCAAAAAGTCAAAAATAATACTTTGTATGTAGCAGAAATGAAGAAGACACATACACTAGAACTCAAAATTTCAAAGCTACAAATTGAATCATTGATGGTTGATACCTTGGCCCAAACGAGAAGAATCTGTGGACGAGACATCGATCAGTAATTATTTTGAAAATCATATATTAATGAGGCAATGCAACACATAAAACATATGCGAAAATACAAGCACACTGGTATGCGAAAATACAAGCACACAAAACACATAAAATCGAGAGAGACATAGATATATGTGGTTCACCCGGTTGCAGACTCGATCACAGAGATAGCCAGTCCTTTCTTTCTATTATCCAAAAAAATGAAGAGACAAAACCTATAGCAGATCCACTGTAATATCCTTTGTTCTCTCTCATAGTCTCCCTCTCTATTTCTCGCTCCGAGAATACACATACAATACACAGTCGCAATACAATACCCTCATAAAATCGAGGGGTTTCCTTCTAGGGAAAAAAAACCATAAACTAAACATAACTTCTACCGTCAGATCATTTGCCTAATGAATGGCCCAGATTGACCAGAAATTACTATACTTTTACAAGGCAATTTTACATCTGTTTTTACCTTCGGGGGCTTTGCCCCCGAAACCCCCCGCTAGGGGGGGGGGGGGCTCCATAAAGTCGTAGCCGCCCCCCCTAGACCCCCTAGGTAGCGTTTAATTATGGGCGGTGTTGCCGCCCCCATTAAGGTATAGGATTCCAACGCTGTAATACAAAATAAACAAGGTAATCAGGCTCCACACCCAAACAATCTCCCACTTAGAGACTGATTGTAGCAACTCCACCGCTGCTTCATTTGTTGGACAATGACTCCTCTTTGGACCTAGTTGTTTCTCATCTTCATCTTTTCATCCTTGAAGACCAATTGAAGCGAGCACATTCTCGGTTTCTCCTGGTCCCAGCTTTTGTTAACATATCAGCGGGATTTTGGCTAGTGTGTATCGTTTCCAGCTTCAATTGTCCATCTTTCAACAGTGATTGTATGAAATGGTACTTGAGTTGTATGTGTTTAGTCTTGGAATGAAATGATAAGTTCTTTGCAAGATGAATCGAACTTTTGTCTTTCCTTTATTATAACGTACCCTGAAAGTAACCCTTTTGCATTCATCCATAAACCTTTGTAACCAAATTATTTCTTTACTAGCCTCTGTAGCAGCAACATACTCTGCTTCTGTTGTTGAAAGTGCAACAACACTTTGGATTTTTGAAACCCAACTGAAAGCTGTTCCACCTACAGTAAATACAGATCCTGTAGTGCTCCTCCTGTTATCTCTGTCACCTACCATATCTACATCAACATATCCCTGTAGAGCAATGCTTGAACCACCAAAGCATCATGCTTGATTTGTGGTACCTTTCAAATATATGAGAATCCATTTTACTGCCATCCAATGTTCTTTTCCTGGATTATTCATGTACCTGCTTACAAATCCCATTGCATGTGCAATATCAGGCCTTGCGTAGACCATTGCATACATTAAGCTTCCAACTACTAATGCATATGGAACTTTAGACATATAATCCATGTATTCTTGGGTCTTGGGGCACATCTCCTTACTAAGTTTGAAATGGCTAGCAAAAGGTGTACTAACTGGTTTTTCATTCTGCATATTAAATATTTTCAATACCTTTCTATGTACTCATTCTGAGATAGTGTTAATTTGCGATTTTTCCTGTCTCTAGCTATCCTCATACTAAGGATTTGTTTTGCAACTCCCAAATCCTTCATTGCAAATGAATTTGCCAATTTTATTTTGAGCACATTTATTTCCTGCATGTTAGACCCTGCAACAAGAATTTCATCTACATACAATAACAATATAATATAGCTACCATCATTTTTCCTTTTTAGATAAACACAATGATCAGAGTGACATCTAGTATAACCTTGTTCAGACACAAACTTGTCAAATTTTAGATACCACTGCCTTGGAGCCTGTTTTAAGCCATACAAGCTCTTCATTAGCCTACACACAAAGTTTTCTTTCCCTTTGACCTCATATCATTCTGGTTGGTCCATATAGATCTCTTCCTCCAGATCTCCATGGAGAAATGTTGTATTTACATCTAACTGTTCAAGATGTAAATCTTCTGCTACTACCAGACTTAAAATAGTTCTGATTGAAGTCATTTTAACAACAGGAGAAAATATTTCATCAAAATCAATACCTTTCTTCTGTGCAAACCCCTTCACCACAAGTCTAGCTTTATGCCTCTGTTTTCCTCCATCTTCTTCCTTCAGCCTATAAACCCATTTATTTTGTAATGCAGTTTTGCCTGCAGGGAACCTGACTAAGTCCCAAGTCTAGTTATGCATTAAGGAGTCCATCTCTTCTTCCATGACTAACTCCCACTTCTTCCTACTTTCAACTTGCATTGCTTCTTCATAACATTCGGGTTCACTATAATCAGTCAACAATAAATAATATAATGAAGGAGAGTATCGTTCAATGGGTCTACTTATCCTGGTAGATCCTCTAACACCACTTTCAGGTGTTTGAGGTGCATGTTGCTATTGTGATGGTTGTTGCTGCTGTGGTTGTTGATTATTATTATTTTCAGGCACCTTTAATTTTTCAGTTATCTCATCAAGAACCGTGTATTCCTTGCTTTCTTTTTCCTGTTTCTTTTCCTGCAACTGATTCTTATACAAGACCTTTTCATTGAATATTACATCTCTGCTCCTAATGATTTTGTGATTTTCATAATCATATAAGCGATAACCAAAATCATTAACACCATATTCAATAAAGGTACATTTCTTTGATTTTGCCTCAAGCTTTGTTCTATTTTCTTTATTAATATGGACAAAGGCCTCACAACCAAAAGGCTTTAAAAAGGAGTAGTTTACCTTTTTACCTGTCCATGCTTCCTCTGGAATACCACCATCCAAGGAACTTTAAGGCCCTTTGTTTATTAGATAAACAACAGTATCTACATCATCTGCCCAAAATTGTAAAGGCAATCCTGCATGCAATCTCATGCACCTTGCACGCTCCATGATTGTTCTGTTCATTCTTTTTGACACACCATTTTCTTGTGGTGTTCTTGGAACTATCTTCTCTCTGCGAATTCCATGCTCTGAACAGTACCTATGAAACTCTTTGCTGCAATATTCACCTCCATTGTCTGAGCTGAGACACTTCAACTTCTTTCCTGTCTCAATCTCAACCAAAGCTTTCCATTTCTTGAAAGTATCAAATACATCAGATTTATTCCGAATACAATAAATCCATGTTTTTCTAGTTGCATCATCAATAAAAGTAACATAATAACGAGAGCCACCGAGAGATGATACCTGAGCAGGTCCCCATACATCTGTATGCACAAGCTCCAATTTTTCGCTCTTCTTTTCTTTCCCAACTCTGAGAAATCTGACTCTCTTTTGTTTTCCATAAATGCAATTTTCATAGAAATCCAAATCAACATTCTTCAAACCTGGCAACAAATTTCTTGAGTGGAGAATCTTCATTCCTTTCTCACTCATGTGTCTGAGCCTATGATGCCATAATCCTGCATCTGCTTCTTTGGAAGTTAAAGCATTAACGGAGTTAGAAATACCATTGCATAATACAATGTACCAACCTTTTCACCTTTTGCTATTACCAGCGCTCCTTTGGTGACCTTCCAAGTTTTATCTGAAAGAGTAGTCCACACAGCAACTGCTTTCCTTTGTTGATCAGGATTTTCTTCGGATCTAGAACATGTTTTACTCCTTTGGTAGCCATTGGTTTCCATTCTATTGTTTTACAAGAACTTTACCCATTCCAACAATTTCTCAGGGTTTATCATCACCCAAACGAACTTGTCCAAAATATCCTTGAACATAGTCATGAAAATATTTCTTATCAGGTGTGGCATGGAATGAAGCCCCTAAATCTACAACCCAAGAATTAGTAACATTTTTTAAAGAAAGAATCAAAGTATCTTGTAACACATCACCTGTCACATTTGCTTCATTATTTTTTTCTTGCTGTGCATCTCCTTCTTTTCCAGATCTGATATAAGCAGGTGTCTCTTCTGCGCATTTCAGGCACACTATCTCGTCGGGCTTGGATACGCACTGCTGATTTCTTTGTGATAACCGAGCTCTCTGCCCATTCTTCCACCATTAAATGCACTCAAAGCATTACACGTGTCACAGGCACCGTCCGGCTGCTAACTGGGTGTTTTGACAACACATCATCTTGGCTTTAGTATAGATCCGGAGAATGAGTTACAAAATGACATAGCTGAGCATTCCATCACTACATGGCTGAGCAAAGAAATAAAATAGCCCTAACTTCATCATCAAATTTTACCCCTACAGAACTTAACCGACTGGTAACTGTATTAAAATCATTTAAATGGTCTGCAAAAAATCCACCTTCTGACATCTTCATATTAAATAATCGTTTCATAATAAATACCTTATTTGAGGCTGAGGGTTTTTCATATAGTTTCGCCAACGTCTGCATCAAACCCTCTGTTGTTGTTTCCTTCGAAATATTGGAGGCGATTGACACTGCAAGGCACAACCGTACTATTCCGAGTGCCTTTCTATCAAGAATTTTCCATTCCGCGTCTTTCATGGCCACCGACTTCTTTGTTTTTCCACTCAATGGTAGGTACAGATATTTCTGATAGAGATAATCTTCCATCTGCATCTTGCACAACAGGAAGTTTTGGCCGTTAAATTTCTCGACCCTAAATTTACCATCTTCTGCCATTGCTCCCACTCGAACCAGGAACCCTTCTTTCCTGTGAGTTTATCAGCCAAATAGACCTTCGGCTCTGATACCAGTTGTTAGAAAATTATATATTATGGAGCAATGCAACACATAAAATATGCGAAAAATAAAAGCACACAAAACACATAAAATCAGAGAGACACAGATATACGTGGTTCACCCAGTTTGGGCTACGTCCACCCCGAACAACCAGTCCTTGCTTTCTATTATCCAGCAAAAATTGAAAAGACAAAACCTACAGCAGATCCACTGTAATATCCTCTGTTCTCTCTCACAGTATCCATATCTGTTTCTCGCTCTTAGAATACACACATAATACATAGCCGCAATGCAATACCCTCATATATACAAGGGGGTTTTCTTTTAGGGCAAAAAACCCTAAACTAAACATAACTTTTGCTGTCAGATCATCCGCCTATGAATGGCCCAGATTGACTAGAAATTACTATACTTTTACAAGGCAATTTTACGTTTGTTTTTAGCTTCGGGGGCACTGACCCCGAAACCCCCCGCCAGGGGGGGGGGGCTTCGAAAAGCGCTGTCGCCCCCCCTAGACCTCCCATGGTAGCGATTAATTACGGGTGGCGTTGCCGCCCCTTTTAAGGTACAGGGGTCCAATGCTGTGATACAAAGTAAACAATATAATCAGGCTCCACACCCAACAATAATAGAAGTATGGCCACCCATACAAATTATCTTTAAGGAGCAAGAGCATATAACGAGATGCAGAATAGAGATTGAAGTATGGAAAGCAGCTTTGAAGAACAAGCCATCAGAAGCCACACACATGATCAAGGTATTAAATTCAAATAACATATAAGAGCTTGAAGAAATCAATATTTCTGACAGAACAACCACAATTTTTGAAATTAAGAAGGTATTACAAAAGAAGATTTTGATCAATCAATTAGAGACCAAATTTCAAACTCTTGACACTGTTGTCCAAATATTTCATGCCAATTTCAATGTCTTAAATAAAAAAGTGTTGCCAGGATTGGTAGCTATGGATGATAAGCTAATCAAACTTGAATATTATTGTAAGAAACTATACACAATTGCAACTAATAGGAATAAATTTGCAGGGATCAAAGGACACATTACAGGTAAGGCTTTCCTAGAAGCCTTATATTTTGATTTGAGCATCAAACATGAGATCAAGAATATTTTCCTCAGCAAGCCCACTTTCAAAAGATACACAGAAGTGGATAAGGTATTTAGGAAAATGGTAAACTTACAAATACCAAGTGAGGAAAGATGGGATAAATTATGTAATACCATTGAGTAATTGTAAATTCCAGCAACACAACAACACAATAGCATTTTTGGGCCTAGTCATCAGCACAACAACAATTTTTTGGCCAAGTCCTCAACAATCTCCTTCAGAACAGGGACACATCATCCAACAATTTCCTTCTTTCTATCATATTATATTATTTTTTTAATCATTTTAGGATATTTTTCTTAGTCCTCAAATTAGTATAAATAACTCTCATTCTCAAGTTATTAAGGGTTGCACCCTTGGATAAGAATTTTTGTAAGCAGCAATGTACAAGCTTTTGATCATTAATAATAAAAGAAGGATTCTGGATTTGTTTCATATAGCTTTGTCCCCTTTTGAGTTTTTCCTGTTTATTATTTCATATTGTTTTGTACATGTATTTAATTGTTTTGAAGATAACTATGTAAGATTAGTTGAATCTCAGTTGTCTTAAATTCCTCTTAAAGTTATTATCTTTATCAAAGAATGATTTATTGAGCTATTTGTTTATGTAAGTCCCTCTCATCAATAAATTATCAACATATTCATAATGTTAAATATGTCTTGTTAAAATTTTAGACATTGCTCAAAAATTTTCACACTTATGATCATTTGAAATATTCTCTTTGAATAATTAAATAATCATATATTCTTACATATTCTGCTTAATCACCTACAAAATCTAAATTACTCTGTGGAATAAAGCAACAACCCTTTTTTTTGTTAATTAATATTATCTAAAATTTTACACATGAGCTTCAAAATTTTTTATGCATTGGTCATCCAAAAAATCCCAAACTTAAAATAAAAAGAAAAACATTATAGATTCTCTGGCATAATTATTGACCCCAATTATCTTAGAGAACAACATTAGACTGACGTTGTTTCTAGGGAACATAAGTTGATTCATTCTCCTTGGGACAACGATAAGTCTTGTTCCTTTCAAGGTGATTAAAGGTCTATTTAGGTAAAAAAAAATTCACCTGGCAACTTCACTGAACCCAAGATGGATCCTTCAAAGCATACGAGGTCTCATTCTGACTCTGAAATTTTCTTACCTTTATCAGATCCAGAGAGGCTGGTAAGACAAGATTCTTCTAGAAGAAGACATCAAACCCATTCTTTTGTTCCTCAACAGGAAACCACAATAGTTCCTGATCCTTTCAGATATGGACCTATTCCTCTAGAATTAGAATATATACCTCCTAGAGTGCAATAATTAGTATCCAAAGGACTGGATTTTCAATCTACTTTGTTAGTTCATTCTTTGGAGTCTTAAAAATTACCCGAGGTGCTTTTGAAATCTCCTATACTAGAATAGGACTTGGATATAAATTTACCTGATTCAAACCTATTGATTTCATATCCTCTATCACATACTTTTCTCCATCTACTTTTGCACAACCAAAGATCTCTTTTCTCTTTATTCTAATCCTTTATTTGAACACAAATAAGGAGAAGAAGAGGTTCAAAATTTGGTCATTCAAACACCCTTAAGATCACTAAGAAGGTATTCAATTCCATTTTATTCTCCACCTCCTTCTTCACCACCTTCTTCACCTCCTTATTCCCCATCTTCATCTTCTACTTCTACTTCTTCTACAACCACCACTATTGAATCTTCTACATCTACATCTTCAAGTATGGTTGGTTTTAGACCCATTGTAAAAGCAAGATATGCTACCCTATTACTCCCACACCAAATTAATGATTTTCCTGCTGGGTATTTGAAACATCTCCCCAGATTTAATGGAGAAACTAGTTTGTCAGTTGAAGATCATCTAGCAGCATTTCTAGATTTTGTTGATAAGATGAACATAGAACATGAAAATTTTTATATGATATTTTTTGTGCAATATTTAGAAGGAAATGTTAATATTTGGTTTATACAACTACTAGCTCAATCAATTAGATCATGGGAGGAATTGACAACTATCTTTAAAAATCAATAGGGTGTGAAAAAGGATCATGTTTATTTCTTAACAGAGTTTGAATATCTTAAAAGAAACTATGGTGGACTAGTAGCTGATTTCATCAAAATTTTTAATAAAATTTATCACAATATGCCTCCTAATTGTAAACCACGTGTAGCAGCAACAAAGGTTAGATTCTCCAAAGACTTTGAGGATGATTTTGTTGTCATGTTAAGAGAGAGAACAACTCGTACCTTAGAAGAAATGCAAATGAATGCTATAGAGGCTGAAGAAAATAGGTCTGCCTCAGCTATGCTAAAGGTCAAAACTAAAAAATCCCAAGGAAAATTAAAATCAAATCAGGAAGCTTCTTCTTCCTCTAAATCTAAAAGTGAAGACTCAAAAATAGATGAAATCACATCACTTCTTATAAACCTTTCAAATAGGATTGATAAGATTGAAACACAACCTAAAATAGTCCAACAAACTATTTATAGACCCCAAACATAGGCCCAAGGTCAGTTCAAAAAGACCCCTCAATTGTAAATTCTTCAGAGACCATATAATGATCAACAAATACCTACACCTTTGCTAATTGATTATCAACAACCCAATGATAATACTTTTTCAATCACTGAAGATATTATTAAACATAGAAAATACATCTATTCAAACTACCATTGTCCCTATCCCTCAAATTAAAATCTCTCAAGAAGATCAAGAGAGTTCTTAGGTCTCTAAATGTCAAGCCTTTTCTGAGTTGTTAATTGAAAAACTTAACAAAAGGTATGATTTAAGACCTAGAGCAGGTCCTGGTAGACCTCCTAAAAACCATGTAATAATTGAAACTCAAGTGAAATATGCTGAAACTCAAACTACTTATATTCAACCTCTAAATCAGCCAAATGATACTACACAAATTGATAGAACTTTTTTGACTGCATTATTGTTGAAAAAGAGTTAGAAAGAGTTAAGATTCTGATTCCACTTTCAAAACTCTATAAAAATCCTGGGTGCAAGAGTCAAGTTTCAAAATGGATCCAAAAATCTAGTGTGGATGATGAAGGGGACATTATTAGTCTTCAAAATGAGAAATCCACAATAGCTTTTGGTCCTAGTTCAGACATGATTGATGAATCAATACCACCTTTCTATGTGACTTTGAAGGTACATGATTCTTTAATATACAATTGTCTGTTGGATTCTGGAGCTTCACATAATCTAATGCCAAAGGTTATTATGGAGAAACTTAATTTGGAAATCACTCAAACTTATCATGATCTATATACCTTTGACTCGAAAAGAGTGCAATGTTTAAAACTTATAAAGGACTTAGTGGTAACCTTACACCAAATACCACTCAAAATTGTTGTATTATACATAATAGTCATTGATATTCCCCCTAATTTTGGAATTATTTTATCAAGATCATGTTGTGCCAAGATAGGAGGAAGCCTTTAAATGGATATGTATTTTGCCACTATTCCTGTATATGGGGGAGAAAACTCTAGGTTATATAGGGAGGTCAGATTCTTAAACACTGTCTACAAAGAAGATCAAGTTAGAAACCATCCCATTTATGCATTTGACCAATACTTTATTTGTTTCCAAATATCTTCAAATACTTCACAGAATTGTCAACTCAAGATTTAGGATATATTTGATTCTCCTAAATCTGTTTAAAATAATATTTGGAAACTTTTATTTAATGGATCTTGTACCAAATATGGAGCTGAAGTAGGTATTTTTTTAATTTCACTAGAAAAAGAGAACATCACTCAATCATGAACGTTAGATTTTGAGGTTACAAATAACGTTGTTGATTACAAAGCTTTTCTTCTAGGTTTACAGTTTGCTAAAAGTTCAAAGGTGCAAAATTTAAGTGTCTTTACTGATTCAAAACTTATAGTAAGACATGTTAGGAATATTTTTCAAACAAATCATCCTAGGCTCGGGTCTTACAGAAATGAATGTTGTGATACAATTGAAAACTCCTTTAATTCTATTATTATAACTTTCATCCCTAGAAATGAAAACATTCATGCAGAACCCTTAGTTGTTTCTGCCAGTTATTTTAAGATACCAGACCAAATAGAGATACAATACCAAATCCAAGTCAAATATAGGCCATCCATTCCAGATAATCTAAAGTATTGGAAAATATTTGAAGATGATGAACAATTTAAATCCCTTCTTCATGTTATTGATGAATTTGATGTCTTACAAATTGAAGAAGATAAATAATATATGAATGAAGCTGCTAAATAAAAAGAAAATTCAGATATAAATAAAAAATTAGTTGATCATGACATTATACAACTGTCAAGAAATTTTATTCCTAGAGGCCTTGTTCCTTTTGTAATATCCCCAAATTGGGATTGCTAGTAAAGCATGACTAGAAAACGCATTTTCCAGGAATGGCTGCTACAGGATTTGAAACCAAGACCTGGATCCCTTATATCAATGCATATAATATTGCAATCCAAGAGGTGGATCAAAATAAATCCCTCTAGGTGGGTTAAAAAAATCTCCCACACCTAGTTGTCCTCAAAAAGTGCCCAATAGAGGGGTTGCAACAAATGCAAGAACATACAATGGAGTAGCAGCGTTATTTTAATGAGCCAACACACATGAAGATGTAAAATATAATTCTCTTGATATTATAGTAGAATATGTATACAATACTTTGAGGAACTAGTCACACCAGCTAGGCAATTAAAACCTCAATGAGACATGTACATGAGAATGGAGAAACACTGCTACACAGATATGTCATAAGGCTAAAACAACGCAGTTCATTGGAGACACTACAACAAACAAGATGATAATACAAATATATGGCAATATGAGGCTCAAGAAATGCGGGGGAGCAAGCTCTCAACCCCTGAAAATAACAATACAACAATCCTTAAGAGGATTGGCTGTAATACATGTACAAATGGAAAATATGCAGAAATGTCGGAGTTGCAGGGTAGCAGCTGCAACAAAAAACTAAAGCTATATGGAGATGGCTGAATAAGATGTAAAATCTGAAGGAAACATCCTCCAATGGATCTCTCAAGTGCCAGGTTGATCCTAGCACTAAATATCTTTCCCTCCAAGATGATGGTGCAAACCCCTACTGCAGATATGCACTGAAATAACACAGTATAGAGAAGGGAATGCACTGTTGATGATAGTAGAAGTTTGGCCTGATGCAAAAATATGAAAATCAGCCCTGGAAACCTTCCTCACTAATCTTCCCGAGGAATAAAGGCTCCCTCCTCTAAAATATGAGACAAGGAATGGTGTTGTGGAACCCTCCACTACAACACTGAGAAACACTACGTTATACTTTAGCAGAAATAATGCAGTGACTGAAGGAAGTGGCTTTGGCCTTGAGCCAAGATGTGGAGAAATGAAGTGCAATCCTTTAAGAGGCCTCTCAAGAAGGAGAGGAAATCCTAAATAGGAATCCCTCGTGCTAAACATCACTGCAAATCACCTAAAAATCCGGAGACTTCAAATAGTCTAAACAGAAATATAATCAAATACTCAAAACATATCTCACTGTGGCTGCCTCTTCCTCCTTTTATGTAAGTGAATGTCTCTTTGCCCTAGACTCGACACATTAGGGTTTCTTCCAAAAAGAATCTCTCTCCCTCTCAAACTGTGATGTCTTCCCAAGCAAGCTACACCCTCTTAGGCAGCACTGTTGACTTAGTCAAACTTGACCTTGTCCTCATGCATTTTCCCCTTTTCACACTAGAAGGTGCAAAATTAAGCTACTCCATTGATCCCTTTCACTCTATGATGGATTTTATTCCTACTCATGGGCCTTTTACCCATTTTATTCACCTCCTAGATGATATAAGAAAAAATTAATATTCCAATTTGCTACTTGCAAATTTTGGAATATTACACCTTTAGAAAAGTTATTTGATCAAAGTGATGCTCCTATAAATCCACTCTCTATTTCTCTAGAAGATAATATTGAAGAAACTAATATTGGAACTGATGAAGATATTAAAAACATTACAATTTTTCCATCTTTAACTCCTGAAGTTAAAAATGAATACATTAAGCTTCTTAAAAATTATGAAGATGTTTTTTCTTGGTCTTATGTTGATCTAAAAACTTATTGAGCATATCTGATAGAGCATAAAATCCCATTAAAACCTGAAGCAAAACCTTATCAGGAGAAACTAAGAAGAACTAATCCAGTTCTACTTCCTACCATAGAAAAATAAATTAAGAAGATTTTATATGCCCAAATAATTGTTCCCTTAAGATACTCTGATTAGGTAGCTAATTTAGTTCCTGTCAGAAAGATAAAGGGAGAAATTAGACTTTGGGTGACTTTATAAACCTTAACAAATCATCTCTAAAGGATAACTATCCACTGCCAAAGATGGATCAATTACTCTAAAAAATTTTCGGTGCTAATAGGCTTTCAATTCTTGATGGATTTTCTGGTTTCAACCAGATAATAGTAAATCTGGAAGACAGAGAAAATATTTTCTTTACCGCACCCTGAGGTACATTAAAGTATGCCAAAATTCCTTTTGGGTTATCAAATGCAGGAGAAACATTCCAAAGAGCTATGGATTTAGATTTTCTTGGTATGGTGAATAAATTCGTTGTTATTTATCTTGATGATCTAACTATTTTCTCTAATTTAGATCAAAAACATATAAAACACTTGATGAAGGTTTTGTACAGGTGCAAAAATTTTGGAATATCTATCAACCCTAAGAAATCTTTTTTTTCCATCAAATAAGGAAAGTTGTTAGGACACATCATTTTAAAGGAAGGAGTGTTAATAGATCCTAAGAGGGTATCTGCTAGTCAATCATTATCATTGCCAAGAAATAAGAAAGAGATCGAAGCCTTTTTAGAAAAAAATAACTTCTTGATAAGATTCATCCCTAACTATGCTGAAATAGTTAAAGACATAACTGACATGCTTAAAAGTAATCATCAAGTTAAATGGAATATTACTGCTAGATATTCTTTTGATCAAATCAAGAAAGTGGTTTCTGAAGCTCCTACCTTGGCCAACCCAAATTATTCCTTACCTTTCATCCCTAACTATGCTGAAATAGTTAAAGACATAACTCATTCTTAAAAATAATCATGAAGTTAAATGGACTATTACTGCTAGATATGCTTTTGATCAAGTCAAGAAAGCCATTTTTGAATATCCTACCTTGGCCAACCCCAATTATTCCTTACCTTTCAGTATATTTTCCTTTTCTTCTGAAACCACCCTTGTTGTTGTCCTTTAAAAAAAAAAAATATTCTGATGATCATCCCATAACATTTTTCAGTAAGGTTATGCGAGATCCTAAACTGAACTATGATACTATTGAAAAATAGGCCTATGCTCTAGTTCAAGCCTTAAAATATTTTAGAATGTATGTACTTCACTCATCTATTACTGCTTATGTCCCTAACAGTGCGGTAAAAAATGTTCTTACCCAACTAGACATTGATGGAATAAGAGGAAGGTGGATCACTCAAATCCTTTAGTTTGACCTCACTATTAAAACCACTAAGTTAGTGAAGGGAGAAGGTTTAGCTAAATTTATAGCCAAATCCAATTACAAAGTGTTAGGCATAAATTATGTTTTTGAAATTTCTGAGAAGCATACTTAAGAAACTTCTTCAAATTTAAACAAGGAGAAGCCACAAGAACCTTCCTTAAATGTAGAAGGGGGGAATCCACAAGAACCTTCCTTAAATGAATAAGGGGAGAATCCATAATAACCTTCCTTAAATGAAAAAGGGGAGAATCCACAAGAACCTTCCCAAAATTCTTAAGGAAATAATCCACAAGAACCTTCTCCTTAAACTCAAATAGTTCATGTTCTTATATATGAAATTTTTTTACTATTAGATTGGTATGCAAATATAATACATTTTCTGATCAATTTTGAGTGTCCTACTCAATTTTCAAGGAATCAGCGCAAAACACTCAAGTTGAAATCTATCAAATACTGTATTACCACTCCCAACTTGTATTGGAAAGATCCTCTAAACATTATGTTACCTTTTTTAATAGAAACTGAAACGGAAGGAATCATTGAGCAATTTCATGCAGGGATTTGTGGAGGACATTATTCTTGGAGAGCCAAAACATACAAGATACTAAGGGCATGTTTCTATTGGCCTAATTTGTTTTCACAAGTAGGAGAAAAGGTCAGAGCCTGCATTCCTTGTTATATGTTTGATGGTAAGCAAAAACTAGCAGCTCTTCCGCTGGTTCTAGTGGTTGTTTCAGCACCATTCCTTTAGTGGGGACTAGATTTTATAGGGAAATTCATCCAGCTTCAAGTAATCGGCACAGATGGATTTTAATTGCCACAGACTATTTCACCAAGTGGGTGGAGGCTATTCCAGTCATAAATACTACAGATACAATATTAATCAAATTTATTGAAGAAAACATTCTTTCTATATTTATTTGCACTAAAAAAATATCGAATGATATTGCCACAACATTCAGTAGTATAAAGATGATTTAATTTTGCCAAAAATATGAAATTTTGCTACATCATTCAACCCCTTATTATCCTGAAGGAAACAGTCTTGTAGAATCTTCTAACAAGAGCCTGGTTAAAGTGATAAAAAAGAATCTTGAAGATCATAAGAAAAATTGGGACAATCATCTTATACATGCAGTTTGGGAAAACAAGATTTGTCCCAAAATCAACAAGTAAATCTCCATTCCAACTGGTCTATAGAAAAGAGGCCATTTTTCCTTCCAATTTGTCTTGTCCTGTTCTTAAATTTTTACAAGAGTCTATTGATGAACTTGATGGTTTCTCTAGAAGGATAAATCAAATTATTGAATTAAATGAAAACAAAGATGAGATTCAATATAAATTGAGAAAGTATCAAAATAAGATGAAGAGTATTTTTAACAGAAAGGCCAAGGAAAGAGACTTCTGAGAGGGTGATCTAGTTTTGAGATGGGATGCTAGAAGGGAGGAAAAAGGTAAACATGGAAAATTTGATAACTTATGGTTTGAAACTTTCAACATTATTAAAATGAAAGGAAACAATACATTTATTTTAAAATATTTGGAAGGAAATTTTACTACATTGCCTGTCAGTGGTAGATTTCTGAAACATTACATGCAACACTGAAGAAGATTCTGAATCATCATTGTACATTACCACCTTCTTTTATAAATTTTTCCAAACCTAATTTTTTTCACAGTAAAGACTCCATAGCCCAAGAAGAAGGCACTTGGATTTTCTTGTTCTCTGCATCCCAAAGGGGGAAGCAGTCCCCAACTAGAGCCGATGTTTTAACATTATCTAGTTCTAATAAGTTAGCATGTATAGCCAAAATAAATTAAAAAAAATGTTAAGATAGGATATGGATGAAAGAAAAAGAAATTAAAAAATGTTAGGTTAGATTTCCCTAAATAAATGAGGCAAAATTGAAAATAAAACGTTAGTATGCCAAAGAAAAATAAAGACTTGAGTGCACAAAAATGAAAAATATATGGCTGCAAGCTGAAATGCTCATTTTTCAAAAGTTAAATATATTAATTATGATTAATTTATTTAAAAGAAAAATAATTTATAATTAGTTTATTTAAAAACCTAAACTTATATGGCGCATATAATTCATTTTAAGGTCACTAAGTGACAAAATTTGTCTTTCCAGATGTCATATCCCCTGATTACTTTTCAAAGGTTAAGATATCCCCACCCTGATCAATGGCGGAGGGACGGTTTTCACCCCCCTCGGCCATTTCCCATTAACACGCGGGGGGGTGGTGGGGTTCTGAAAAGTGGTTTTAATTTATGCCCAAAAACACATATGTGGCTCCCTCTCCGAAGTTCACAACCCCTCCACTCAAAACCCGAAACCACTACCCACCCCTTCGAATTCAGTCATGGTTTCTCCCTTGCCGCCTAAATGGTCGCCCATCCCGCGCCTTGACTATTTTTCCTCCGCCACTCTCGTGCCGCCACCTGCCATATATCCATTGACACATCAGCCTAACCCTTACCACCTTGTAATGTCTCTACCTTCCTATTCGCTCATTGAAGGCCCTCCCTCCCAAACCGTTGGCCTCCACATCAGCCCGTCCACTCCAAATCCCATTGAAGCCACTACGATCAAATTAAACTGTTAATAAAATATTACATTCTATAAATCACCCTCTGCCCCACTATTTCACACTTTTGTTGGACCATTACACTGATTGTGATTGTAGGAAAATTTATACAGTCACCCTAATTGTCTGAGCGAACTGTCACAACTTTTGTTGTCATCCGATCAAGCCATTACCACTTTCATTCTTCCTGACAACACTACCTCCTCTCCTCTATCATTTCATTAAACTGTTGACATGGCCCCAAAAGACAAACTAAGAAGCAGATTGCATAATAAATCCCTCCTCCCACAGCCCAGATCAATCTTGACCTTATTCCCCTTGCAGATGCCCTTTTTAAATTTATATGTTTCCAATGTGAGTTCGATTTCAATGAACTCCACATATGGCTCAGGAAAAATATCTAGACAAAGGGGACCATATCAGATTCTGGGAATCACATCTGCCTTTCTTTTCCTTCCAAAGAACCCATGAATTCCTTATTTGATTCCATGGTGTCAAAATAAATATGACCCTATAAAAAGAGCAGTGTTGGCCCAGAATGGAGACATTATTATCACCATCACTGCTGAAACCATAAATCAAATACTTCTCATTCCCAAATATGACCAACTCAGTCATTTCTCACCAACCACACTTATGGATTTGTATCATAAGTTGACCTTCCCATAGAGAATGTTGGGAAAAATACTGAGAGGGGGGGGTGAATCAGTATTTAGGACTTACTCAAATCTTTTTACTTTTTCTTACTTCAAAACCCATACGCGACTTTCTTGACGCCAATTCACGTATACACGCGGATATCCTTAATAAAACATGCGTATGTCCAGAAATATTATTATGCAGATAATTCTTCACTTATATCATTCCATCATTCATTCATTAGATGTTCAATAAACAGTAAACATATGCAGTTAGAACAGAGTAAATCATCACACATAAGAAACACACATGAACACCAAGATTTTTAGGTGGAAACCCAATTAGGGAGAAAACCACCGCCGTCGTTGTCTCAGCCTTCAATATTTTATTATAAAGAAAACATATTACAACCATGTACTGGCACAGACTCATACCATCACGCAGGTACCCACCTGTAGAAGGCTACAACCTTCTCTCGTTTACCAGGCTCTCCTGGAAGGGAGCTACAACCCCCTGCTCTCGTTTACCAGCTTCTCCTGGAAGGGAGCTACTACCCCCTTACTGAAGGCTTCGACCCTGAGCTCCACTGCAGACCACGTTTCATCAATTTTCAGACTGGATCAAACAGCTTCAATACAACCCTTCACTTATCAACAATCATACTTTGCCCATTGCTTCCAACAGAACAGTGAAACCACTGTAACCAGAATATCAGAGCTAACCCAGAATTCAAAATAGATATGTAGAATAATATTCAACCTTGAGCAACTATAATTTCAGATACCATATGCGCCTTTTTTTAAACAGATCCGCGTATACACGCGCTTTTCACGAAACGAACCCGCATATTCCATATTTCTTCAATTTCTTCAACAGATTTGCGCCAGGTCTTCAATACTTCTTTTCAGATCATCCTAGAGATTCATCATTTCCAGATCTAGAGATTTTGAACCTTCATCATATTCATAGGTGCATCATAGATTCATATCTATCGATTAAGAACAGAGTTCAACCATACAGATAAACTTCAAAGTGAAGTATTCATTTAAAGCCCAGACACCTGCCCCATTTTGCACAATGATATTCTTCTCCTTATATAGGTTTAGCCTTTATCAATACCATGAGTCAAAACCACCCCACTTTCGATGGTATTCCTGGACGGGACCAAATAGATAATCAAGCGCTCAATACAATGGGTCAATACCATGGTAGTAACCCCTGGTTTTACACATTTAGAGCGCAATTAGGCATACGCGACTTAGCACGTACTTTTCTGCGTACATACTCTACTTAGCCTAAACAAACCCATGTATGCATAGTGACATGTCTTATTCATCATTGCTCTGGCCCTTTCTGAAGTTTCTTTCTTCTGTACTCCTTAGCTGATCTGTAGATACATAATCTATACATATTTGACACATAGGTTGCAAATCATCAAGTCAGTTTCCTTCAAGAACAACTTCATCAAAAAGGTTGCTATCCAAAGACAACTTCATCACATCATATAGCCAATTCTCATCTCATCAAGTAGATTACCATCAAAGATAACACATGCCATCAATCTTCACATCAGATTTACATCATTAATAAACTCATCAAGAATCAAGAACAACTTCATCAAGTAGGTTTCCATCATCTTCATCAAGTGGGTTGCCATCAAGGACAACACTCTACATCATATTTCCAACAATCTCCCCCTTTGGACTTGATGGCAACCACGATGGTGTTTGACTGCAACAGATAGATACATTAAGCATAATGATATTCTCCCCCTATTCAAACACCATGTCACTCTCCCCCTTTGACATCAAGGGTAAAGGGCGGATCAAAAACCAACACAAGGTTTTTTTCTCCTCATGTAGATAGAAGAGCGATGTAGATCTGATGTGCACTGAAGTTACCATGCTCCCCCTGAATTCATGTTGAAATTTCAAACATGTTTTTCAATGAAGTACTTGACTCTATGACCTTCCTATCACCAAGGACTCATACTTACATCAAAGATCCAACCAAGTGGATTTACATATGAGACTCAAGTACCCAACCAAGTGGGTTTAGACATTTTGACTCAACTACCCAACCAAGTGGGTTTACACATTTGAACAAGTCCTTATATGTCTGAATATTACAATTTTACATCATAGGTCTCATCATGACCTTTTCATCAAATTACAAATATGAATTTTTATGACCACTACCAAAAAGACCTCAAGAAAGAGATCACATTGCAGAATCATCATAATGCCAACAATGCATTACACTCAGCAAGGCTAATGCTCCCCCTGAAACTGTGCTCTTTTTCTTGAGCCAACTCACTGTTTTCCTTAACAGAAAATCATACGCTTCTGTATCCATTGGAGCTTGCGTGTATATGCGACTTTGCTTCATAAAACCCGTGTATGGAAAGTGAAAAACTGAAAATTTCACATTCCTTCTTCTCCCCCTAAATCTGTACCACCTGTACCTGTCTTCTTTTGTCACATCAGATGCACTGTTAGAAATAAACATAACCATAATTACCAAAACCAACCATGGGAATCATCATACATTGCTCCCCCTGAACACTTTCAACAACCAACCATCAAGGCATCTTTACCCAATATCAGAGAATGAAACAGAAATATAAGAGTTGAAACATCATTAGAGATACCATACAGCATCAGAGATACCAAACAGTACTGCAGCTGTGCTAAAAATGCTGACCCAAAACAAAATTTGTCAGCAACTAGCCATACACGGTTTTCTGTGTATAAACCTGCATATATACGTGACTGTCTTTCAGGAAACCCACGTATCCAATTTAATCTTCTGAATTTAAGCAGTTCTGATTTTCTGTAAGGTAGAGACTACTCCCAGCTTCTATCTGAGATATTCTAATGCTTCCCTAGGCAGAGGTTTGGTAAATATATTAGCAACTTGTTCTTTGGAGGGAACATACTCCAACTTCACCTTTTGTTCAAGCACTTGTTCACATAAGAAGTGATACTTGATGGGAATGTGCTTGGTCTTAGAATGCATAACAGGATTCTTTGAGATACTGATGGCACTTTTATTATCACACATGATGGAGATAGGAGGTGAACATTTGATTTGAAAATCTTGTAAGGTTTGCATCATCCAAAGAAGTTGAGTGCAACATTATGCGGCAGCCACATATTCTGCTTCTACTGTAGATAAGGTAATAGAGTTTTGCTTCTTGCTGAACCAAGATACTAGCTGGGGCCCCATATAGAATGCAGCACCACTAGTGCTTTTTTGATCATCAACATTTTCAGCCCAATCTGCATCAGTGTAAGCATGAAGAGTAAGATCAACATTCTTTGGATACCATAGACCAAAGTCTTGAGTTCCTTGTAGATATTTGAATATTCTTTTGACAGCCTGAAGGTGAGTCTCTTTTGGATTAGCTTGGAATCGTCCAACAATCCCAACTGCATGCATAATGTCTGGTCTAGTCCCAGTGAGATACAAAAGACTTCCTATCATAAATCTGTATTCTGGTTGATTTACCATGGGGGAATCATCATGAGAACTGATATTACATCCGGTTATCATTGGTGTACTTACAGGTTTGCACTCTTCCATGCCATACTTCTTCAGAATTTGCTTAAGGTATTTTGCTTGTGATAAGAATATGCCATCTGTATTTTGATGCACTTGCAAGCCAAGAAAGAATGTTAGTTCCCCAAGTAAAGACATTTCAAATTCTTGCTGCATAACAGAAGCAAATTTCTGACTCATATACTCTTCATTACTTCCAAAGATGATATCATCAACATATACAACCACAATCAAAAGTTTATCATTTTCAGTTTTTGTGTATAAGTTGCTATCAGCAGACCCCTTTGAAAATCCTTGTTGATGAAGATATTTGTCAAGACGATAATACCATGCCCTTGGAGCTTGTTTGAGACCATATAGAGCCTTTTTAAGTCTACAAACAATATTTTCATCATTTCCAAAAATGAATCCTTCTGGTTGTTCTATATAAACTTCTTCTTCTAGATCACCATTGAAAAATGCAGATTTAACATCCATTTGATAAACTTTGATTTGTTGAAAACTTGAAAAAGAAAGAAACATTCTTATGGCTTCAATTCTAGCTACAGGAGCAAAAGTTTCTTCAAAGTCTATACCTTCTTGTTGAGTATACCCCTTGCAAACAAGTCTAGCTTTGTTTCTTACAACATCCCCATTCTCATTTAACTTGTTTTTGAATATCCATTTAGTTCCAATGACATTCTTGTTATGAGGTCTTGGTACTAATTCCCAAGTATGATTCTTTTCAATTTGATCCAGCTCTTCATTCATGGCTTGAACCCAACATTCATCTTTGCTAGCTTGATTGACATTGTGAGGTTCAATAGTGGATAGAAATGCCAGATAGCTAGAAGATCCCACAAGAGTCCTTCTTGTTTGTACACCTGATCCCTTATCTCCCAAAATTTTAGATTCTGGATGATTCTTTTGAACATATCTGGATGGAGATTTTTCAGATAAATCATCTTCAGGTTCTTCACTGGGTTCACTGTCTATATCATTGCTATTTGATGTAGAAGTACATAAGTCACCATCGTCTTCATTTGTTGTTTGTTTTTCTTCTTTTGGGGCTGCAAGAGACTCATCAATAACAAAATCAATACATTCAGCAATCTTCCGAAGTCTTTTATTGTAACATTTATATGCTCTACTCCTAGAGGAGTATCCAAGAAGTATTCCTTCATCTGCTCTAGGTTCAAACTTGCCAAGTTTTTCATCATTATTTTTGATAAAGCATTTGCTTCCAAAAACTCTAAAATGCTTCACAGTGGGAGGATTACCATACCAGAGTTCATATGGCATTTTATCACTATTTACACGAACATGTGCCTTTTTAAGAATATTTACCGCTGTATGTGCTGCTTCTCCCCAAAAAGTGTCAGGTGTTCCGGAATCATCAAGCATAGCTCTGGCCATTTGTTGAACTGTTCTATTCATTCTTTCTGCTACGCCATTTTGTTGTGGAGTGCCAGCTATAGAAAATTGTCTTTTTATGCCATGTTGTTCAGAAAATTCAAGGAATTCATCTGATGTATATTCTCCTCCTCGATAAGATCTAAGACACTTGATTTTTAGATCTAATTCATTTTCAACCAGTGCCTTGAAGACCTGAAATTTCTCAAATGCTTCATCTTTGTGTTTAATCAACCCAATCCAACACATTCTAGAGAAATCATCAATAAATAAGATATAGTATTATTCACCACGTGGTGAATTTTTTCTCATAGGTCCACATATGTCAGTATGAATGAGTTCAAGAGGCTTACTTGATGATCCTTCCTTGGCATTAAATTGCACTCTGGTTTGCTTACCGAATTGACAGGATTTGCATATGATACTTTCAGGTAGAGTAATATTGGGAAGACCACGAACAACATTAAGTCTGCTTGATTTGTTGATTTGAGAGAAGCTTAGATGCCCCAACCTTCTATGCCATAGCCAGTTTTCTGAAGATTTACTCAAGTAACATTATTCTTTGCAGTTCTTTAATACATACAGGTTGCTTGGAGTTCTTTTTCCTTTTATAATTGTTTTACCTGTATCAAGATCACGAACCACACATTCTTTTGAACTAAAGACAACTTCAGTTCCTTGATCACACATTTGACTTACACTTAACAGGTTATGCCTTTATCCATCCACATACATGACATCATTAGCCTTCACCTTTTCTCTTAGAAACACAGACCCTTTTCCTTTAATTATAGCATGAGTATCATTTCCAAAAGTAACTTTCTTTTCCTTTTCTAGAGCACTATATGCATGAAGTTTGTTTTTATCACCTGTCATGTGTCTTGAGCATCCACTATCAATGTACCATTGATTTTCTTCACCTTCTGCAAATAACGCTATGCCACAATTTTCAACCTGTAATTCCTTCTTTTTCCATACCTTGGATTTTGAAGGAAGATGCTCTTTTGGCTGAACTTTGCTCCTGCATTCAGATTCTTCATGGCCAAATTTATTGCAATAAGCACATTCAACTTCATTTAGAAGAGGAGAAAAGTTGTTATATGTATTGTTCTTTGTTTCAATATCAATCCTTTTCTTTCTTGCTTCTCTTGTAATGATGGTTTTATATGCAACACATTGAACAGCTTTATGACCAAAATTGTGACAAGAGAAACATTGTCCATTGAAAAAGAAATTTCTGCGATCATGAAGTCTTCTACTTGAATTTACTTGTTGATTGGTGTTTCTTTGAAAGATATTCCTGTTAGTGTTCTTTGAATTGAGAAGATCATGCTTTACCTGTAAAGATTCTTTATTCCCTTGCTGAGTGGTAGAATGTTGTAAACCAGCTGTAGCGGCTTTTAGATAATTTGGTGCTGAAGCCTGAGAAGATTCTCCAGTATATCTAAGACCTGTCTTTATAAGAGGAGAACGTTGTACCTTGATAATCTCATCTAAGGTTTCATATCCTTTAGAAAATCTAAGATTCAGAGTCTTTACTTTCTCAAGTTCTTTTCTTAGACTTACTACTTCACATTCTAATTTCTCATTGTGTTTCTGCTTTTCTTCATTCTGCTTTTTCAGAGTCTCAATGATTATTTTACTTTCTTCCAAGCGAATTTTGAGTTGATTGCTTTCATCAAGAAAATAATTGTCATCTAGAGCATCCATAAAAGTATCCTGGTCTTCTCTAGAATCTTTTTCAAATGCCATGAGAAGTCTAAGATCTTGTTCACATTCTTCCTCACTATCAGAGAACCCGTCACTATCTTCATGAGTATAGTAGCTTTTTCTAGTGCTAGACCGGTTCTTATACCTTCTTGCTACTTCCTTCCCTGTTGCAGATGTTTCTTTATAAGGACACTTAGCAGCATAATGACCAACTCTTCCAAAATCAAAACATTTGAAAGGAAGCTTACCTCTGAATCGTCCTGTGCCAAGTTGAATTTTCTTTACAAAATTAACCTCATCTTCTTCTGAGATATATCCTGATCCTTCTGCTTCTTGTACTTCTTTTCCTTTTGTAGAAGCTCTAAAGAAAACTTCTTTGACTTCAAATGGTCCTCCTCTTCTCATTTCATAAGCAGTCAGTATGCCATGAAGTTGCACCACAGTAAGATTTTGAAGATCGTATTTTTCTTCAAGAGCAGAAACTTTTGACTCAAATTTTGCCGTTAGTGATCTTAAAATTTTCTCAACCAAAGTAGATTCGGCTATTGTTTCTCCCAGATTTCTCATACGATTTAAAACATCATCAAGACATAAAAAGAAACTGGAAATACTCTCATTACTATGCATCTTTAAATTTTCATATTCAATTATGAGAGTTTGGAGTTTTGCACCTTTTACCTTCGCATCACCTTCATAACTTAGAATGATTTTGTCCCATATTTCCTTTGCTGTATTCAGCTGCATGACCTTGACAAATTTGGATTCAGTTAGACTTCCCAATAGAGCATTGACCGCCTTCGCATTTGTTTCATAATTCTTCTTTTCTGTCGGATTTGTTGGTACTGCGGCTGGATATTGATATCCTTCTTCAACAATGGCCCATACATCTGCTCCCAGAGACTGAAGATAAGATCTCATCCTTGTTTTCCAGAAGATTAAATTGTTTCCGTTAAAGAGCGGAGGCCTGATAGATGCTAATCCCTCTTGATTGCTCATCTTGCTTGATCTTCCTTCTAGCGGCTAAGCTGTTTTAGAAGGACTTGCTCTGATACCAATTGTTGGAAAAAATACTGAGAGGGGGGGGTGAATCAGTATTTAGGACTTACTCAAATCTTTTTTACTTTTTCTTACTTCAAAACCCATACGCGACTTTCTTGACGCCAACTCGCGTATACACGCGGATATCCTTAATAAAACATGCGTATGTCCAGAAATATTATTATGCAGATAATTATTCACTTATATCATTCCATCATTCATTCATTAGATTTTCAATAAACAGTAAACATATGCAGTAAGAACAGAGTAAATCATCACACATAAGAAACACACATGAACACCAGGATTTTTAGGTGGAAACCCAATTCGGGAGAAAACCACCGCTTCCGTTGTCTCAACCTTCAATATTTTATTATAAAGAAAACATCTTACAACCATGTACTGGCACAGACTCATACTAGCATGCAGGCACCCACCTGCAGAAGGCTACAACCTTCTCTCGTTTACCAGCCTCTCTTGGAAGGGAGCTACAACCCCCTGCTCTCGTTTACCAGCTTCTCCTGGAAGGGAGCTACTACCCCCTTACTGAAGGCTTCGACCCTGAGCTCCACTGCAGACCACGTTTCATCAATTTTCAGACTGGATCAAACAGCTTCAATACAACCCTTCACTTATCAACAATCATACTTTGCCCATTGCTTCCAACAGAACAGTGAAACCACTGTAACCAGAATATCAGAGATAACCCAGACTTCAGAATAGATATGCAGAATCACATTCAACCTTGAGAAACTATAAGTTCAGATACCATACGCGTCTTTGTTTAAACAGATCCGCGTATACACGCGCTTTTCATGAAACGAACCCGCGTATACATCCAGATTTCTTCAATTTCTTCAACAGATTTGCGCCAGGTCTTCAATAATTCCTTTCATATCATCCTAGAGATTCATCATTTCCAGATCTAGAGATTTTGAACCTTCATCATATTCATAGGTGCATCATAGATTCAGATCTATCGATTAAGAACAAAGTTCAACCATACAGATAAACTTCAGAGTGAAGTATTCATTTAAAGCCCAGACACCTGCCCCATTTTGCACAATGATATTCTTCTCCTTATATAGGTTTAGCCTTTATCAATACCATGAGTCAAAACCACCCCACTTCCGATGGTATTCCTGGACGGGACCAAATAGATAATCAAGCGCTCAATACAATGGGTCAATACCATGGTAGTAACCCCTGGTTTTACACATTTAGAGTGCAATTAGGCATACGTGACTTAGCACGTACTTTTCCGCGTACATATGCTACTTAGCCTAAAAAAACCCGCGTATGCATAGTGACATGTCTTATTCATCATTTCTCTGGCTCTTTCTGAAGTTTCTTTCTTCTGTACTCCTTAGCTGATCTGTAGATACATCATCTGTACATATTTGACACATAGGTTGCAACTCATCAAGTCAGTTTCCTTCAAGAACAACTTCATCAAATAGGTTGCTATCCAAAGATAACTTCATCACATCATATAGCCAATTCTCATCTCATCAAGTAGATTACCATCAAAGATAACACATGCCAACAATCTTCACATCAGATTTACATCATTAATAAACTCATCAAGCATCAAGAACAACTTCATCAAGTAGGTTGCCATCATCTTCATCAAGTGGGTTTCCATCAAGGACAACACTCTGCATCATATTTCCAACAGAGAACTCATATTTTTAACATTTTTCTACCAAAGGATGTTTAATTACCCCCAACAAATCCACCATACCCATCCTCTATGTTTTCTGAGGCCTCTAGACACTATATCTCCCTAATTTCCTACCTATTAAGATATCAGAATGACCAATCACTTTATGAATTTATTCTTGGGTTCTTTTCTATTTTCAGCATTGAACAACAACCAACATTCATGTATAATTTTAGACAATTTTGAGCTGAAAATATACATGAACAATTTATGAATTTTACTACACAAGGGGTATTTAGATACAATTTGGTCATTATTCACCTGTTTATTTTCCAACAAGGAGATCAACTGCCTATTCATCTCAGCAAGCAAGATGTTCAGGGAGTAAATCAGTCAATGATTCATTGGATATAAATTGTCAAAACTACATCAACAAAGCCAACATTTTCAGAGTTTTTTTATTATTTCATACATCTATTTAAGCAACTCCTAAGAAGTCAAATAGAACCACAGATTGGAGAGGAAATTAAAAGAGTTTTACACCTAAGTGAACAAACCAAAACATGATATTGGTATCTATGTAAAAATTATACTGAGATAATGGTATATGGATGTGACCTTGCACCATACAAGCTGCCTAAATATTCTCTTATGAGAATATTCTCTCTGGAATATATTAGGAAAATGATAAACATGGATGACCTAAAATTTGTGTCAGGTAAAAGAAAATCACAGTTCAAGATGAAGGAAAGCATTGGATCATTTATCTGCAATACCAGATTAGTTGGTTTAGAGGTAGATGCATTATTGAAGAAGATGAATTTCCAACCGAGCTTCACCTGATCATATGACCCATATGGTATCATCTATGCTCTCAGAGTTGAATAAAAAACAACTCCATATAATCATACCCCGAGGCCAGAAATTGAAAAGTTTATGAATGAAGAAGTGTGGTCGAAAGAGATATTAGAAGAAGTATATGAACAAGTTTTTTCAATTTCAAATGTGAAAACTATAGTTCCTCATAGTAAGCAGCTAAAAAGGGCAAGAGAAGAAACTCCATCTACTATTGAAGTCATCTATGAATTCATTCTGCAACAGAAGAAAGAAAAAATTGGCTCAACATCATTAACAGAGGGAGGACCATAAAAAATAACTGACCTTGAAGTGGTTGAAGCTTCAACATCACAAACTACAATAGCTTGAACCAGTGTTCCAAATACTCCTCCTTCTATTTATCCTTAGAGGGAACCTATGGAATTAATTCAAACTCTAGCAAAAACTTCTACAGATGACCAGAACATTTTTTCAAAATTCCTAGAGATCAAACAGAAAAATGAGGCTCTTAAAGCTAATGTTTACAGGCAGTTTTGGAAGCAGACATCAACCTCCCAACATAGACTGCCTTCAGCCTTTTAAAGTGAAAAAGGAAGAATACATATGGAATTCTTACAAGCTTTAGTTCCATTTCCAAAGTCTCCTTCTGACTACAAGAAGACCATTTTCTCATTTGATACCAGTCAAATAGATCCTATTGATTAGATGGATATGCATAGGAAATTTGGTGAAATGTTGTTTTCTACCATGACCATCACAACAATGTCCCTCTCCAAGCTCAAAAAAACACTTTCAAATGTTCAATCTCAGCTCAAGATTGAAAAATTTTCATCATTGTCTAAAGATACAAATATGAAGAATTTAGAAGACTTGATAGTAAAAGTTGGATATGGTCCAAAGGACTGCAATGAAATTGAAGAAATTCTCAAGAAAAATAATGCAGATATTGCAGCCTTGAGAAAGCAGTTGAAGGTTCTACTGAAGATCCAATGACTAAAGAAATTGCAGAGAATTAACAAAACAAAGAGGAGATACTCAAACTCATCATTGAGAAAAACATACAAATTAAGAAAATGGAAGAATAGATAGAAGGACTCCTTAAGGAAAAGGAATCAACACAGGTAGATTTAGTTCTAGCCACAACCATTCCTATATCAGTTGTAGGAATAGAGGCATATTCATCATCATAAATAACTACATCATCATCAACAGTGGTTCATTCAGCCAAATTGACATAAGAATTGGCTTTGCAAAAATAGCAAAATGAAAAGTCGTTAGAGAAGTTTTAGAATTTAGAGTTGCAAAAAGTAAAAAATGATACTTTGTATGTAGTAGAAATGAAAAAGAGACATACAATAGAACTCAAAATTGCAAATATATAAAGTGAATCATTAATGGTTGATACCTTGGCCCATGCGAAGGAAAGAATGTGGACAGACATCAGTGAGGCTATAACAGAAGTATGGCCATCCATACAAATTATCTTTGAGGAGAAAAAACTTATAAACAGATGCAGAACATAGATTGAAGTGAAAAAAGAAGCTTTGAATACCAATCCATCAGAGGCCATAGACATGATCAAGGTATTAAATTCAAAGAACAAAGAATAGCTTGAAGAAATCAATATTTCTAACAAAACAACCACAATTTTGGAAATTAAGAAGGTATTACAGAAGAAGAATTTGATCAATAAACTAGAGAGAAAATGTCAAACTCTGGTCATTTTTATCCAAAGATTTCATACGAGTTCAATGTCTTAAATAAGAAAATGGTTTCCAGGATTGGTAGTTATGGATGATAAGCTGATCAAACTTGAAGATTATTGTAAGAAACTACACACCATTGCAACCAACTAGACTAAATTCACAGGGATCAACGGATACATTACAGGCAAGGCTTTCCTATAAGCCTTAGAGTTTGATTTGAGCATCAAACTTGAGATCAAGCATCTTTTCCTCAGTAAGATCACTTTCAAAAGATACATAGAAGTGAATGAGGTGTTCGGGAAAATGGTAAATTTACAAATCCCAAGCGAGGAAAAATGGGATAAATTATGTGATACCATTGAGTAATTGAAATTGCAGCAACACAACAACACAACAACATTTTTGGGCCTATTCATCAGCACAACAAATTTTTTTTGGCCAAGTCATCAACAATCTCCTTCAGAACAGGGACACATCATCCAGCAGTTTCCTTATTTCTCTCATATTATACTATTTTTGTAATCAATTTAAGATATTTTTGTTACTCCTAGAACTAGTATAAATAACTCTCATTCTCAAGTTATTAAGGGTTGCACCCTTGTATGAGAATTTTTGTAAGCAACAATGTATAAGCTTTTGATCATTAACAATAAAATAAGGATTCTGGATTTGTTTCATACAACTTTCTCACCTTGTGATTTTTTCCTGTTTATTATTTCATATTGTTTTATACATGTATATAATTGTTATGAAGATAATTAGGTAAGATTAGCTGAATCTCAGTTTTCTTAAATTCCTCCCAAAGTTATTATATTTATTAGAGAATGATTTACTGAGATATTTTTTATGTAAGTCCCTCTCATCAATAAATTATCAGCATATTCCTAATGCTAAATATGTTTTGTTAAAATTTTAGACATTGTTTGAAAATTTTCACACTTATCATCATTTGAAATATTCTCTTTGAATAATTAAATAATCATATATTCTTAAATATTCTTCTTAATCAACTACAAAATCTAAATTACTATGTGGAATAAAGTAACATCCCTTTTTCTTGTTAATTAATATTATCTAAAATTTTAAACATAGTTGCTTCAAATTGTTTTATGCATTGGTCATCAAAAAATTCCCAAACTTAAAACAAAAAAAAACATCATAGATTCGCTGGCATAATTATTGACCCCAATTATCTTAAAGGACAATAGGGTCTCAACCTTCTCTATTATTTCAAAATTTGATGTGGCCTTCACATAGAAACACCACTGAAATCACATGCCAAAATTTTCATGAGTTGCCTTTCTTGAGCTCAATCTACCATAAGAGAACCAACAATATGCCATCCTACTTCCTATCTTGAACCCATTAAGGTATGTCAAATGATTGTGAACCCTCACTTGATGATCTTTTTGTTGGTGGATGATCATGGCCACCCTTTAGAAACCCTTACTCAACCCTCTAACTTGGCCTACTTTAGGACTACATCTCTCTTGGCCTCCTTGATCAAGTGAGATCCTTCTCACTTGATTTTCTTGCCTTCATACGAAGGCCTTCATAAATAGATTTTCCTATCTAGGCCTCTTAATAAACCTCTAGAACTTACGAGCTTTATCCACTTATACCTTAAGAAATATTTTTTCCCTTTGTAATTTTCTTTTAAATTTGAAACCCCATCTTGGTTCTAAAACCCCTTCGCTTGGGTTGTTTTCCCACAAATAATTTTGTGACCAAAATCACACAAATCCATCTCAATAGGCTTTTGGAGTACCTCCCAAGCTACAAAATTCAAAAAAATAGCCTAGGTGTAGTAATCATAACTTGGTCGAGCTCTTATATTCAAGCGAGGACTTGGTTGGGTTCCCAAGTTACAAATTAAGTAATGGTAGTTGTGAGGCCATGATAGTTAGGGAGGGTTAAGGAATGCCAAGGAATGAAAAGGCATGCTAACACATGCTGAGGAGTGTTAAGGAGTGTCAAAGCATCACAAAGGATAACTAAGTAAAAATTCATGTAAATGAACACATAAGAGTGTGTGTCGGGGAGTGTCATTGAATTCAAGTGTGCCAAGGACGAAGTGTGTTAGAAGAATTTCATAATAGGATTTGCAAGAGGAAAGCCCATGATTGCAATAAGGGGTTCAATAACGCAATTTTAGACAAAGGGAGACTTTTTGTTGGGCACAAAATTGTTTTTCCTTTATCTGTTATTTTTAAATGACATGTGGCACACTTTGGCAAAATGCTCATGTTTTAAACTATTTTAGACAATTGCATATTGTACATTGTTGTGTATAATTTTTGGGGCACTGAGCTTGTGCCAAATTATATCTTGTGTGTCTTGTGTATCTTATGGTTCTTGAAAACTCTTAGTTAAAACTCTATTGTTTATATCAACTAGACATACATGTGAAATATTGCCTATGTAAGCTATGTTTCTTAGTTGTTTTATGGCCATGGCTGGATGTCATTTGTATGTTGGTAAGTTCTTAAGTGGAAGAAGTTCAGCTTCGACATGAGTGGCCTAGGATGAGGTATAAGCAGTTCTTAGGTGAAAAAGGCACAATCTACTTGTAGTAGGTGCAATTGGTCAAGTTGTTGGGGTTAAAGAAGGCCAATCTCACATGAACTGCAATAGCTAAAGATTTGATTGGGTTCCCAAGTTGTGAAAAAATGTAAGGATAGTTATGGCAGCATGAGTGCCAAGGCATGCTAGGGAATGCTAACATGTGCCAGATAGTTTGAATGCATGTCAAATATGCTAAGATGTTTCAAGTGCTAAAGCATGCCAAGATGTGCAAGATTGAGACAATAGGTTTTAGGGACTATCAAGGCATTAAAAAGGAGAAACACATTAAACTACAAGGAAATGAACACATCATAGGGTTAATAAGTCATCAATTTACCTTTTCCAGGAGGGACATTCTAGGCAAACCAACACTAGGTGGAAATAGGTGCCAAGTGCCAAGTGTTAGTGCATTATAAGTGCCAAATCATCCTCTGTTACTTCTCATCTACTTTCCAATAATAGATCTCAAATAAATTTAATAGTAAACCATGCAAAAGCATACCAAGGAATATTAATGAATGTTAAACATTATAATACTTTCCAAGTGCCAACATGTACCAAGTTTCAATGTGTATTGGGGAGTGATAAACATGTTATGAAGTGGAAGGGAATGTCAAAGAGTGTTAAGGTGTAATAGAGTGTGCTAATGCATGCTAAGGAGTGTTAGGGAGTACTTGGGCAACACAAGGGAGAACTAGGTCAAAATGCATGGAAGTGAATGAATATGAGGGCGTGAAAGGGAGTGTCAATGAGTTCTAGCTAGCATGCCAAGGAGGGAGTGACAAGGTATGTTAATCACTAGTAAGGCATGCTAGGTGTTAGTGTGAATTATAATCGCAAGTGTACGAAAAAATATCACTTTAGCTATGCATAACAAAAAACCCTAACATCAAATGTGGTTGTCAATTTCCTTAGATCTGTAGTAGGTGATTAGAAAAAATGCTACAAAAATCCATATCTATGCAGTTAAAGACATTAAATAGCAAAAATAAACAATATTTTCTCCATACATCCAATGGACAAGACAAGAATTTATAAAGAATTTTTTGTATTATGGCACCTGGGAAGGGAACAGAGAAATATGTTACCAATCCCCCTCAAAGGGATGGGTTCTTGTATGTCCTCAATGCTTCAGATTCAAGATCTCTCTCTCTTGATGGTGCATAAAACCGAGACAAAAATGGATCTCAAAGGGAGCTCACAAGCAAAAATTAGAAAAATATGACAGTGATGGAGGATTAAATTCAGACCAAAAGCATAGATCAAAAGGTGATATTAAGGCAACAAAAGGTAGTGAATTAATGGAAAACCCTTATATTTATAACAAAATATTGAGTTAGTATAGATATTGGTGCATAATTAAAATATTATTAACTCTAGATCCAAATTTTATGGAATATTTTATTATTTTTGTTGGAGGGAAAAGGAATTTGAATTTGATCAAATCCCTTTATTTAGAAATAATAAATAAATAAATGATTTATTTATTCATTTAATAATGTGGTTATGTAATAATTAAATAAATGATTTATTCAATTATTTATAAATGGTTTAGTCAAATTTAATAAGGACTATTATTAAATAATGATTTAAATAACTATTCCTAGAAAATAATAAGATAAACAATGATTTATCTAATTAATTTTCCTGTTTTGGGTTAAATATGACCAAAAATATTAATTAAAAAGTGGTTTAATTAAATATCCCTAGAGTAAAATCAAACAAATAAGGATTTACTTAATTATTCCTCATGGGGTTTCCCGTTTAGACCAAAAACAACTTAATGAATTATGGGTTATTAAGTTATTTTTCATAGTGAAAGTAATTTTACTATGGTAAAATTGGTCTTATATGGTGTACTTTAGTCCATCTAATAGTAAGAAGTTATATGACCAAAAATTGTTGTAACATATTGCCCCCCAACGTGCGAGCGTTAGGAGCTAATCATATGACCGAAGTACGTTGTAATAGCACAATCACTAGACACCGAAGGGGAGTCAGAGAGAGAGAAATAGAAGGCAGACTTAAGCGAGAGAGGACAAGACCCTAAGGAGGCGAGATTTTCAAGTGTGACAAGTCTCTTTTAAGAGTGGGTACCTAATCTGAATGAGGCAGGGGAGGCATACCTATGCCCACCGAGAGAAAAAAGTACAAAGAATAATGGTGCGTCCAACAAACATGGGACTGAACTATATAGTACATGCTCGCATAAACATGGGCTAGATAAAAAACATGATAACAGATCCCACATGCATATTGTGCCTAGGACAAAAACTAGGACTTATACAATAATATCTGAGTACATGAGATATAAGTACAACTAAAGAGGCCCTGTAAAACAGGAAAGGGCTATGAAAATATGAATGATACATGAAAACTAAAAAGGCGTTGCAATCAGCTGAGGCCAGAACCATCAGATCTATGGAGCTGCAACCAAGGTTGTAGCAGAGACGTCATCCGGGCATGTGGGTGGCTATCTGAAGGGCCACCCCCTCATGAGGTCTGAAACATCTCACACACAATCGGGAATCACTGATACAATCTATTGCATCATTGAACCATCAAGTATACAGATATCGATAATGTTGTAAGGAGCTGCAACTGAGAAACAATAAATTCAAAGGGCAATAAAGGGTCCCTTTTCCTAATCCGAGGCACCGAACAAGAGTGGAAGCTGGAAACAAGGTACACCTTCCTCTAGATTGGTCTTCTAGAATGAATAAATTTTGATAGAACGAGGTCCGCCATAGGTGAGACAATAAGGAATCTTCAACTAAGGCATGAGGGATAATAGTAGAGCGACTGATAGACTTACACTAGGGATGATGGTGGGTACTAAGTAGTGGAATGACGACTTCCCTTGTTAGAGTATAAAGTGCATAGATGAGCTAGTAGCTACTGACTCAACTCTAGAGGGGATAGGGGACAGTATGGCTAGGGTAAAAAATGTGTGACACACGTGAGGTAAAAAGAAATTAAGGATGGAAGACTTTGACTGGAGACAAAAGGGACTTGGGACAGACTCCATGGATGAAATGTTGACTCAACTCTGATGCTTTAAACAAGGGTGACTCGATGATTCTACCACACAGAATAGGCTCGGTGGGGACCATAAAAACATGAGTAAAATATAGTTACTCACGACGAAAATCGACATGAGAATCGACAAGTATGGACGCAAAGTGGTGCCCCGAGTACAAGTGTCGCAACTGAAGAAATTCGATTTTGAGAAGCGGTGAAGTGACCCTTTAGGGAAAAAATGATTCTGGGTGAAGTATCCAATCACAAAAAAATAAAGTAAGCTACCTAAAATAAATAATACATACATTTCAAAAAGGGGAAATGCTAAGGGTAAAATTTCTTAAGGTAGAGCGCATTGCGAGGATTAGGAAGAGGGTGGCCTTCGAAATCCTTTAGAACATATGCCCCTTTACACAAATCCTTACTGATGATGTAAGGACCTAGCCATAATGAGTCAAAATTCCCATGACCGAGGACATCATGAGCCTGGTCATACACTAGAACAAGATCACCTTTGTGAAAAGTACGATGGTGGACTTTTCGGTCATATTGCGCTTTGGTGCATTTCTTAGCCACCTTGATGGTTTAGAATGCAACATGAAGATCCTCAGAAGCATGCTAAATAATGGTAAGTCTTTGTTCTAAAGTTTGGGTTTCAGGGAGAAGTTCGACGGCTAAGTGAAGGGAATGGATTTCACACTCGATCGATAATACTTCCACCTATCCGAAAACAAGGTGGAAAGGAGTAAACCCGGTGGCAATTTTAACAAAAGTTATATAGGCCCACAAAACAAGGAAGAGCATAAGGTGCCAGTTGGTTTTGTGCTTATTCACCTCCATAGAAGCATAGTTTTAAAGATTTCATTGACCTCTTCAACTTGGCCATTACCTTGGGGGTAATAGGATGAAGAATATTGGTGCACAAAGCCCAATAGGGAAGATATATCACACCATATATCATCTTCAAAATGTCTCCCATAGTCAAAGACCAATTTTTTTGGAAGTTCGAATCGAGCGATAACATGGTTAAAGAAAAAGAGGGTTGAGGTAGTTGTTGTTTTATTGAATGTTGGTGTTAAGTCCCTATATTAATAGTGTAGTCCCTTATTATGTTAGTGTAGCCCCCCTTATTTTTATTGCTGTACCTATGTAACCCCCATATTTTTATTATTATGCCCTTACATTATTATTGTTAGTTCGGCTAGGATTACATTGTGGTCCCACTAGGATTATATTGTGGCCCCCTGGACTCCTATATATAGAAGGAGGTTTTGGTCATTTGTATCATCCAAGAATTGTTCATTCATGTAATGTATTAGAGGTTGCCCCCTAAAAGTGGCTTATTTCTAAGGCGTTGATATCTCTTTTCTTCTCTTTTTCAAGCTGGTTTCACAACATCTGGTATCAAAGCTTTGAGATTCTAGGGTTTCACTGCTCCAAACAGGTCATCGAGGCATTTTCGCTATAACTTGTTTTCTACGAAGGTTCAGAATCTGAAATTTTTAGGGTACGAAGCCAAAGTCCTGAGAAACATCGTAGCGAAATTTTAGAGCTTGGTTCACAATACTTTCAGAGATATGATATGTGCAAGTTAGGTCATTTTACAAGCTCCTGAATTTAACCTACATATGTCATCATGGTATTTTCATAATAATTTTTTTTCTATGAAGGTTCAGAAGCTGAAATTTTTAGAGTGCGAAGCCACAATACTGGGGAACGTCATTGCAAATTTTTAGATATTGGTTTGCAATATTTTCGGAGATATTATCTGTCGAATTTATGGATTTTTGAGGCTTCTGAATTTCATCTCAAAGAGGTGATTGTGGGAAAATCTTCATAGATCTCTCTCTGAGCATCGGATTGGAATTCTGTAAAAAAATGGCCATAAGTACACATAATATAGTTTCTTTTCTATCAATTTTAGAGACAAAGGAGCAAACAGTGACACATGGAAAGTTATAAAAGTTCACTCTACTGAACCAGTCCATAATTAGCTCATCATAGGAGATTGGGCACAACTTTGCGTTCAAGAATCCAAATTAGGTCAGACCTATGGAATTATAAAGAGAATTTAGAGGGCTACTACAGTGAAAAATTTTAAATGTTGAAGATCTGAAATCATAGAGATAATTTAGTTTCAATATCGAGCTTCTCAAAAGCAAGAAAAAATTGTGTATTTGGTTTTTAAAATTGCATAACATTGGTTTGAAAAAGCATTTTGAAGTGATTCCAAGAGAATATTTTAGAATTTTTATCAGTATTGGGTTCTATAATGCCTCCAAAAAATCATTCCATACCTATTAAGCCCCCAAAAAGCTATACTATGACGTATGAAGAGGAAGAATTGCAGTATGAGATATCAAAATTACCGTACCAAGTGCAACAAATTTTGATATTACGAAGAGAAACTGAAGATGACATAGATAGTTTAAAAGTAGAAATTGAGGATAATTTGGATGGTTTGAAGGATCAAATAATAGCTAATATGGATGATAAATTAGTGGAAGATCACATCGAGCATCAACAACAAGTTCTCCAACTCTCAAAGGATAACCTAACCTTGGTGAAGAATCTAATGAAACAACAGGAAGATCAACATCACATCGAAAGAATTTCTGAAGCAGTCACAGAAACAAGAAATTGACAAGTACGATCAATTTCAGAGTATTTCAGCGAGTGGAAGAATTTTCTTGTAGAAGATCCCACATGGGAGGATGAGAATTTTATACAGAAGCATCAAGAAACAATCAAGTGTTGAGGACAACACTTTTTAGGGGCATGTTAAGTCCCTATATTATTAGTGTAGTTCCTTATTATGTTACTGTAGCCCCCCTTATTTTTATTGTTGTACTCCTGTAACCCCCATATTTTTATTATTGTGCCCTTACATTATTATTATTAGGTCGGCTAGGATTACATTGTGGCCCCACTAGGATTATATTGTGGCCCCATGGAATCCTATATATAGAAGGAGGTTTTGGTCATTTGTATCATCCAAGAATTGTTCATTCATGTAATTTATTGGAGGTTTCCCCCTCGAAGTGGCTTATTTCTAAGGCGTTGATATCTCTTTTCTTCTCTTTTTGAAGCTGTTTTCACAACAGTTGGCATGGCCTTAGCCCATTTGGTGAAATAGTCAACCGCCACGATGATATACTTGTGGTTACCAGCAGATTTAGGCTGAGACTCCATAAAGTATATGGCTAACTTAGAGAAGGGACCAGTAGAGATGACAGGATGGAGGGGAGTCGAAGGGGCTCGAGTCTTTGGGGTGAAATTTTGGCAATTGGAACAATGTTTGACTGCTTCAATGCAATCACCAAAGAGAGAAGGCCAAAAATACCCAACGCGCATGATTTTTTGGGCAATAGCGAGACTGGAGAGGTGGCCACCACAATCGCCACTATGGCAGGCACTAAGGAATTTCTTAGCTTCAGCGTGCGTGAGACAACGAAGAAGGACATTATCTATATCAAGACAATAGAGGTCATCACCGATGAGAATTTAGTGGGGGGCCTGGTGTCGGATACATCGTTGAGCATCATGGTCAAGATGGAGAGTGAACTTTTGGGTTCGTAGATAAGTGAGGATGTCACCATAGCAGGGGTCATCTGAAGTAATGGGAAAAAAATGTTAGTTGCGAAAATCATCATCAATTGGTGGATCTTACGTACCAGTAGGTAATTCAGGAATGAGCTCAGCAAGGGCTCAACCTTTCTTACTCTTTGGTGTGAAAAATTCAAGATCGAATTCATGAAGGATAAAGATCCAACGGGTGCACTTCCCATTGATGATATGTCAACTCAATAGGAAGGCCATAGGGTTCGAATTAGTCATGACCTTGGTGGAACACATGAGGATATAATGACGAATATTTTGGACTGAGAACACAACAGCCGGTGCCAATTTCTCTTCATGTGAGTAGGACATGGGGAGGGGGGCTACAACGTTCTTACTAACATAATAGATAACATGCTCAATTTTATTGTCATCTTTCTGAATAAGGACCCCAACGACTGAATGGGTGGAGACTGAGATGTACAGGATGAAATCCCTATCAAAGTCAGGTGGAAAAATCAAGTGAGCAGAGGTGAGAGCATGTTTTATGGTATCAAAAGACACTTGAGCATAGTCATCCAAAAATAATGGAATGTTATATCTGAGGAGTCTATGGAACCCATGTGCGGTGGTGGCATAGTCAGGTATGAACTGATGAAGGAAATTAGCTTTGCCTTGGAGGCTTTGTAACTAGCGTAAGGTACGAGGGATAGGAAGCTCAATAATGGCTTGAAATTTCAAGGGGTCAAGAATTATACCATATTTAGACATGATGAAGCCTAGAAGATGGCCGACAGGAACAACAAAGATGCACTTTAGTGGGTTGAGGTCCATATTATACCTGCGACACTAGAGAAAGACGGTACAAAAATCATGGAGGTGTTGCGACTGATGTTTAGAACACACAGTGAGGTCATTTGAATAAGCAAGGATAATATGAGCTAGGTCATGAAAAAAGGACGACATGGCCCACTGAAAAGTGGCTCCAGCATTCTTAAGGTTGAATGACATGACCCTATAAGCAAAGGTTCCCCATGGACTAATGAACACAATTTTAAGTTGATCAGCACGATGAATCACAATCTTGTTGTATCTAGAGAAACCATCCATGAAGGATAGAACCTCATGTCCTGAACACTCGTAAATTATTTGGTCAATGAATGGTGTGGGGAAGTTGTCTTCGAGACAAGATTTATTCAAGTCGTGAAAGTCAGTGCAGACACAGATGGTTCCTTGTTTTTTGAGAAGGATAACTGAATTGGACACCCAAGTGGTGTATTCAATGGGATAGATAAAACCAACCTGCTTGAGCTTATCGATTTTGGCTTTGATAGCCTCTTGTCTAGAAGGATTAATGGGTCTTAACTTTTGACAGGTAGGATTGGCATCAGACCATGTATCGATATGGTGTTCGACAATGGCGGGATCAAGTCTGAGAATTTTTTAATAGGAGCAAGAAAAAACATCACGGAATTCCTTGAATATCTTAGTGTAAGCCTCAATTTCTTCTGGGGTGAATTGGGCACCCAAGGTAATGTTTTCTTCTACCTCTATTTTGTTAGAAATGTTAATTTTAATGGTAGGAGAGATATTTTCCATATTTCCTTCTTCAAGAGCATCAAGTGAGGGGATGGGATTTCTAAACTAATCGACCTCATCGAGAATGGATTATTTTGATTCCATAGGATATTGGTGATGGGACTACTGCGGGAGGAAGTATGAACAGTGGTGCATATCATCCCATGGAATTTTAAGAGAGGCCATAGCTTCGATAATGTCTTCATCAGAATGGAAGATGGTGTGACTAGTGGAATTATGGCCACATGACTCGAAAAAGCTACCTGACTCGTCATCATGAGCAATAAGGTTCACATGCACATTTTGATGGAGGGTGACAGAAGAAAAAGTAGATGGAGGATCCACACATGTTGAGCCCAAGGTGATCGCTGAAGAGAGGTCAGGCGAAACAAAAGGGGATGCCCAATAGGGGTCTTCCACTGTGGATCTCATAGATGATGATAGGTAAAGGATAGTGGCTGAAGGCCCCGTCATCTTGACATCGGGAGGGGGAATATCAATGGGAGTGGATGTGTCCTTAGGTTTTGTCGAAGCATAACGCGTAAGTAAGGGAGAGGCGGACTCGTTGCGCTCGACCTCAAATTGGAAAACAATTTTCAAGGAGGTACATAACTCATCGAGGCTGGGACAGAGGTGAGTATAGTGTCCATGGAAATCACACAAAGCACAAGAATGGTTTTTACGCAAAGTCTTTAGTTTTATGGATGAATCCGGTAAAGTGACATGGACTTCTTGGATATCAAACTCAGGAAATGCTTCGTTGAACACGTTTGATATAAGGAAATTCAGAACAATGATGGGTGGCATGACTGAAAACATCACACAAAGCACACTTAGGTGTGTGATTTGGAGGCTTAGGGGAAGAAGGTGTTATCTAGGCAACCTTGTCCTAAGGTGCCTTTTTTCAGGCTTTGACCCCCTCACTCGAGGCTTTCGCAACAAGAGTATATTCCTATTGAGGTTTCTAAGGCACATAAGCAAAGGGAGGAGTCATAGCGACTAGTTGGACCGGGATAAAAGAAGTGTAAGGTTTGAGCTGACCAGGAGGGGTGTTGGCTAGGGGATCAATGAACCAGACTAGTATCCCTAGAGTCATTTTAGGAAGGGTCAAGGTGGCCATAACAGGTACCAAAAATACTCCAGGACGGGGAGCAAGAAATAGTATTTGACCGAAGGGGTAATGGCCAGGCGGAATAGCTCCCAGATGGTTAAGGCTATGGGGAGCCATTCCAGGAGGATAAATAGGATAAGGGGCAATAGCTACAAATGGAGGGCCTTGAGGAGGAGGTCTTGAAGGTTGATTTGAAGTACTAGGAGTAGTTAGCGAAAGGGAAAGGCTGCTGACTAGTTGAACCAGACTGTTTGAGGTCAGATCGAGACGATTCCATCATGCAAAAATTCGACGAACTAGGGTCATAGATAAGAGGGTGAAGATCAGGGAATGAACCAAGTAAAGAGGAATATTTATAGACTCCAGGTGATACACTGGTTGGAGGTTCAACTGCTTGCTTACTGGCCATCAAATAAATAATTTACTCTACAGAGGTCTGGGAATTCAGTTCGTAATATATTAGCTGATCAATTGCAACGATCTTTACATTATGAGGAAAGCATATCTTACGGTGAACAACAGAATGGAAAACATACATTACATAAGTTTAGCTACGACCCAATAGAATTTTTTAGTCTAAGGGGGCATCAATGACTTCAATGTCAACACAAACATTTTTTCCTGCAAGAGTTATATGAAAATTGAGGAACATGCCAAGGGGATGGGAAGAGTGGCCATCCCATGCATGGAGGGTGATAGTGGAAGGGGCTAACTCAAGGGATCTGATCTATTTCCAAACATAAGAGGACATCACCGGCAGGTGGATTCCCCTCGTCAATGATACATCAGGAAACGTTGGCATTCCAGATCTTCACAGGGATTTGGAAGGTGACTGATGCAGGAAGGGGGGTATGCTCTGAATTATCAACATCGAAGAAATCAAATGATAATCTGAAGGATCCATAATGCCCATAGAAGTTAATAGGGCTCTTAATTATGAAGGGCATGTCTGGAGGACTTCTAGAGTTGACATGGTGGCAAGGGATTGCGCCAAGTAATCTATTATACTGTAGGTGTGGGGGGCTTTACCAGAAGCAGCGTTTCGGTGTAATGGTCCTTTGGGGATCTTGGTATGTACCTATGACTTAGGTTGAGGGATCTGTAAAGGACCATTGGGTGTCGAAATTAGCTTTATGGGACCTGAAGACGTGGGATCGGTTGTGGATGTAGCATGGTGCTTGGTGTACTGGTGCGACCGAGTCTGAAGGTTGAGATCGATGGTATTGGCCTGATCAGACTTCAGCATGAGGATTTGGTAATCAGAGGTACCATATGGGGGAGGTTGAGTGGTCACCTGACTTTTAGGGGGTTGGGCAACCACATATCCTTGTTGAGGGAAAGGATTGGTTAACACAGTCGGTTGGATAGGCGTGACATTAGGAGGAAGTGAAGAAGAGGCTTGTTATCCTCGAGATTCTGCTTGATCTTCCCACATTTGACGCATCTAAGGTAAAAGGGGATAATCATGGGTATAGTGAACATGGACACCGCAACAAGAACAAGGCTTATTCATGTGAAGAGGCCTGTCCTACTTGGGCTGAGTGCCCTATTGTTGTGTTGTAGTGTTAGATGTATTCCCTTGGGGATTGTTTCCTAGATTAGCTAGTGCAGTCTGGTTCTATTTTCCTTTCCTCTTATTTTTAGAAGTGGGAGGATTATTCGTACTCTGCTATGCATAAAATTGACCCTAGGGGGAGTGGCTGCTACTACGGAGCTTGAGAAGGAATGGGAGACAGAGGTGCTTGTGCTAGAGGAGCTAGAGCACCGGGTTGCAGATACAGATAATAAGGAGGTTGAGAAACATTGTGATAAATAGGTTGGGAAAAAGCATGACCTCGCATCAGAGGATGCGGTTCAGAAAAGATGTGAGGCATTTTGTGTCCTGGATACATGCTGTTGGGAGGGGGAAAAGTGTTGGAGGAGTTGGCCGCTCCTTAAGGGAAACCATAACCCATAGGATCAGGATGAGTGTATGGATGTGAAAGTGATCCAATGATATCGTTGGCGGCATGAGATGCCCCCTATGCATTGGCACCACCAGGTCTAGGGAGATCAGGTAACACTCTACAAACATAACCTGATTGTGCGTATATTAAGTCATATTTCAACACAATTTGGAGGGCTTCTTCCTCAGTCTAAGGAAAGTCAGATGTGAAATATTTACCAATAGAGGGAAAAAGGGATATGAGAAACTAGTACATGTGGACATGGTCTTCGAAATTAGGGGCTCGACCTAGGATTTTCCTTCTATGCCATTCTTGGACATGGTCAGATAGGCGGGTAGCATAGGTTTTATGGAAAGTGATAAAGAGTTCGGTACCAGTGTCATAGTGAAGGGGAAGCTGGAATTAGGACATAAATGCATTTTCAAGAGTCACAAAAGTAGTATGAGAGGTAGTGGCCTAGTCAACATACCACCTGGAAGCTTCTCCAGTAATCATACACTGGAATAATTGAAGACGGACAGAGTCATCGGTGATAGAGTTAGATGAACACCACATGTGGAAAGAACGAACATGGTTAGTAGGATCCTCTCCAAATTTTCCTTCAAACTTAGGGATGTCTGAAGGAAGCTTGGTTGGCATAGCAAGCCAACCTAGATCATGGTGTATGGGGTCATTAATAAACTAGTTGAAATCAGAAAGGCTTAGGCCTGCCATATACGGAAGCAAGCGAGTAGCAGGGATAGTTCCTGCTGTGGCACCACTAGTAGCGTTTCCAGCATTAGGGTCGAGGCCACCATGAGTGTTAGGTCCTAAACCAGACATGATGACGGTGAAAGGTGCAGGAGATTCCGGGATAGAAACAGAAGGGGAACCCAATGAACTAGAATCAAAGTCGAAATGGGGACTCAGGGGAGGATGAACTCGAACCCTACTTGGTCGGGTAAGTCTTCCTAACGAAAACTAAGGATGAAGGCCTTGGAGTCTCTAGGATAAACGCCTTGGGGGCGCAATGATGGGAAAGAGACACATGACCCAATAAAGAAGAGAGGTAAACAAGGGTAGGGAGGTGCATATCAATTGATTATAATGTTTAAGTCTTGGCCTGACGGTGTAAATCATGTGCTTTTCGCTTTAGGTGTGCATGTATGTGATAAGTTTATTAATTTTAACTAAGCCCAGACGTATGTAGATATTGGCGCATAATTAAAATAGTATTAACCAAATCTAGATCCAACATTTATCGAATATTTTATTATTTTTTGTTTGAGGGAAAAGGAATTTGAATTTGGTCAAATCCCCTTTTTTAGAAATAATAAATAATAAATGATTTATTTATTAATTTAATAATGTGGTTAAGTAATAATTAAATAAATAATTATTTATTCAATTATTTATAAATTATTTAGTCGAATTTAACAAGGAATATTATTAAATAACGATTTAAATAATTATTCCTAGAAAATAAGATAAATAGTGATTTATCTAATTAATTTTCTTGTTTTGGGTTAAATATGACCAGGAATATTAATTAAACTGTGGTTTAATTAATTATCCCTAGACGAAAATCAAACAAATAAGGATTTATTTAATTATTCCTCATGGGGTTTCCTGTTTAGACCATAAACAACATAATAAATTATGGGTTATTAAGTTATTTTTCATACTGAAAGCAATACTACTGTGGTAAAATTGGTCTTACATTGTATACTTTAGTCCATCCAATAGTAACAAGTTAGATGACCAAAAATTGGTGTAACACTAGGGAATATCAGGGCGTGTCAAGAAGTGCCAGAGTGTCCAAGGGAGTTCGTATGTGTGCTAACATGTGCCAAATAGTGCCAAGACATGCAAGATGCTAAGGCATGATAGGATATGCAAGGTGCCATGGTATGCCAATATGTGTCAAGGAGTATCAAGGCAAAAAAAGAAGAATAGTGTTAAAATGCAAGGAAATAAACACATAAGAGGGCTAATAAGTCAATAATTTATCTTTTTCAAAAGGGGCATGCTAGGCACACTAATAATAGGTTCCAATACATGCCAAGTTCCAATGTGTTCCAAGTTCTCACGTATGTTAATGCATGCCAAAGTGTTCAAGGGTGTGCTAGGGAATATAAGGCATGCCAACACATGCTAGGAGAGTGGTATGTTATGCTAGGACCTGCCAACATGTGCTTGGGTGTCCTAGTCATGGCAATATGTTATAGGTACAAAGATGTTCCAAGACATGCGAGGTGCCAAGGAATGTTAGTGTGTACCAAAGCATGTTAATATGTGCCAAGAGTGTTGAGGAGCACTAGATCTCTCTCATTAATAGAACTTACAAAGCTTGATTATTTATTAAATAATATAGTTTCTACACACACTAGTGGAACTTTATCTAAAGGGAAATTATTAGATAATAAATGTATTAGAGATTAATCATGTATTGACTCATAGAAAAACAATATTCTCATTACCTGAGAGAAATGATAGACACTAATTAATTCTTAACAAATTGACTGAATCTAACGAATATATGGCCTTCGAAACATAATGAAAAAGAATCCACAATATTGGTCTTAAATTGTTACATTTTGACAAAAAATATAGTAACATGCACAGTGCGTCATCAAAAACTCATTGGAATTATTAATGATGACGAAAATTTTTTGACTGTCACCAAAAGTAACCAAAAAGAGCATTGGTAAGGGTCAATAAAACATCGTCACTAGAACTGTCACCAAAGAGATAATTAGTGACGAGCCTTTAACAACCCTCACCAAAGTGTCACTGAAAATGGCTTTGGTGACAAACCTTAAAGGACTATCACTATATTCACTTACAACAACGTTTTTTTATGGACTGTCACCATATGTGACATTGGTGACAGACCTTAAAGGTTTGTCATAGGCATGACCCTCACCAATTTCCTTTTTCATGTAGTGAATCTGATGTATTTTCCATCCCATATGCGCTAAAAGTGTTATAATTAATCTGATTGAAGAGTACCTTTCTAGTGGAGAAAAATTCTCCTCGTAATCAATTCCCTCCAAGTGAGAGAACCCTTTAGCCACAAATGTTTCCTTATGTTTCTTGACACTCCCATCCATCTGTTGCTTGCTTCACCTTTTAGATCCACCTGGAAACTACAAATGAATTGTCCTCTGGTCTTGGGAAAACTTCATAAGCACTTTTCATGAAAATGGAATCATATTCCTCTACCATTACATCAACCCATATTGGTTGTTGCGCTGCTTCCTTGAATGAGGATGGCTCAGTCTCTAGACTCTCACTCATTAGAGGCATGTAGTCAGTGTTCCGATCTTGTGACCACCTCTTCCTACACTATGATGTGGGTGATCCCACATTATCTCTAGAATCATGCATCAATATGTTAGCCTTTCTAGTGTGCTTACTTCCATATCTGGATGTCTCTGCATGAGTGGGTGTTTCCACTCTTTTCTCCTCAGCTTGTGGTTGCTCCACAATGTTCTAAGGTTCTTCTTTTGGAGTTAAAATCTCCTCATCTAAATGCAACTGAAGCTCCCTCCCAAGGGAACACCTCATGGACTTCCCTTCATCGAACTTCACATCTCTACAAACAAATTTCATCCTGTGAGATGGAAGGTACACCCGAGAGGTAAGAGGTGTATACATGTAGCCCACATATATTCCAAACTCAGTTGTCGATTATAGCTTTTTCCTTTCACCCTTGGAAACATGAAAATAAATTCATGAACCAAAGATATTGAAGTGTGCTACATATGATTTCTTACCTAAAAAATCTTCTTCTAGTGTACTCATCCTGAGAATATGATGAGGACTCCTATTCTGCACATATACTGTTGTGTTGCATGCTTCCACTCACAATTGAAATGGTAGGCCCTGATCATGAAACATTGCATGTGCATCTCCCACAATATTTTTTTTCATCCCTTTAGAAAACCAATTCTGTTGTGGATTATGGAGTGTTATTATCTCGCTTCGAATATCTTCTGATGCACAAAATTTCTTGAATTAATTTGACACATATTCTCCCCCGTTAGCACTCCTGAGTGCCTTCACTTTCCTTCCTGTGTATTTCCCAAAAAGTTCTTCAAATTCACAAAATTTTGAGAATGTCTGGTCTTTCTTCTGCATGAATAAGATTCATCACTTATGTGAGAAAGTATACACAAATATCACATAATACCTGTGATTGGTCATGGAGGGTGTCAAGAATGGTACACACACATCTTGGTGAACTCTTTAAAGGATCGTTTGTGCTCGAATCTCCTTATCATGAAATGTGGCTTTGGTGTACTTATCGAATGTACACCCTTTGCATGTACCTCTCTACTCTAGTGAACCCTTGGGAAGTCCTGTATAAATATGTAGCATGATCTTCAAAGCTCCATGGTGCAAATAGCCAGGTCGCTTAAGCCGTAATTCACTGATGTCTTGGCTTTATACCTTCTTTGATTTTGTCCTCATTAAAACATAGTCTTCTACATCCAATTTGTAGAGGTTCTTCACCTGAAACTCAATCCGCTTCACTTGTCTTGTGGCTATGTGATGAAGGAAATCCTTTCCTTTACTAAATATCACATCATAGCCACTATATTCCAAGATAGCAACTGAAACTAAATTCTTCTTCAGACCCATAACATACATGAGATATTTTGATATTATAGGAGAACAATATTCCCTATGAAAAGTAAAAATACTGATATCAGTCACGCTATACCTTCCATCATCTCCCATCTCGATGTGCATATGGAGGTGCTTCTCCTCCAAGTCCCTAAGAAATTATTTGTTGTCGGTCATATGGAATGAGGCTCTAGTATCGAGATACAACAAACTACTCATCACCAATTTCACCATGCATTTAATGAGGGTGAAATCCAACTCGAATTTCTAAGCTAGTGCTTCACTTACCGCTCCTCCTAAGGCATTCTTTCCGACCTTCTTATGGACACTTTGTGGCATAGTGTCCCAGCTATTGACAGTGAAAACATTCACTCTTTGAGAAGTCCTTATTCTTTCCCATCTTACTGGAATCTACTTTGGATTTCTATATATTCCCTTTCCTTTTATTTTCCTTTCTATTTAAGGACATTTCTCCTCATCATCATGCTTACATGAGGATCCATCTCTGGTGTTCTGCCTTATCTCTTCTTGTACCAAGTCAGACCACAAATACTCTCGCTTTAGTAGCTTCTCCATCCCATTACTGAATCCTGGTAGTTATTCCAACTCTTGGGTAGGCCTAGAAATTCTATTCTAAGCAGATCATCTTTAGCAACTATAAAACCAACACTCCCAAGCTCTCCATTTTCCATCTTGATTTTCTGAACTTTTTCTTTTAGTGCCAGATTCATGTGGCCACTACTGTTCTAAAACACATTTTTCAAGGATTTCCACATTACATATGGAGTCTCCTTCTTGTGGAGGTTCAATATAATATGATCTCGAACCCTTTCCAATAAGATCCTTCTTGCCTTGGCTACATTCTTCTTCCATTATGCTAGATTTTGTGCATCAACAGTTGTTGGTCTCAGAACATTTCTATCAATGTATCCCTTCAACCAATTATCTTCCATGAATTAGGGGAATTTTGAGGTCTAAAATGAGCCTCATAAGGAAATTATAAAATAATAGTGGAAATAATAAAATAAGATTTGATTACATCATCAAATTTTAGAGGAAAAAAAGAAAAAACTACTTTTTCAACTCGTATTTTCAACTTATCTCCCAAACTTTTTACTCACATTTCGGGTGGGAGTACTTGTTGGATGAAAAATTGTATTACTCATCCAAGGAGTACCCATGTTTCATACTTTCAATGGATCTTACTACACGAAAAATGATAAATACATGAAAAACGTGATTGCAATCACATGTTTTCATGTATTTCTCATTTTTCATGTAGCAGGGTCCATCAAAAGTATGCAACATGGGTACTCCTTGGATGAAGAATTAAGTTTTGCATCCAACAACTACTCCAACTCGAAGTTCGAGTAAAATATTTGGGAGATAAGTTGAAAATACGAGTTGAAGAACTAGTTTTGTTATTTTATTATTTTTTAATATTTTTACCTTTTTACTTAAAAAATGGTGAATCATCCCCCGTGGTTGAAATAATCATATTGAATCCTATTGGTTCTTATAAAGCTTATTTTGGGTGTACATTTTTCTTAGGAGGCCCATTTTAGACCTCTAAATTCCCCTAATGAACTAATTCCATTGGGTCCTTCCAAGCAATGCCATTTTAGCTACCCTTAAGGGCATACTCGAACCTTATACCATAGAACACCATCGTGATCCTGATGCTAACTCTAAAGAATATATCTATAAAAAAATAGTTCCTCCTGCAAAGATAATTTCGTATTCTTATTTTCTATAGTGATTTCAACTTCGATACCATGTAGAAATTCCTTGTATATTCAAACTGATAATTGTAATTTACTAAAACAATAGACTTGAATCTACTCTACTCATCCACAAAAAAAATTAAATGATCGTGAAATCACGAAGCATAAAAGATAAAGAATTCAAGCAACACATTACATAATTATTTCCTAGGGAAATACACAACTAAAAACCCTTGTTATATCTATATTGCATTAGTCATAAAATATGAGAAGATTACCATGATTTTCTCAAGCTCGAGCAACCTCTACACTATATATACTTGTCTCACTGCTTCCTATACAAGACTTGGAAAATACTTAACCAATTTTTTGTTTTTTGCTGTCCAAAGTCCCTATTTCCTTGTGTTTTTTCCTTGGGAATTAGCCCCTATTAGTTAGAGAAATTCCTCATCCAAAAATACAAAATTCATCATAAGACTTCCTCTCGCAACGTGCACCACCTGTACAAATTTGGCTGATTATACAACTGATATTTTACTACCCTTGAACTCAAATAACTCAAATATCTTGCATGCATGAGTTATTTATGGCTGATTTATCATTTAACTGGTTAATCACAGAGTACACACCCGATTATGAGACCTTCCGCTAGTTTCTCCAACAATTGGAACTAGTTTAACTGAATTAAACTCAGATAAACTAGATTAATTAATTACAACTCAAAATAAACTCAACCATAGCTCCTAATAATTAGGATACACTCTACATGACTCAAGTTAGACCCTAAACTCGAATTAACTGAACCAAATAAGTGAAACTAACTTAGTTAACTTGTACAAGTTCTCCTGTGATGTGGAATTACAATTTTCTTCTAATTTAGTTCAAGGGAAAGTTAAATTAGAATCTTTCTTGGTGAAATTTTCAACAGAAAACATGTTTTAAAACCGTCCAACACATATAATAGATAGGCAACAACTATTTTGAAATGGAAGATTCAATTCCATCTCTTAATTTGGGGTTTTCCTCCTATCCGAAGATGAATGTAACTACATTAAAGGAAATATGGTTGTGCTAAAAAATGTGTAACTTGGTTCAGTCTTCATACATATGATATGTAATTTTGAGTATTGTATATTGTAAAATGAAATAAAAATTATTACTACTATTTTTGAAGCATGGGTCGCATGGTCAAGATATTTTATTTTAGAGGTCAAGCACCCATTGAGTGCTTCTAGGGATTTTCCTAGGTCAAGAAGTAAAAATATTCATTATCATATGAAAAATACTCCATCGAGCACATTTCAACTTGTAAAAATAATTATTTTTTGTATTTAAAAGTGCTAAAATACCCTCCAAGACCAATTCAGCCTTCCAACTAAGAATTTGGCCTAATTTTGGGTGCTTCGTGCACCTTGGAAGCCTATATATAGGAGGGAGCTCAACCTCCTATGGACAAAATACATTATCTCATCAAGAAACCAAAGAAGAATAGGAAAGAGGCTAGAAAAGTAAGAACAAGGATGAATATCAAGCGGTTGAGTTACTTCTTTCTCTCTCTCTCTCTTCACACATGTGAAGGAAGGAGACTAGGGTTTCTTTTGTTTGTTTAGGGTTTTGCTTCTGCAGGATCAAACTTGGAGAAAGTGTAGAAAGAAGGATGAAGGAAGGTTCATTAGATCATCCTTAAGCCATAGAAGAAGGAGAAATTCAAGTGAAGGTCTCAAGAAGTATCATAAGCCCAAAATAAGATGACACACGTGGAAGAAGTTGTTGTACGGAGGGCCAACAATTTCAAACCTGCAGTGGAGGTTGAAATTTTATTGCTGGGGGTTGAAGGTGTGTTCTTGGAAGAGATTTGACTAGGTTTCATTTGGACATGGAAGCACAACATCAGCAAGGATGGACTTGGTCTTGGTCTAGATGTCTTGGAATTCATCAATTGAAGAATCTATAAGAAGATAAGATATTTGTGGTTTTTCCTCTCAAGTGGAGAGGTTTTGGACCTGACTTGCAACCTATATCATGTGTTCTTGTAAACTATTGTTCTTATTTCTTTGGTAGTTGTTTTATCATGAGAAAAACATAGTAATAAGATAATAACCTAATAAGAAAGAAAAATTAAAAATACATCACAAGCAGTGATCAACTATAAGCGAAATCATCCTAACTATTTTGCTATATATTTCTCAACATGGTTTTAGAGCTAAGGTTGGAAGAGGGCATGATGAAGATCACTACTCATTTGAATAAGTCTCTAAAGAAGTTTTCTATGGTAGTAAGTCATCTCAAGAATGGTGTCAAGGAATTATGGAATCTCCTATTGTCTTTCAAGAGTGATCATTAGGGGAATTTTGAGGTCTAAAATGGGCCTCCTAAGAAAAATGTACAATCAAAATTCACTTTATGAGAACCAATCACATTTTAGGGGATTCCATCATCTCTAATGGTTGAGGTGGCATTGCTTGAGTTAAAGGTACTTACTTTTCACATTCTCAATTGTGGATAAAAAGTCATCGTTAACCATAGTAATTCTCCAAGTACTTTTAAATTCAAAGTAAAGTACTCATAATAAATGTCATTTCACACTTTTTGAATAAAAATATATTATTGTCATTTCATATTTCTTGAAAGAAACAATGCATATCCCTATACATTTATTATATTATATTATATTATGTTATGTTTATATAGTATATTAATTACATGTTATTATACAATTTAAATAATATAAATTTTAATTAATGACATATAATATAATTAAGAATTTATAAATTTATATTTATATTTTATTTTAAATTAGTTAAGTACAAAGGACAAATGCATTAGTTGTTCAATGATAATGACTTTTTCTTGAAAATCTCATTCTTATTTATAGTCACATCAATACAATTTTTTTATTAATTTTATTTTGGTACAACTTTCGAATTGAATTTAACTATAGTTACATGAATCGTAGTGCAAAAAGTGAATTGCAAATTTATAAATGTTATTTTATTGGTTTATCTACTATTTTATTATTTCCTTAGGAGGCCCATTTTAGACCTCAAAATTCCCCTAATGATAACCAAGACATATACAAATGATGAAGGACTATTCACATCACTTATTGGTACATTTGAAGATGAGAATATTTGGGTAATCGACAATGGAGAATCAAAACACATGATTGGTGAGCACAGTAAACTAAAGACCTTATCAAGAGGAAAATATTCTTACTTCGTTGAGCTTGGTGATAAGAAGAGTTATCTCGTAAGAGTAATTGGATCAAACTTGCTGGAGCTAGAAAATAGAGGGAATATTCATCTCAACAACATCATCACAAATATTTTCAAATAATATTTGGTGTTTAACCCTGATGATGGAATCACTTAAGAAGTATGAAACGTTGGGTTATTAAAAAAACTCATTCATATCTCTTCTGAAAACATCCTATTTGTTCTAGGTTTGAAAAATAATATACTTTCTATTTCTTGTCTAGAATATGAGGGAGATAGCTCCACTTTTCTAGATGGAAAAGTACTATGGGATAAAAAATCTAACATAAAAAAAAACAAATATGATTGGGAATCATGAATGGAGACTCTATAGTTTCTTGACTCCTCTCTCTCAAGATTTCGTTCACATTAAAGTAAGTCCATGTGAAATTTGGCATAAAATTTTTGGTCACCTGCACTACAAAATTTTACCAACTCTAAATTCAATGGTGAATGGCATCCTTGAACTCAAGGAGGATCATGAAGGAGTATGAAAAGGATCTGCATTAGGTAAAAATGTGAAGAGACCATTCGGAAGCAGTGCTCCGAGGTCAAAAGAAATTTTGGATAGCATTCATTATGATGTTTGTGTTCCTATGTCTATAAAGTATCTTGGAGGTAATATATATTATGTGAAATTAATTGATGACCATTCAAGGAAAACTTGGGTTTATTTACTTAAATCCAAGGATGAGGTATTAAAAGAATTTCAAGAATTCAAGCCCAAGTAGAGAACCTTACAAAAAGAAGAATAAATATTCTAAGGTTCAACAATGGAACATAATATACTTCAAAGGAAATTGTATCTTTATGTCAGGAGTCTCAGATTAAGGGGGAGTTGATAGTCCCATAAAATACCAAACAAAATGGAGTTCTAGGATGAAATAATTGATCTATTGAGGAAAGTGTAAGAGCCATGCTACACAATCAAGATTTGTCAAAATTTTGTGGGGTGAAGCAACAAATAATTATGTTTATATTCAAAATCGAAGTCCTCACAAATAAGTAGACAATATGATTCCTGAAGAATCATTTATTGAGAAGAAACTAGGCATGGAACATCTCTAAATATTTTGTTTTTTGGTCTATATTCACATACCGAAGGATAAGAGAAAGAAGTTGGATCCTAGAAGCATGAAGAGAATATTTGTTGGCTATAGTGATACTTCAAAGGCATATAGGATATACATAAAGGAAGGAAACCAAATAGAAGCTAGTCGAGATGTGATATTTGATGAAAGTATTGCATTCAAGAAATCAAAATACCTCTCGATGGACTGTGATGATGAAGAAATTTGTATATTTTAGGAATAAGGTACCAGGGATTAAGAAGATTGCAATCATGAATATGAAGGTCCCAGTGAACCTTTGCAACATATGGTCATCCCTGAAAGTATAAAGAGACCTAATTGGTTGAAATCTAATCTTTTAGATGTAGAAGGAAATGGAGCAGCCAAAGGAACATTCAAGGAAAGCAAGAATCCCAAAATATATTTTGGGTTTGCAACCTATATGATGAAACTAATAGAAGAATAACCATCCACATTTGAAGAGGTTGTCAAACATCAAGAATGGAAAGATTCCATGAATGAATAATATCAATCAATAATGAAAAATGGAGTTTGGGAGATCGTACCTAGTCCTGAAGACAAATTTGTTGTAACTTCTAGGTGGATCTACAAGATTAAACATGAAACACATGGAAGTATTGATAACTATAAGGCAATATTTTTGTCTAGGGGCTTCTCTCAACAGGAAGTCATCGATTATGATTAGACATTTGCGCTTACAACAAGGTATAAATTATGTGTTCACTAGTCTCATTGACAGCATTGATGAGTTGGAACATTCATCAAATGGATGTCAAGACTGCATTCTTGAATGAAACTATTGATAAAGAAGTCTATATAGAGCAACCCTTGGGATTTAAAGTCAAATTTAGATAAAATTATGTTTTCAAGTTAAAGAATGAATTTTATGACCTTAAGGAAGCACCAAGGGCATGGTATGAAAGGATGTATGCATACCTACAAATATTTGGATCTCAAAGAGTTATACTGATCTGAATCTCTATATCAAGGTTGTGAAGGATGAGCCCGTAATCAGTCTTTTGTATGTGGATGATTTTCTCATGACAGGTGTGGAAGGTTATATCCAAGAGTGTAAAAAACATCTAGCAAAAGAATTTTACATGAAGGATATAGGGTTGTTGCACTATTATTTGGGGTTGGAAGTTTGTTAGGGACCTAATGAGATTTATCTAGGTCAAGGAAAGTATGTGATCGAGATTTTGAAGAGGTTTAACATGATGGATTGCATACCTATGACAACTACCATGATCACAAACTTGAAGAGGCTAAGAAGTTCTGACTCAGTCCCAGTGGATCCCACAAGGTATATATAATTTATTGGATCATTGATTTACTTGGTGAATATTCTACCAGACATTTGTTTTTCAATGAATATTCTTAGTTAGTTCTAGGTAGAGCCCAAGCATGATCATTGGATAACAACCAAGCATATACTGAAATGTTTGCAAGGAACAATCCACTACTTCTTGAATTATTATAAGAGGAATTATGGCCACTTGATTGGATATATAGATTCCAATTGGGGAGGTAGTGAGCAGGATGGAAGAAGCACTACTGGAGGATGTTTTAGTTTTGGATCCTCCATGGTATCCTAGATGAGAAGAAATCAAGAGTCAATTGCTTTTAATAGTGTTGAGGCTAAATATATTATAGCCTGTGAAGTAAGTAGAGAAGTTGGTTGGTTGAGGAAGCTGATTTCTGACTTGTTTGAAGGATCAATGGACCTCACAATGATACATTTTGGCAACACCAACTATATAATGTTGTTTGAAGACAAAATTTCTCATGGAAAGGCAAAGCATATAAATAAAAAGTATCACTACATTCGAAATCTAGTGTGGGATGGTGTGTTGCAGCTACGGTATATCTCCACTGATGAAAAGGTAGTTGCTAGATTGAAAAAATATATTCCTAATAAGAAGCTTGTGTACTTAAGAGACAAGCTTGGACTAGTCGATATATCCTCCCTAGTTGAGAGGAAGAGATAGACACGCCATTCTTATCTTCACTTTGGGAAGAAAAAAAGGAGGATTAGGTAAGAATTTGGAATCTGATGCTCTTTGAGGATGATGTAGGGAATCCAAGGTAGGGGTAGTTGTAAATGACCTATATTCTTTGAGGAATCACAATCCTAGATAAGAATAGTCCTAAAAGGACATACTCTGTGAACACCCGGTGGGATATGTCCCTTTAGAGATAATGGTGATGGTGTTTATCAGTCATAGGTCTCACCAAAATTGTGCTCTGATCTTGTGGAGAGATAGGTTTGTTAGGCAAGGCCTCACTATGTGACAATTTTGATTGTTATGATGCTAAACATATGGTTTACCAATCTGACTCTTCTTATGAGATCTATTCATACTGAGAATGTCCATGTATCATTTCTGAATACCTCCTTATTTAAGAGGGAGTGTTGAAAAATGTGTAATTAGTTTTGGTATTCATAAATATGAAATGTAATTTTTAGTCTTATATATTGTAAAATGGAAGAAAAAAAATATTTTTATTTTTGAATCATGGGTTTCATGTTCAAGGTATTTTATTTTAGAGGTTGAGCACCCATTGAGTGCTTCTAGGGCTTGTCCTAGGTCAATAACTCAAAAGAGTCATTATAGTATGATGAAGACACCATCGGGCACATTCTGATTGTAAAAATAATTGCTTTTTGTATTTTTAAAGTGTTAAAATACCCTCCAAGGCGAAGTCGACTTTCCAGCTAAGAAGTCGGCCTAATTTGGGGTACTTCATCCACCTTGGAAGCCTATATATAGGAGGGAACTCAACCTCCTATGGAAACAATGCATTCTTTCATCAAGCAAGTGAAGGAGAATAAGAAATAGGCTAGCGAAGGAAGAAGAATGATGAAGATCCAGTGATTGGCTTATTTCTCTCTCTCTCTCTCTCTCTCTCTCTCTCTCTCTTCACATGTGCGAACAAAGGAGACTAGGGTTTTTGCTACTGGGTTAGGGTTTTTCTGCTGCAGGATCGAACTTGGAGAAAGTGTAGAAAGAAGGACGAAGGAAGGCTCATTGGGTCATACGTAAGCCCTAGAAGAAGGAGAAATTCAATCAAAGGTCTCAATAAATATTGGAAGTAGTTGTTGTTATGAGGGCTGAAAATTTCAGACCTATAGTAGAGGCCAAAATTCTATTGTTGAGGGTCAAAGTTGTGATGCTGGAAGAGGTTTGACTGGGTTTGACTTGGAAAAAGGAATAAAAAAATCAGTAAGGTTGGAATTGGTCTTGGAAGGGTCTTGGTCTTGGTCTAGAGGTCTTGGAATTTGTCAACTAAAGAATCTATAAGTGAGAAGATATTTGTGGGTTTTCCTCTCAAGTGGAGAGGTTTTGGCCCTGGTTTGTAGCGTATATCATGTGTTCTTATGTACTGTTGATATTCTTGTTTTGGTAACTGTTTGATGATTATAAAAATATAATAATAAGATAAGAACCTAATAAGTAAGAAAAAGTAAAAAGACATCACAAGTAGTTATCAAGTATAAGAGAAATCATCCTAACTATTTCCCTATATATTTCTCAACAGGTTGATTGCTAATTTGAGTGGCCTTTGGCCTATATTAATTTTATTTTAGAATGGAACTCTATTGATTGAGTAAAAGATGCTCCTATTAGTATTTTCTACTGTAGAAATAATTATTATGCTTTTCTTTTTGAAAAAAAGTGAGGATAAGAATCACATCTACATATTTTGACCTTATTTCATGGGCACTAGAGGAATGTTTCTCATCCACTAGTGTTTAGATTTCAATACCATGATGGAAGTTTCTTCTGTAGCAATGTCAATTAGATTATCATATATCTCCCTTCTTTGATCGGGTGAATCCATTTTCAAGGCTATAGGAGATAAATTGGGTTGATTTATTTCACAGAGAGGTGCCCTACAACTTGATATAAGGCAGTTCTGTAGGAGTAATGTAATTATGTAAACATTTTTCTAAATGCTAGGGAAAATATATATGAAAAGATACAACAAAAAGAAACAAAACAAAATTAAATGTCATCTTCATATGTTTTTTGCGTTGAGAGTTGCTCTATAGCTCAATATGAAGAAGATGTTGTCATATAACATTAATCTTAAAATAATAAATTAATATTTGTTTTAACAGATTAAAAAATAGTAATAACAAAAAATAATATTGGTTATAAATAAAATAATTCAATTCCACTTTAATTTTATTGAAAATATTTTTTTTTTAGTATGACGAGTATGTGTAATTTCTTCAGTACTTAATATGGAGTCCTTAATTGGCATGCTTAAGTAATTTTATTCATATTACATGATGTATAATTCATTTGGAGTCCATAGTTGGCATGCTTAATTAATTTTATTCATTTTACATCATGTGTAATTCATTTTGTGTTAAGTTGACATGTAATATTTAAAACAAAAATATATTAATAAAAAAAATATTTTTGCGTGAAACATAAATAAAATATTTCATTTTCCATATTAAATAACATAATTTTTGACCAATTTTATATAGAGAAAAATAAAGTAATTTAAATTGAAAAAAATATTCTATTTTCATTTCTATTTCAAGAGAGATGTGTAATTTATTCTATATATGTGATTAAAATATAACATTTAAAAATTTTTAATAACAAAAAAAGGTTTAATGTGAGTTATAAATCAAATATTTCAATGTGCATGTTGAATAAAAGATTTAAACATCAAATCAAGAAGGAACCAAAGAATTCTTATTCCATTAATCAATATTTTCTTATTCAACACATAAGATTTGTTTAATATAGCGTTCGTGTGTATCTATATATATATATATATATATATATATATATATATATATATATATATATATATATATATATATATATATATATCCAAAAATGAGAGGCATATATCAACATTTTAATTTAGAGAATGTGAACCATCAATAAAATTTCAATGTATACTAAATATATATTATGTAAATTAAGTGAATATATAATTTTTATTATAGTTAAAACATTTTATCAGTGTGTTTCTCAAAACCAACACATATACATGTTAACTCCACCTCTACCAAAAGTCGAAAGGAATCAAATATCTCGAGGTGCAAACCTTTTATCAAGTTTTGCACTAAAAAAGAGGTTTGCATCTTGACAGATTTCATCCCTCTTGACACTTGATAGATCTAGAGTTAAGATGGATTAATGCTGGTTTCTAGTGATATGGACAAGGAGAATAACTTTTGTACCAAAATGTGCATTGTAATCGATTTTTCAAAAGACCTTCCAAAGGTGATTAAGATTAACTTGAATGGTTAGTCCCATCTTTAGGCCTAGGATTATGAACATGTTCCCTTTAAATGCAATTTTTGTCATAAATATGGGCACTTAACAAAAATATGTTGTAGCACTCAAACTTCTCAAGTTTCTTCCCATCGTCAACCATCTTTTCATAGTAATAATGAGCAAGGGGCATTCAAATTGGTTACAAGGAAACACAAGAAGCATTGGACTAAGAATTCACATGCTAGTTAGCCTGAATCTCATTAGTATCCTCCCTCTAGTAATATATATGAAGTTTTAAAGTCCTTAGAAATAGAAATAATGGGTGATGAGGCTTAGGTTGATCAGTCCCACATCAAGTGTCTCTAAAGAATACTAATTCATCCATTGAGAAAAAATCCCTCTTAAAAAAAAAAGAAAAGAAATTAGAATAAAGTATGAAGAGCAAATCAAACCCCCTCTTCTTCTTCCCATCCAGATGTGCTAAAACATAATTCATGTTCTTCCTATCCTTTAACAAGAAATATTGAAGTAAGAAAACCCAGGCATTTTCTGTTAGTGAATTTTTGCAACTCTTTGCATAGGACACCTCTCGTATACGTCAAATGTCATTGAAGAGGATGAGCTAGAAAAGACACATGACCCACTTCGGTAAACATAAATTTTACCAAATTAGGAAATCCAAAATTAAATATTCGTAAAGCATAAATTCTTTGTATATCAATTGTTGGCAACCTGTATTTGAAGTACATTAAACCTTTGTTATGGGCTTGATTTAGCAATTGTCAACCTACAATATTAGGCTGATGAAGGTCAGTCCAATCAATGCAACATTTTTCGTCGTGAATTGTGAAACAATAACTGCTCATCCCTTAATTATGAAATGTTAACTACTGACTAAAACAATTGCATATAGTTGACATTAATCTCACGACAATACCTGTGATCTCCATAAGTGATGATCTCTGTGCCAACAAAGGGAGGAAATATAGATTGGCATGGTAAAATCCTTTCAATTACCTCAACTCTCACGTTACCTCAAGCTACAGGAACAATGGGGCTGATTAAATTTCATTATTCAAATACTTTTTTTTTAACTTGTAACGCCCAGGTGGAAAGCACTCCCATAAACTACAACCATAGATCTGATAATCAGACGAAGCATATTCAACGGTTAGGTGATTTAAAAATAATAATAATAATTTTTACTAATTGATTTAAAAATAATAATAATAATTATTTAAATAATATAGTTGATTTAAAAATAATAATAATAATAATAACTTTTACATTCACGTTATGCACTTAATTAAAGTATGATATGAAACTTGATACATTGTTTTATAGTTATTTGAGAGTTTAGTTATGAGGTTTAAATTTTAATTTTAATTTTAATTTGATATGAAAAACAGATAATAAAAATATTGAATTTAAAAAAAATATTTATATATTTAATTAAAATTTATCAAAAATATTTAATTAAAATTCATTAATCTAATTTAATAAACTAAAAATGTAAATATTCAATCTAATACGCAATTATAACCATTATTACAAGAGCGCTCCTTTCCACTTATATCTTATTCATTATTCTCCAAGAAAAAACTTCCTAGGTTTGGATTGCATGGGTTCCACTTAACTAACTACCCAACTCACTGTACTTTGACCATGAACCAACAAGTTTCCAGTGTGGAAACAATTGCTCTCCACTGAAGAGGGTAAAGATACTTTGACCGGACAAAACTCGCATCCCACCAACCAAATTATTAGGGTGGAGTTGTACCAAATAACCCGAAGCTCCGACCATGCGAAAATGGAGGGGGCTTTCTAATCCATCACAGCAGTCAACTCAACTCAACTCAATTCCCTGCCTGCTATTAGGTCCGCAGAAGTAAAAGACTCGGACATTGAGAATGCTTTCTAAATATTTGAGGGCCACCTGCAATTTGAAAGGCTTTATGATGCCCAGATTCTAAATTGAAAAGATCCATTTTAAGACTCTTCAATAAGTCAGTGCAGGTTCCTTCGGGTTTTGACCAAGAGTGGATAAAGACCCCAATTCTTCACAACGAAAAGGGTTTCGGCTACAGCTACAGCCTACAACTACATAGTCTTCATCGTTTCAACAACCAATAATTTTGTCTGAGACTTGACTTTCTGACCCATAATTACGAGAAATTCAGAGGAGAAGAGCTGAAATATATAAAGGTGATTATGGAATTGGGTTGGATTCAACGCAGAATCATTATCACGTGAGAATAATCTAGATTAATGCAGAAATAGATTTAGTTTTGAGTTGTTGAACGAGAGATTTTATTTAGAGTTTAGTTCCACCTATTTAGGTTTGTTTCCTACAATTCAGGAGATTAGATGAGTGCACTGTGCTATATAAATGTAATGTAATGGTGAAGTTGAAATCAATTTTAGTGTGTGAGCCTTGTCTCACAATTTGCTGTGTTGTGCGTTGGTTTAATTTAATTTGGTATCAGAGCGATAATTATTTTAAAGGCTGTAATCGCTGAGTGGTAATTAGCATTGATTCCAGACTCACGTGGAGCTGCTCGCCATTGATCTGCTTGTTTGTTGTGCGATCAACCTCCTGAGACAACGAACCAAAGTGATAGCCAATCGTGACAAGAGCTGAGAAACGAGTTTTTTTTTTCTTGCAGAAAGCAGTTTTCTTATTACGACTTTGCCAACGTGAGAGAATATTTGGGTATTGGAGTGAGCTGTTGCTCATGGTCTGCTTTTGACACCCTTAACAACACCACCCCTCGGATTTGCCTCGAATTTTCTATTTGTGCATCACATCCATCTGCGCATCACATCCACTGTGCATCACATCCACTACTTTCTTGGCCGACGCAGTGTGAGGTAGGCATAACGCTGCTGGAAGGTATCGGAGCTCTGTTAGTCACTTGAGAAGCTTGTCACGGTTGCTGTTCGAGCTAGCACGTGGAGCTCGCAGTTATATATACCTGCTCTGTCCTCAATTTTTTTCACTTGTTAAGTTTTTTTGGGTGCAGATTCTTACCATGCTGCCCTTATCGAGCTCTCATCGAGCTCTCTATATCATTGTCTAAGGATTCATACATCATGTTTATTTGCGCTAGTGTCATTCAGATTTTCGTGCATAATTAGTTATGCATTGTGCAGTGCAAATTTTATTATTTTATCCATTGTTTAAGTTTTGAATGTTTGCCAGCATCGACTTCTGAGTAGCACTGTTAAAGCCAACCCTGTCATTCTTTGTGAGGCTCCTCTGAAGAAGCGTATAGTTCAAATTTGGTGCAAGATCATTGCAGTGAATTAATTTCCTACAAATTAAATTTGATCATTGATGTTGAAATGGCTAATCCTCTTGCCGATTCATATTTAAATGAATCCACAAAACTTGATGGTGAAAATTATGTAAATTGGAAGTTTAAGCTGGTCACAATTCTCGAGGCATACAATCTCTGGACGATTGTCAAAGGTGACGAACCTAAGCCTACTGCTGCTGCTGAAATCCCAGATTGGGATAAACAAGAAATGAAAGCGAAAGTGCTGCTACACATGTCTGTGAAGGACAATATTATTCCTCACATTCGGGACTGTCAATCTTCAAAGGCGACATGGGACACTCTCAAAGTTTGTATGAAACTACTAATGAAAATTGCATTTTATTTTTAAAAACAAAGCTACTATCTATCAAAATGGAAGCCAATGAGAGCATTAGCAACTTTGTTTCTAGAATTAAAGACTTACGTGATAAGCTTGGTGATATTGGTGGAAAAGTGTCTAGTAGCGATTTAGTAATTGTTGCTTTGAAGGGTTTAGTCCAAGACTATAAAGTCCTTATTTCAGCACTCTCAGCTAGACCAATGCCTCCGGCATTTGATGAATTGGCTAGAATTCTTCTTCAAGAAGAAGAGAGAATGAAAATTTTTGAACTAGAGTCAAATGGTTCTGATTTGGCTTTGACTGCAAGAGGTAAAAGATCATTCCGAGGGAGACCATGGGACAGGAATAGAGGTCGTTTTCAAGCAAAGAAGAAAGGTATGACACCTCCTGATTCTTATGTTAAGAGAAACATTGAATGCGATTATTGTGGAAAGCCTGGACATCTAGCTAAATATTGCTATAGAAGAAAGAATCATGAATCAAATCAAAGACACAGAAGGCATAATGGAAATTTCATAAACAGAGACACTTCATTTACTAATGGATTTAAAAATCTTAAGTTGTTTCTTTCTGATGCTGCATTGTCTGCTGAAATTGATGATGAGAATGCTTGGTTCATAGATTCTGGTGCATCGACACATATGACTTGTAACAAAGAATGGTATGATAAATATTATGACAAAATTGATGGCACAAACATTTACCTAGGAGATAACAGGTCACTTAAAGTCCAAGGCTATGGCATAATAAATGTGTACTTACCTAATGGAAAAATGAGACAGATTCATGATGTGATGTATGTACCTACTCTTAAAAAGAATTTGATATATGTTTCCACTATCACTGATAATCATTTAAAAGTGGAATTTGGAAAATTGGGGTGTATTGTGAAAGATGTTCAGGACCACTACAGGGTTGTTTCCACAGGTACCAGGGTTGGAGGATTTTGGATGTGACGATGAAGCGTCATGTTGCATTGACATCCAAAGAGACATCGACAACAGAGTTATGGCATCACAGGTATGGGCACCTAAATTACAATGATTTATCGTTGTTGCAGAGAAAATCAATGGTTGAAGGTCTTCCTGTTATGAAGTGTGAACATTTACCATGTGAGGCTTGTGCACTTGGTAAGCAGCATATAGAAGAGTTTTCCATCCATACTGAGAAACGACAATATGATATACTTGAATTAATTCACACTGATGTATGTGGATCTATGCAAACTAGGTCTCTTGGTGGTGCTTCCTACTTTGTTATTTTTATTGATGATAGATCTAGGTATACCTGGGTCTATTTCATTCGAAGGAAAAGTGATATATTTGAATATTTTAAAGAGTTCAGAACTATGATTGAAAAACAAATAGGTAAGTACATTAAAATACTCAGATCTGATCAAGGGGGTGAATATAAGTCAGGCGCATTTAACAACTATTGTAAATTTCATGAAATCCAAAAATAGTTCACAGTACCTCATACCCCTCAGCAAAATGGTGTTGCTGAAAGATGGAATAGAACACTAGTGGAGTGTGCTTGCAGTATGCTTCAAGGTACAAACATTTCTAATGTTTTCTGGGAAGAAGCCATTAATACTGTTGTTTATTTGTATAATCGAAGTCCCACTAAGCAATTAGCTTTTCAAACACCTTTTGAGATTCTTCTTGGTTCTAAACCTGATGTCAGTCATTTAAGAGTCTTTGGATGTACTGCCTTTGCACATATTCCTAAGGCTAACATAAAAAATCATGATGCAAAGTCAATCAAGTGTGTTTTTATTGGGTATTGTACAGATCATAAAGCATATAAATTGTTTGATCCAAGTTCACATAAACTGTTTGCAAGTCGAGATGTGGTGTTTCATGAGCATACTAATAAAAGTGATGCAAAGAATGATGCATGGCATATATCTAATGATGATCATGTCAAACTTGATACTTTGGTTAAACAGGAGCAGGAATAGGTGTAGGTACAGGTTCAAGATCAGAATGAGAGCAGTATGAGCACATCCAGCAACAGTGATTCATCACAAGAGGAAGATTCACCTCAAAGTCGAAGAGTCATGGATGGAACTCCAACAGGTATTGTAGCACCAAGAAGGTTAACCCGACAAACCCATCTTCTTGCAAGGTATAGAGATTATGCCTTGATGTCTAATATCATGAATGTTGTAGAACCAATTGATTATGAACAAGATAAAGAGCATGAACATTGGAGAAATGCTATGAATGATGAATATGCCTCTCTTATGAAAAATCAAACATGGGAATTAGTTGAACTCCCTGAAAACAAAGTTCCAATTGGAAGAAAATGGTTGTATAAATCTAAATTTAAAGAAGATGGTAGCATTGATAAATTTAAGGCAAGATTAGTTGCAAAAGGATATGCTCAACAAGAGGGAATTGATTATGATGATACTTTTGCACCAGTAGCTAAATTGAATACAATTAGATTACTGATTTCCTTAGCTACAAAACATAACTGGAATATACATCAATTGGATGTCAAATCTACTTTTCTGAATGGTGATTTAAAGGAAGAAGTTTATTTGGTTCAACCTGAAGGGTTTGTCAAACAGGGACAGGAGCATCTAGTCTGCAGGTTAAGAAAAGCCTTATATGGTTTGAAACAGGCGCCGAGATCATGGTATGTAAAGATTGATACCTTCTTTGTTCAGAATGGGTTTGTGAAAAGAAAAAATGATCCTAACCTATATATTAAGAAAAATGAAGAAGGAAATGTTGCTTTAATATCTTTGTATGTGGATGATCTCATTATCACAGGTAGTGCTTACAAGTTAATTGAAGAAATTAAAATTCAGTTGTCACAGGAATTTGAAATGAAAGATTTGGGTGAATTGCATTACTGTTTAGGAATTGAGGTATGGAGAGAGCCTAGTAAAACATTGATCACTCAAAGAAAATACACAAAGGAAATTCTTAGAAATTTCAATATGAGTGATTGCAAAGCTATGTCAACTCCCTTAGAACAGAACACAAATTTGTATAGAGAAGATGGAACTAAAGAGGCCGATGGAACATTATATCGTCAGTTGGTGGGAAGTCTGAACTATCTCACCACTACCAGACCAAACATTGCATACTCAGTCAACATCCTTAGTCAATTTATGGCTAAGCCTTCAGGAAATCACTGGAATGCTGCAAAGAAAGTTCTTCGATACTTAAAAGGAACAGTCAATTTAGGTATTATGTATACTGATGAATCTGATGTTGCACTGACAGGTTTTTCTGATTCAGATTGGGCAGGAAATCCTGATGACAGACGATCTACCTCTGGCTATGCATTTCACATAGGATCATGGGTTGTGTCATGGAGTAGTAAGAAATAACCAACTATTTCTTTATCATCAACAGAATCTGAGTACAAAGCTTTGACCAATGCCACCTATGAAGCTATTTGGTTGCGGAGAATTCTTGCAGATCTTGAAGAATCATCCTCCATTGACCAAAACATTAAAGAAATTTAAATATCAAAACCTTACTTATATAAACAAAGGAATATAAGTGACTTCTGCAACAGGTTAACAAAGATCTTGGGTTACGGACCCATCATTCTTCCGCTGCCCCAATTTGATGGTATATATATATATATATATATATATATATATATATATAACATAACAATGATTAAACTAACTTTAAAATCCACTAGTCATTAAGATCCGAAACCAAATAAGTCTCGTTAAATCCTCAACATAAAAACTCCCAGATAAACTAACCTGTATTGGGAGCAGGGTTGTATTTGTCATTTTGAAGAGTGTTCCATGCACCATTAGTCATCAGTGTTAAGAATGATAACATCGTGGGATAAACAGTGTTTAATCTTCTTTATTTCTGTTTTTTTTTAAGTTAAATTTGGTTTTAAATTTGATTGAAATTTGGATGAAAGTGAAATAACCATTTATGTGGAAAAAAACTTTATTTTAAAAGTTTTATCAAATAACTTAAATTATTAATTATATATATATATAGAGCTTTGATAGGTTAGAAAAATGAAAATCATTCGCAATGGACAAATTTAGTTGTGGCTTTCCATATCAACTCCATGTTTCCATATCAACTCCATGTTTTAGAGATTTTTTTTGATTGTTGCATATTTTTATATAAAAGCATAGTTTCATATTATTATTTTTTTGTTTGTTGCATATATTTATATAAAAAAAAGTTTCATATTATGATTGTCTTTTATAGGTGGGTTGAATTTTAGTAGTTATATAGTGGATTTAAAACAAACATCTGAACATGGTTTGGGATTTCATATTGTTCAAGAACATATTTTTATGATGATAAGCAATAGGATAATTGTTTTACATGAGGATGATTATCATATTTGCAAAGATTCAATTTTCGTTTTGGCTTTGCAATAGGGTGGAGTGGAGGGCCCTAGTGGGATGCCTTTGAGAGAAGCAACCAAAAAAACAAATCTTTTTTTTTCTTTCTAGTGCTTATAGAGTGAAGCAAGTTGAGGATAAATTGATGCTCGACAAATAAATGTGAGATATCTTTGTGTTTTAAAAGTATTTTTATTGTGCAGCTCTATAATCATGTAGATTATCTAGAATGTTTGAAGAGGGTTCATGGCTTTGGGGAATTATGAGACTATACCCATTGGTTCCTAAATTTTGATTTTAACACTACTCTGATTAATAGAATTCTAGTTTGGGTTTCTCTTCCCAATTTTCCATTATGTTTATCATATTTAACAGTTTTAAGGATATTGAAAATATTTTAGACACATAAAATTAGATTTTGATAGAGTTGTAGCAGGATTATGTACATATATATGTATCTCTATTGGGATAGGTCTTAGTAAGGGTCTTCTAGGAAAAATGAATTTTAATAAGGGTATTCCAGGATAAAAAAAAATTTAATCAACACAAGTCTTGGATTATGAAAACGCAACGTTCAAGTGCAAGACCTATCATCTTATAAGACATTTGAAAGCTATTTACTCCATCCTAGAGCTCATCCTCCTAGGAAAACAAGGACAAAAAAAAAGGGTAAATTGATGATATTTTAAGAGAAATCAAGTTCAAATATTGACATTGATCACAATGACATATATCAACTACAAAACACTAACATTGATTAGAATAAGGTAAATCAACAATCAAATATAGAACACATCGATATATGGATTCCTTCATTAAGAGATGGCATTGTAGTTGAAGCCCCTTGATTTCCTTTTAAGAATCCCAATCTCCCATCTATTGACTAAGAGTTAGTTACCTATAGTGACTCCTACAACATTGAGGTGGCAATAAGTTAAAAAGAAGGCAACAAAAAAAGTCACTATTGAAAATTACTTTTTTAAGGGTAAAAAATCACATACATATATTAATGATGTGTTGTAATTTTCGTAAGTGCAATATGTGCCTAGAATATTATGAGTGTAAAATGTACCTCTATTTTCTTTACTTTTTTACATTTTTGAGTACTTGAAGAATGTAATTTTCATTTTATAATAAAATAAGATTTATGATTTTTTTCCTTGTGGAAAAGGTGGTGTTAAAGGTTTAAGAACAAGCTACCTCCTCATATTGCACCAAACCTTACTTGAATACTCTACACTTGTTCAACAATCTATGGCCTTATATTGATGCATATTAGTGAACTATTAACTCAAAGAACATGTTTTTTCTATTTAGGCTTTGATTACAAATATAAGTGTTCAAAGATAGTTATTTGAAAGTAAGACAATTTATTTCATCAACAAAGTTCAACTCTTGTTCTTATATTTATGATTCTAAATGAGTCAATACTTGTTCTTATATATATGATTCTAAATGAGTCAATTGCAAGTATGCTTCAACTTGGTGGTTGTAATTTGAGTATATTTATCCAACACTCGAGTGAGAAAGAAGACAATTTCCATGTATAGAAAATATTAGCAATCCTTCTTTATAATACTAAAAAAGGAATTTAAGTTTAATTAATTCGTAGGTGCAAGAAAAAACATCTTTTAAGATTTTACCTTTTTGGTTTTCCTTTAACAAATTAACTATGAATAGTAATCACATTTTAAAAAATTGTCTAACATATGAAAAATAAACACTTTAAATGGAAAATTCATATAAATTAATTTGTAATATTTCTTGTAAAAAAATGTTGGAAAATTGAAATTTACTATAAAATGGCAATCACATTTTAAAAAAACAATTACAAGGAAAATTAGATACTAAAAATTTAGTATTTGATCTGAAATTGGAAGAGAACTTCCCCTTCCTAAAAATGATCATCCTTTGATGCTTTGCAAGGAAAAATGGGTCTTATGACAAGACATGTTTTTATGGTCTCTTTAAAGACTATGAGTTAGATTTTCATGTAAACATAAACCAAGCAACATATCATCATTTATCTCATATAGGAATTCATGAAGAGAAACAACACAAATTTGGTGACAAAGTTCACCCCTCCTGGGCTATATCTCTGGGACTGATAACACAGCTAGACTGCTCATATATTCAGTGAAAAAGAGTACATAAGTTTGCTGAAAATATGAGTGGCTAGTTTCCCCTTCAAGGAAACATTCTCTTACAAATAACTCTCACTTTAAAAAGCATGACAACCTATAGTCAACCATAACATAATCAACAAGAAAAGGGTTCTCCTGTATAGACCATGTACTCCAACTAAAAATTAGCATACAATTCTATCAATTCCACATTGAAGTAAAAAAAGAGAGCTTTCCTCACAATAACATAATGATAAAATACAACATGAGATTCACCCTACAAGTCACAATTGTTGCAGTAAACATATGAAGACTAGAAAACCCCTACAAGGTCTTCTTGATGCTCAAAAGCCTTCAAAAAATGCTCCAAAACACTGATTGATCCTAGCACCCATAGACTCAAACCTGCAAAAAATCTCTTTAAAAATGATCCAAACAACAAACAAAGGTCTCTATTGGATCCAAAATGTCCAAAAAAACATATTTGGACACTTATTGAGCTCCAAAAGGCCAAAAAATCATCCCATTATGGCTCCAACACCATTCTTGCCAAGTTCTTATATTCTTCGTCCTAAAAATTGGATAAACTATCCAACAGAGCTACAAATTTGCCCTATTTTCCGCTTGAGAGGCAATAATTTCGCCCGTCGAAGGTGTAATTTTTTGGACACTTTAAATTTCTAATAACCCTTATGAGTGGAAAAAATGTGGCCACATGGGGCCATACGACCGAGGGTCAGGGCTAATCGCCCACCCTCGCTAGGCTAGGCCCTTAATTGTTAGGTTGTTGGTCTCATCGACTCAATATGGTTGGGGGCCAGGGCTAACTGTCTACCCCATCATCGAAGCCCTTTCCATCTCGACACCTAGTCCTGTGTGAGGCCATATGGCCTGAGCCCAAAGTTATATCTCTGCTCCCTCCACCAAGGTCACATGTAGGTCATTATGACTAGGATTAGGCTTGGTCCCAAGCTCCCTTCATTGTTGGCACTCCTCGAACTTCCGCTTATGGTCATGTGGGAGTAGTGTGGCCAAGGGTTGGGGCTAGTCCCCGAGCCCCACACCTTTGCATCATGGTCATGCGGTAACGCAGGTGACTAGGGGCCAGGGCTGACCGCCCATCCCCTCCTCCAAATATGCACCAATATAAAATTTAAATAGTGTTGAAGCCCTTAGAGGTTAAGAACCACCCTCATGGCGCAGTGGTAAGGCGATTGACTTGGTCGAGGGAGGTCATGTGTTCGAACGCAATTGAGGCTATTTGACCCTTACCAAAATTTTAACCAACCACAACGTGCCACGTTGTGGCCTTTGTTTGGGCCACATGGCATCCCCTTATTAGACCACCACAAAAAAGACCAAAAAAATGCACCAATTTGCACCTATATGAGGCTTCCACTTGGTAAGCCCTCATTGGTTCATGTGTGCATAGTAGACCTTCTGACATTAGTGTACAATTTGGTTAAAGTTGGTCCCAAGCCCCCTTCGTTGTTGGTGCTCCTCGGACTTCTGCCTATGGTCATGTGGGAGTATTGTGACCAAGGGTCAGGGTTGGTCCCCGAGCCCCACACCTTTGTGTTATAGTCATGTGGTAACACAAGTGACCAGGGGCTAGGGCTAACCGCCCAACCCCTCCTCCAAAATATGTGCCAATATAAAGTTTAAATAGCATTGAAGCACTTATAAATTAAGAACCACTCTCATGGTGCATTGGTAAGGTGGTTGACTTGGTCGAGGGAGGTCATGTTTTAGAGCCCAATTGAGGTTGTTTGAACCTTACCAAAATTTTAACCATCCACTAGGTGCCACATGGAAGCCTCTGGTTGGGCCACGTGGAAACCCCTCATTAGACCACCACAAAAAAAACAATAAAAATGCACCAATTCGCATATGTACGAGGCTACCACTTGGTAATCCCTCATTCGTTCATACACGCAATGTAGACCTTATGACATTAGTGGTACAAGCACCCAGTAAGCAACCCTGCAAATTTTTTAGTTGTTGAGCCAAATAATGAGAACATCATAACTTTGTCATGCGACATTGGATTGAGGAAAAACAAGTGTCGTTGGAATCAGAACAACAAACACTTAGACTTGACACTAGTTTCGAAAGATTCTGGGCACTTTAATTTTTAAGCTAAATTTTGATCATCAAATCATACCTCCCAATAGGAACTTTTGTACTCCAAAATTAGCTTATCCTAGTAAATAAAATGAGGTTGAAACTCAAAAATTTCCCAAAAACTAAATATTTAATGCTTTGTTTTGAATTGGTTCCTTCAACCTCCAATCAAGGTACTCCACCTAGCCTCTGCGTGAATACCTCACCATCGTGTCAAGAATCGAGGCACAATTCTTATCGTTATACAAGAACAAAAGCATTGATGGTTGGAATATGAACATTATCTTTAAACCCATATTTCGCGTCTCAAACAACTTCATCTTGAAGTTCTATGTTGAAGACAAACTTGACTTTCCATCTTGGAAACTAGAAGCAATTCAATGCTTGCCATGCACTGATTCAAACTTTGCTTTATTATCCTCCAACTATGCCTGTACACAAAAGTACACTGGTTGCAAAATTCAATGACAAATTAGTTTTTTTCACAAAACGTAGTCATTTCTTGTACAAAATTTAACAAATATTCTATTCACAACAAGCTTCATCTTTAACACTTGTATCAATGAGTACATGAAAAACTTGGATGACAAACATTTTACATCCCAAAAGTCCTAAAAATTTTTGACTCATAAACAAGCCAACATAGCATAACATGTCAATGAAAAACATACTTGTTCAAAATAGTGATTATTATTTTTCACTTTACAAAGTACACAAAAAGAGTTAACAACAACAACAAGCATTTAAAATTTACAAAGCAACAAACTATACAAATAATCTACCTAATCTTTGCGTCTCCTAGGATTATGGGTTCTCTTTTTGCATCTATTCTACTTTGAAGGTTTCCTTAGGAACAATGTGAGTCCTATTTGGCAACTATTTCTTTCCTTGCATTGGTTTTCATAACCTCTTTATCCTTCTTGGGCGAAGTTTTGGATGAATTTTCCAACATCTTTCATTCCCATGCCCATGCATGTTGCAATGGGTTTAAAAGTACTTTCACTTGCCCACTGACAAGGAAGACTTCAAATGGGAAGGAGATTCATCATGTTTGATTCCAAGAATTTGATCCATTCTTTTTACAATCGCCATGCATTTCTCACAAATAACCACACAATGGTCAACTACACCACAAAAATTTCAAGTCTACATGTCCCACAAATAGTCAAAATTACCAGCATTTGAAAAATTCCCATGAGATTTATAATTGTCCCTGGGGCTATAACTTTGAAAAAGTACACTAGATGATGACATGCAAGGTACTTTGAATCATTCATCTCTCTTAGGATACAAATTGAGATTATCACCACCATCTTGGTGTGACAACATCCTCTGATGATTGTTTCGCCTCAAACAATTTAGAGCATTCTCCAAAATATATTTTACCATATCCCAATCCTTGATATCTTGGTCTCTCTTCCATCATGATAGGATTTTTGATCCCTTGGCCATTGATTCTGAGGCCTCCTCTTTCATAACCCATCCAAGCTAGTTGCTTCATACCAATTCCTCTAGTATGTTGTTAAAATTCCGCAAAAGATGTGTTATTAACATAAATAGAATGATTTGAACTTGAGATGTTGATTACCTCCTTGAAATTTCCATCCATATTTCTTCTTGAGATGATGATGATGAATTTAGAGATGAATCAAGCCACCCACATTTACCAACAACCATATGATGAGAATATTTGAGATGCTTACAAAATGATATGCACCATTCTCCATATAGGGTCCATAACCTATGTTTCAGTCATGCCCACAAATTAGCTTCAATTTGGAGGTATCCTTTGTTTTCGCTAGAGTGGAACTGCCATCAACTTGTTCCTCAAGAACATGCTGTGAGTGAAATCACATATGCATCTTCCCCTCTTCAGCAATTTCAAGCATTCTTCTACATTCAATACTCTCCATTTTAAGAGACACATTCATCTCGTCTAGCTCTTGAAGACTCTTCTTTCTCATTCTTGCAACTTGGTCAAAACTTGCTCTGATACCACTTGATCTGAAATTGGAGGGGAACTTCTCCTTCCTAAAAATGACTGTCCTCTGACACTTTGCAAGTAAAATGGGTCTTATGGAAAAACATGTTTTTATGGTCTCTTCAAGGACTATGAGTTAGTCTTTCATGTAAAATTAAAATAATAAACATATCACCATTTAAATCATACAGGCATTCATGAAGAGAAACAAGACAAAATTTGGCGACAAAGTTCACCCCTCTTGGGCTACATCTCCCGGCCTCATAAGACAACTTGACCACTCATATATTTAGTGAAAAAGAGTACGTAAGTGTGCTGACAATATGAGTGGCTAGTTTCCCCTTGAAGTAAATGTTCTCATGCAAATAACACTCACTCGAAAAAAGCATGACAACCTACAGTCATTCATGAAACAATCAACGAGAAAAGGGTAACTCTCCTACAAAGACAGTGCACTCCATCTGAAAAATGAGCATACAAGTACATCAATTCCACATTGAAGTAAAAAAAGAGAGCTTTCCTCACAATAACATAATTAGAAAAGACAACATGAGTTTCACCCTAAAATTCACAGTTGATGTAGTAAATATATGAAGACTAGAAAACCCCTACAAGGTATCATGGCATCCATAGACTAAAAACTGCAAACAGAATCATTAGAAGTGCTTCAATCAATAAATAAAGCTCTCCATTGGATCTAAAATGTCCAAAAATCCCTATCTCAATTCTTCTTGATCTCCAAAAGGCCAAAAAATCATCAAGTTATGGCTCTAACATCATTCTTGCTAATTTATTCTGTTATCTGTCCTACAAACTCGATAAACTAGCTAATAGAGCCACAAATTTGCCTTATTTTCCACTTGAGAGGTGACAATTTTTCCCGCTGAAGGTGTTATTTTTTGGACACTTTAAATTACAATAACCCTTATGAGCGGAAAAATGTGGCCACATGGGGCCATACGGTCGAGGGTCGGGGCTAACTACCAGCCCATGATGGCCTAGGCCCTTAACCATCAGGTTGTTGGCCTTATGGGTTCAATGTGGCCGGGCATAACCGCCTGCCCCCGCCACCGAATCCCTTTTCATCTCTACGTCTGGTCCTGTGTGAGGCCATATGGCCTCAACCTGGAGCTATATTTCTTCTCCCTCCGCTGAGGTCATGTGTAGGTCCTTGTGACCAGGGCCAGGGCTAGCCCTAAGCCCCTTCCACTATTGGCTCTCCCCGAATTTTTGCCTATGGTCATGTAGGAGTATTGTGACCAGGGGTTGCGGCTTGTCCCTAATGTAATGTTCCCAATTAAATTAATTTTTTAATTTTGATTTATAATAGCTCAAGACAGTTTTGGTGAAGGGAACTTATGAGAAATGGAATTATTTGCATGTTAGTGGAATGTGGGGGCCACTCACACACATGAAATATGCACTTGGGGAAAAGGGAATTTGAATTCCCTAAGGAAAAATCGAATTGTAAAGGGACCCAAAAGCATGCATGCCCAACAATCATAAAAAGAAGGAATGGAGGAGCCATTTTCATCTTTATATTATTGAAGAAATCGAATTTCCTTAGCTGCTTAGCAGAGCCAACATTGTGCTGTTCAACACAAGAGCTTCCCAAGGAGCAAAGCTCAACATTTCTTCAATGTAATTTGAGTACAACCCAAGGAAGGAATTTTTCTTACCTTGAGACAGGACGAGTGAGTAACTAGAGGTTCTGTGCTTTTCTGGAGAGATTGGGACACAGTCTGGAGCTTCTAATGTGCGATCTATCTTGCTATTGTGGAGTGGAGTTGCTGGAAGATTCACCCGAGGCGATACAAGAGGGATTGAGGACCCATTTTTTGAGTGTAGAAATAGTAGCAACCTTTGAGGAGAAACATTTACACAATTCTCATCTAGTATACACAAATACTACGTAAGCACTTCCCTAAAATGTGTAGTCATTTGAGGAGGTGCTTTTGTGGGAGCTGCCTTGGAGGGATATTGGAGTAGAGGTGTTGGGGGATTGATTGGAGGTTTATTTGAGGAGGTTTTCTGGGGTTTTTAAGGGCATTTATTGACAGTAACAACTGTAGTAACAAAAATCAAATTTGGAAGAGAGTCAAGCTGCAATGGGTCATATTTTGAAGGTTGGAATTAGAGGAAACCCTTTCTGGGGTTTCTCTGGGTTTTGGGCAAGGACCACCTTCCCAAATTTCTAGAATTGTTTGAGTAGTTTTCAGTGGGTAATCAGAGGCTAAAGTCTAGCAACAATGTAGTCTTGGAGCAGCAACACAATTTTCTGGAGGATCTTGTTATTGGAATTGTGGGTTTTTATTTTACTCATCACCTAGTGATTGTAGCTTTTCGTGTGCAGGTCCAGGTGCATTTATCCAACTATTTGTACCACAGTATATTTATATAATAAAATTTTTCCAATCTATCGAGTTGGTGCATATTTTTTGGTTGTTATGTTATTTTCTGAAAATCCCTCTGTTTATATATTTGCATGTATTTGTTATCATTGTAAGTTTTCCATTTGGAATATTACAGTGGTATGGGAGCATGATTATGGCCAGTTTTGGGGGATCTAGTGTTTGGCCCAAATTAAGGTATGTTCTCACCCTGTAATTACTTCAAATTATGTTTACATTTTGGGGGAATTATTCTTCATATTAACAATAAAGAGAATAAAAGATTATGAAAACGAGAACAATTAGACTAATGATGAAAATGATGCTTTTGTAACAGAAAATTGACTTCTCTTATCTCCGCATGTAGGAAGGCAGAATGGCTGGACCAATAGGAAACATAAGCTAACCAACAGATGCAAACATATGAGATCCCAGTAACTCCTAGCGGCCAGTAGAAGCCAGGAAGAATAATTCAAGTCCAAGAACTCAAACGACAGCCATGCACAGCGGGCTGTCGTTTGGGAAATTATTTCGCATTTTTGAAATCGCCTTTAAAAGAGCGAAGGAAGGACGAGAAGGGGAAGAAAGGATAGGAAATTCATTCTGTAATCGATGCATCATAAACAACCTGTCTAATTGTATTTTTTTTAACATCACTGGATGTAATATAGAGCTTTGAACAATAATATTTTGAAGTTTTTACTGCGCTAGAGCTTCTGGTGGTCTGGGCCCAACCTCTGGAAGTTCCTCGCAAGTTTTCATACTCTGTGTAGTTGCAAAACCAATGCTTAAGTGTCTGATGCAGCTGTAAAGTATATTTCCATTCAATAAAGTTATAGTTCTCTTTCTTCGGGATTGTTAGAAATTGCGTTCTTGAATTAGGACAATCGCAATCGTATTTTCTGACTTATGGCAATATTTCATTATCAGTAGATAGTTCCAATTCTTTTAATACCATTGCATTTGAGTTACAGATCATAGAATAAGTTGATTTCAATGTTATCTGTCTTTATGAATTGCATTCTTCTTTTAGCATAATGAAGCATTCAATCGTCGATCAATGTTGATTAATTAAGTCATAAAGATAATTCCATTGCAAAATTACTTAAATAATTGTTGTACGATTTATCTAAATTGCTTCAGTTATAATTTTGTTCCATTAATGCTCAGTTAGTTATACTGTTGTTCCATTATTACTCAGCTAGTTATATTGTTGTTCCATTACTACTCAGTTAGCTAGACTGCTGATTCAATTCAATTCCATTACTGTTTAGCTTAGTTATACTGTTGTTCCATTTACTTCCATTGTTGTTCAGTTTATTTAGACCGTTGTTTAATTCAACCCAATTTCTACTTGATTTCTCTAGATTGTTGTTCAGTTCAGTTAGACTGTTTTTTAATTCAATTAGATAGCTCCTCAATCTTACTGCTCAATCTTAGGTTAAAAATTAATCCAAGACACCCCTCATAATATAGGCGAACTTAGGAAGTCAGTAAATTCTTCCTAAGAGACAAGGAATAACTATTAGACGACCTGGCTCGCATATATTGTGCCAACACTCTTGAAATAAGAATACTTACCCTGGGTTGATAATTAAATGAGAAAGCACTAGAATTGTCAATAAAAAGCCACCTCTCCGAGCACCAAAATTTTGGCATCATTGCGGGGGAGAGCGTTAAGAGTCATCTCCTTTATTCATATTTCTCCATTGTTGTGAAGAATTGGGTATTGAAAACGAGAGGTAAGAACCTGCGTAACGGCAAGCAACATGTTTTCCCTCTAGCCCGCTTACCAACAATTTGTGCAAAGAACTGTAAGATAGGTGCTCTTGTTTTATGTCTAGAAAGGAAAAGATAGAAATAATCCAAAATCATTTGCAACCATCCTCACAATCCAAAGGATCGGGGATCCTTGGAAGAACAATATATCTAGACGAAATCATTAAGAAATCTCAATCTCAGGCATCTATAGGACCAAAAATTGTTTCCATTCAAAGTCCTAATAGACTCCCTTAGGCAGCAGCCTCACCATATGTAGCCTATTCCAATATTCAATGTGAGACAGAGGGGTCTGAAAAAAGCCTACAGACTGTCGTTCATATAGGCACTAACCCTTCAAAAGAGGGAGGCTCTTGCAACCTACAAGAAAGAGGGGGAGAAACTAGTGGAGGAATTCACATAGAAATATCAAAACCTAAGTCCCCTAAAGAAGTGATCGAAATAGAAATGTTTAGGATCCCATATCTGGGAAGTGCTGTAAAACCCCCACCGCATTCACCTCCCAAGCCTATTAGAATCACTCCTCCAGATCAAGACGTTCCTGAAGATTTCTAGCACCTCTTTGATCAGATGGAAAATAATCAAAATTAGAATCAGAGGCAAACATCAACATTAGAATACCCTATTGTTGATCATGCTGCCAATGCCCCTATGAAAGCCATTCCTTTGCACAACATCCTCACCTTTCATGGATTAACCACAAAATATCCTAATGCATTCCTATTTGAATTTGATGTCTTATGCAGAGGATATGACTACACCACCGATCCCGAGAAACTAAAACTATTTCCCTCTACCTTAAAAGGAACTGCGTGCCGTTGGTTCATGGGATTAGGAGGGGGAACTATAAAAAACTGGGACCAAATGAAGAATATTTTTCTTACCAAATACCAAGACTATTGTCGAACCCGAGATTTAAAAGATGAAATCTTCAACATGTCTACGAAAGATAATGAAACATTAGAGGAATACGTAGAAATATTTCAATACAATTTACAAAGATCCCCATATACCACGCTATCCAAGGACATTTTAAAAGCCACGATGCTTAGAGGGATGAAGAAAGAATGGGTTGAGATGCTTAACATAATGGGGAAGGGAGATATTTATTAGGAAGAATACAAAGACTATTTCCTTATGTATTAGATGCTCCTATGGTAGCTCACACAATAGGCGTGTTGGGCGTCATTATATGAAGAAAGACCTTAAGCAGACCAATGGAAATGTAACCAAAGGAAAATTTGGGAAACTGTTAGAAAATTTAAAAACTGACATAATTGGTACTTTGACAACACAATTTGATGTTTTACAAGCCAAACAGAAACAAGCTATAGCAGAACAAAACCTCGCCATATTTTTCCCAAGATGTCAGAAGAAGCACAGCCAGAGGGAATTTCCTTTAGACATGGTTCAGACTTGTGCTATCTGTACTAAGGATCATACTATGAACTAGTGTCCTTCACTTCCCGGGCTGAAAGCCGTCTACAAGGAAGCAGAAGAAGAAACAAAGCCAGTCTATTTAATGAATCAGCATCGGCAATGGTAAGCACGACCTAACATACCACAAGACCTGCCTCAATACTTTCCTTTGCCGCAGTTTAGCCACCAAAACCCTGCAACAACTTGGCAGACTCAAACTCTTTCCCAACCTAGCCAAACCAAGTGTTTCATATGCCACCCTGGTCTACATAACCTCCATCAAGGAATAATTGGTAGAAATTTCCTTTCTCTCCCCCTTATTGGCAGAATATCCCATATTAAAGCTAGTGGCGAAACCCCCCTACTCAAAACACCAACTGGAATTGGCAACGATCCATGGAAATGGCCAATCTGTCGATAGGAGCAGGGACCCAAAATCAACCTACGTTGCCATCTCCCTACCCAGTTCAACATAACTAGAAGCCTGCCATACGCCCTCAATTTCTAGCCCAACCCAATCCTAATCCTAATAACAGACCGGTTCAACTAATTCAGATCATATAAAATCCAAAACCCAATATCGAATAGAAATCGTGCATCGAACTGAGGTTAAGATCAGGACGTACCACCTTACATATAGAAGCCACAACTCCACCTCAGTCTCAAATTGAAACCTAAAAAGAACCTAGCTTAAAAAATATAACAGAAACAGGTAAAGATAAGGAAACAATTGATCAAAAAAGACTTGAAGAACTTAGGGTGACTCCACCTCCATTTCCTGAAAGATTAAATCTACCCAGGCCTATAATCACTCCATATTTTGACATCCTAGGGGAATTAAGAAACCTTTGTATCAAAATTAATCTTCTCCATGCCATCCAAGACATTCCCATCTATGCAAAGACAATCAAATAATTATGTGGAAAACAAAAAGTCAAGAAAACAAAGGCTACACCCACCGTTCATGTGGTAGGAATGCTATCTGGCTTGTTGCTAGGTAGGGAATCACCTGTGAAATATGAAGACCCGGGAAAACCCATTGTAACTGTGAAAATCTATGGCCACTCATTTCCAAACACATTGGTTAACTTGGGGGCATCCATTAACATCCTAACTATTGGAGCTTGCGAAAAATTGGGCATATTAGCATTAGAACCTACGGCCACACTTCTGGAACTAGCTGACAAGTCTGTTATCAGACCTAAAGGTATAGTGCAAGACATCATGGTCTCTGTGGACTCATGGGAATAACCAGCTTATTTTTTAGTCATTAATCCAAAAAACAGGATGGAAGGGCACCCATTGATTCTTGGACGACCTTGGCTGGGCACAACAGATGCTTACATAGGCTGTCGAGCAAGTAACATAACTATCACTAGAGGAGATTATATAAAAAATATCATTATTTATCCGCCTGCCAAACCAAGCCTGCCCACGGTAAAAATTCACAAACATCCAGATATATATTGGGAGCAAAACATCCGTCCACCTCTGACACTAGTAGAAGCTCTTGAATTCAAGGATCAAACTGAAGATGATGTAATCAATAATTTTATGAATTAGTCACCCACACCTGAAAATCTAAAATGCCAAATGTTGAAAACAGTCCTCAAACATGAAGATCAAGAGGATCCTATGACAGACTTTGAGACTCAACATATCTCCACAAACATTGATCGTAGCAACATACCTATTGAGATCGAGCCAGGAAAGGTTCTGAATATTAATGGCAGTTTGGATGACAACCAAAAACAGAAACTCATAAAATTCCTTCGGAAACACCAAGGTGAATTTTCATGGTACTACCAAGACATGAAGGGTTTGGACCCTCAAATATGCACACACCACATCTATATTGATAGGGAAACACACCCCGTTAGACAACCCCAACGAAGATTAAACGTGAACTTAAAATAGATTGTAAAAGAGGAGCTGCAAAAAATGTTAGATGTAAATTCCATTTATCCTATTTCAGACAACAAATGGGTCTCCCCTCTGGTAGTGATCCCTAAAAATAATGGGAATTGGAGAATCTATGTATATTACAGAGAATTAAATAAGGCAATGCAGAAATACCATTTCCCCCTCCCCTTCATTGACCAATTCCTTGATACATTGGCTAGGAAACGGTTCTTCTCCTTTCTTGATGGATTCAACAGATACAATCAAATCCAAATAGCTCCCGAAGACCAAGATAAGACAACCTTTACCTGCCCGTGGGGCACTTTTGCTTATAGGGTTTTACCATTTGGATTATGTAATGCCCCAGCAACATTTCAGAGAGCCATAATTAGCATTTTTTCTGACTTAATAAATGAAGGACTTGAAATCTATATGGATGATTTTACACCCTATGGGGAAGACTTTGATTAAGCTCTAGAAACGCTAGAAAAAGTGTTAGAATAATGCATTGCTACTAGAATATGTATAAGCAACGAAAAATGACACATGATGATGACTAAGGGGGTAATACCATGTCACTACATTTCTGTAGCTGGAATACAGGTAGATTCGGCTAAAATAGAGGTAATCCTTCTGTTGGCCACACCTTGTACACAAACAGAGGTGCGCAGTTTTCTGGGATATGCAGGATATTATCACAGATTTATAAAAAAAAATCACAGATAGTTGCACCTCCATATGCATTGACTGGGAATGTTGAATTCCATCGGACTGACAAATGTGACACCACTTTTATAGACTTGAAGAGGCTGGTCTCAACAACACCAATCCTACGAGGTACTAACTGGAAACTGCCCTTTCACATCTCTTCCGATGCATCTGATACAGCAATAGGAGCAGTCCTTGACCAAGAAGAAGACTAAAAGCCTTATGCTATTTATTATATCAGCAAAAACCTTACCCTTGTCGAATTAAATTATACAGTGACCGAAAAAGAATTCTTGGTTGTCATTTATGCTATCAATAAATTCAGGCTCTATATAACTGGATATCAAGTGTTCCTATATACTGACCACTCTGCTATTAGATGTTTAGCTAATAAACCTATCAGGAATGGGAGAATAACTCGTTGGTTACTATTTTTGCAGGAATTCGATATAACAATCAAAGACCATCCAGGGAAGGAAAACGTGGTCGTAGAGTTCCTTTCCAAAGTCCCCAAGACAGACGCCATGCTAACATTTGACGATCAATTCCCTGACGAACACCTGTTTTCTGTAGCGGTAAAAACACCATGGTATGCATATGTGGAAAATTATCTGGTAGTGGGGAAGCTACCCAGACACTTAACATCGAGAGAACGAAAATTGATTGTACAACGTAGCGCAAGGTTCTGTTGGACTGGGGGATACCTATTCCATACAAGGGCCAATATGCACATATGTAGATGCATAAGGGAAGATGAAATCTATGACATCTTACAAGCTTGTCACGATGAACGCTGTGGTGGCCATTTCGTAGAAGAACGGACATGGCATAAAGTGTTGCAATTAGGCTATTATTGGCCTACAATTTTCAAAGACGCAAAGAAGTATGTCCAGGCATGTGATAGCTTCCAAAGAATAGGCTGCCTAGGCTAAGCTAAGGAAATGTCTCTACAACCACAATTGGTGGTGGAACCATTTGAACAATGGGTGTTGGACTTCGTTGGGCCATTCAACTCACCATCAAACCAGAAAGCCCACATATTAGTTGCCATAGATTATGTCACCAAATGGATAGAAGCAGTGGCCTTGTCAAGATCCACGTAAGAATCAGTAATTAAGTTTCTCTTTGAAATATTCGTGTGATAAGGCTTGCCAAGGGAAGTGATAACCGATGGGGGGGCACAATTCATAGGCAATAAGATCACATCCACCTTAAGGAATTACCATATCATCCATAGAATTACGTCTCCTTACCACACGCACACCATTGGGACTGGACCACTAGACTACCAGAAGCCTTATGGGATTATCATAAAACCAGGCGAAATACCACTGTATATTCACCATATCAGCTAGTATTTGGGAGAGAACCTATCTTACCTATTGAATTCGAAATTAGAACTCTGAGAACAACCCAGGAAGTGGGATTGGACTTAATAGAAGCTCAATCTAAGAGACTCCAGCAAATAAATGAACTGGATGAAATTCAACTGCTAGCCATGCAACGCACAACGATCATTAAACAACAACAAGCCAAGTGGCACGGAAACCTAATAAAGAAGAAGGTATTTCAAAAAGGAGATTGGGCACTCCTCTATGACTCTAGATTCCAAGACTTTCTAGGAAAGCTGCAAACAAGGTGGCTCGGTCCATATGAGATTCAAGAAGTCCATAGCAATGGTACCCTCACCTTGACCACCATAGATGGGTCTGGTTCAGCATTTTGAGTTAACGGACACAGAGTACGCCTCTATCGCAAACCTCTCACGAAAGAATATTTTTGTCAACAGGTACAAAATGATGCCACCATCCAAGTTGTGGTGCAAGGGGATGATAACCCCACAAGCTCAAGTATATGAGAGGTTTGCGAGCATCACTTGTAAATAATGTATATAATTGTCTTGTCTTGTTTTACATTCTCACATTTGCAATTTATTTTCCTTGTAAGATTGTGTTTCTATTGCTGTTCAATTCGAGAACATCTGTTGTCCTATCTTTGAATGGCTGTTGTTCAGTCAAATTGAACATCCATCCATTTTCTGTGTTTTTATTTTTGTTGTTCAATTCGTGGACAACTATTGTTCAATATTTGAACGGTTTTTGTTTAGTTGAATTGAACAACCATTTTCTGTGTTTTTATTTTTGTTGTTCAATTCGTAGACAACTTCTGTTCAATATATGAATGGCTGCCGCTCAATTAAACAACCATATGCGGTGTTTTTACTTTTTCTGTTCAATTCGTGAACAAATGTTGTTCAGTCTTTGAATGGCTTTTGATTCAACCAAAATTGAACAACCGTTTTCACGTTTTTAACTTTGTTGTTCAATTTGTGAACAACTGCTGTTCAATATTTGAACGGCTGCTGTTCAGTCGAACTGAACAGTTGTTTGTTGGTGTTTTTATTTTTGATGTTCAATTCGAGAACAGTTGTTGTTCAATATTTGAATGACCGTAGTTCAATCAAATTGAACAATCATTGCTGTGTGTTTTATTTTTTTTGTTAAATTCAAGAAAAACTAATGTTCAATATTTGAACAGTTGCGGTTCAACCAAATTGAACAACCATTTTCTGTGTTTTCATCATTGTTGTTGAATTCGTGGAAAGTTGTTGTTTAATATCTGAACGGTTGCTTCTCAGTCGAATTGAACAACCATTTGCGGCATTTTTATTTGTGTTGTTCAATTTTTGGACAACTGTTGTTCAGCCTTTGAACGGCTGCTGATTCAACCACAATTGAACAGTCATTTTCACATTTTTAACTTTGTTGTTCAATTCTTGAACAGACGTTGTTCACTTCTTGAACGGCTGTTGTTCGATCAAACTGAACAGTTGTTCATTACTATGTTTTTATTTTTTTCTGTTCAATTCAGGAATAGCTGTTGTTCGATATTTGAACGACGGTTGTTCGTTTGAATTAAACAGACATTTTTTGAGAATTTTTTAATTGTGCTGAGAAATATTTGAATAGTTGTTGCTTAATCTCGGAACAACTGCTATCCGACCAACTTAAATAGCCATTCTTTTTGTGTTTTTCTCAAATTTAGTAACCTTGAGTAGGGAATGGCAGTTAAAAGAGAGAGGGAAAATGGTAACATTACAAATATGATGGCCTTTTTTCACTATAATTCTTAAACAGGAAGCTGAAATTATGCACCCATGAAATGAAAGGCTAAGTTACCCACAATTCAAATATGATATCATACAATACATGACCTTATGATGATATATCTTTCTGCACTATTCGAGTAATATTTCCCTACAACATGAAAAAATGGAACAAGGGGTATTAATGGTATTGGCATTTTTTTTCCACTTTCACCATCCCTCACACTTAAGGAGTTAATGAGCCTCCCTCTATGTATAAAAAAAATTTATTATGTGTTCATGCAAATATTTAAGAGGATAGGGGGTCTCATTACGTGAAAGCCTACCTTGATCATAGGGATTTAACAAGTGACATGCCCACAATGGCTACCACACCAAGGTAATGACCTTCTCATCTACTAGAAGGACAAGAGTTCTCATCACGAGCCGACCTGATCACTCTGTTACAATTCTAGTGAATGGAATTGTGACTATCTGGCTACCACACCAACACAGTGACCTCCTTATAGATCAAGATGTTACAATTCAAAAAGAAGTACTACACTTACATGTAGATTTTAAGAGAGGATAGGGGGTCTCATCACAAGCCGGCCTACCATGTTCATAAGAGTGTAGCAAGTGACATGCCCACTATGGCCACGACACCAGGGTAATGACCTTCTGAACGACTTGAAGGCTAGGAGGTCTCATCACGAGCCAACCTGATCACTTTTCTACAACTCTAGTGAGTGGCACCATGGTTATCTAGCCACCATACCAGCATGGTGATCTCTCCATAAAATTGGCAAAAAAATTATTCTTACATAAGGATCCTGGTTCATTTTTCAGGTTAAATTAGAAACCCTGTTGAGGCTATGAACACCTGCTGGTAGCAGCGGCTCTGCTTGTGGTATGAAATTATGCTCCTTCAATAGCCAATTTATTTTATATACACCTTCTCTTCCATTCTTTGACCACAAGCTATTACTTGAATTAGTAATAATTATGACCTGCCATAAGAATAACTAAAAAAGATATGCTTACATATTTCAACTTTGGGATGACAACGCCAATCATTACTTGACTCAGTCTTGCTTCCGTCATAACTTTTCAGTTGTACAAGAACATCATATCACAATAATGGTTATGTTATTTCCTCTCGCTTTCCGGTCACTTCCGCACAAGATACAATTATGAAAACTTCTAAATCTGACCTTTATACTGCATATGTTAGTAATTACTCAACCTCCCGCTCCTTCACACGTAGATTATCATTATCAAATTCTGAAATTCCCTTGTTTGCATTTATGAGCGACCAAATATTTCATGTACTTGAGGGTGTGGGTGCCCTTTCTTCGAGGGAGGGGGTGTAATTGGTCTTAATTCGGCAAGCATGTGAAATCCCTGCACAAATCTCCTTAGACACATCGATAAGACTAGAGTAACACTATAATTAAGGCATAAAGATTATTTGCGCATAGCCACAATCTCTTTTTCGCTTGCATACAACATCTAGTCAAAACAACAGAGCCAAGAAGAAATACAATTAGAGGAAAAGAGCATATTAGCTATGGGAGGAAATACCCTTCGAAGTGAGCCTACAAACTTTCCAATTTCAGAGGTAGAGAGTGCCATCCTCCAGCGAGCTGGATGGCTGACATATGTAGATAGACTACAGGGATTCAACATGAGAATTGCAATCAAATTTTTGCAAATCTGCAGGAAGGGAAAACTAGAGTCAAAGGTCAAACTACACCAGTTACAGAGGGAATTATCGCAGAAGTTTCTGGAATACCAGCACAAGGAGAAACATAGGGAAAGAAGCATATCCTCCTGAGAGAAGCAGTAGTAGCATGCCAAGACCTAGAGGAACCGTTGGAACAAAAAAATAGAGGGATTAACCCTACCTCTTTACACCAACCATGGCAGGAGTTGGTGGGATTCATCCAAAAGTTTATTACATGCGAAGGATGTCGGGATGTGGTAAAACCTTGACAGCTCAAACTTTTAGCTACACTTAAACAAAAGATTTCAATTAATATGCCTACCTTTTTGAATTCCGTATTGCATGATACTGCTGTTCGATTGAGGAAAGCCAAAAATCCCCAAGCAGTGGTTAGTCACCAGGGGTTAATAAAACTAATCATCATTCATGAGCTAGATAGGCAGCAAATAGCCTGGGATAATTACATTAACCCTAAGGCATAGGAACCAAAAATAAACCCCGACGGAACCAAAAATGAGGACCGAGGGTAAATACACGAAGAAGAAAAAGAACCCGAACCTCAACTTCAGAACCAAGCAGGCGAAAATGGTCCAATACATTCTAAGGAACCTCGAACCTCATGGAGGAAGCAGGACCATCCCATGCACCCTTGCAATATTTCAAGGAAGAAATGGCTCGAGTCCCAGGACAAATAAGGACAGAATCTGAATCGAGAAACCCATTGGGAGCAAGGGAGCAAGAGGAACTTTTTGATAAATCCGCCACCCCCAGTAGCTCTGGTCACACTAATGTCCTACCTGACCAAGAGGAACCGTGAGATGATGAGGCTATGTCCCCTATTTATAATTATAAGGTGTATCACGATGGACAAACAGAGGAGAGAATGGAATCACAATATCATTCGGGTGACAGTGTCCTTGTGGAGCAGAGCACACACACATAAACAACCCCTTTGTCACCAGGAGGTAGCACCGCTCCTCCTAGTTAGGACCCTCACATTGAAGTAAATTTTGAAGACGTAATTAGAAGCACCATTTTAGAAACCATCCCTGAAAAGGGGAATTCTACTCCCCTACCACCTGCTGAAATAAGGACAGGTGAAGATTCAGATGAAAGGAGAAGTGAGAAACTAAGAAGGACCTGCAAGAGATTAAAGAAATTGGTAAAATATCTGAGAAAACAACTCAAGAAAGGAAGGGCCCGAAAGCCAAAGAAAGAAACATCTATTGCAGGAACTCAAACAGAGCTAGTAAATACTGTCGAAGGCGAAATGCAAACTGACTTAGACGACACCGTGGAACTGGAATACAAACCAATTTGATAACTACTACAGACGTTGGGGTACAGACCAACCTAGCAGACACCACTGAGGCTAAAGTGCAGATAGAACTGGAAAACACCATCGAAGCCTCCACCCAAACTGAGAAGAAGGTTATAGAAGAAAAGGGGACCCAAACAGAGGAAGCCCCTACCTATGCCCATCTAGTAGAGAAAGTTGCCAACTAGAAATTACACAATGAACTAGTGAAAGTGCGGCGTGAGATAACACAGTGTAGGAAGGAGGTGGTGTCATTACAAGAATATCAGGCACTGCTAAAAAATTTCACTGACCTCTACTCCACAGAAGATAAGACATTCGCCCAGCTTAGAGGACAACAGGAAAAGGTTAAAATGGTACAAGAGTGGGTGGAGAAAGCTAAGAATCAAATCTCTACAATTTTCTCTCTATATAATGATGTGCTATCATGTAGAGCTCCGACAACCAACTACACCTTGTTCCTAACATAACGGTATTTACTCTTGAAATTTAAAGTTGTCGGGGGAGGAAAATCCACTACTTTTAGGACCATAGAAGAATTTCTCTATTGTTGTAATGATCAAGATGAGTAGGTCCAACACCTCCTGTGTCAACTTTACATGCATAACTTATTCTTAGAAGAAGACACAGATATCAACCCTAGCCCCTTTATAGGGGATGTGTAGCTGCAATCCTTCCTTTCATTTACTAAAAACCAGATCAGGTGGGCCAAAGCCTACGACATATTCCAAAAAAGAGAGCATAGCCTATATTTATGGGTCAGGGGGGAGCCTACAAAACCCCTGCAACTAATCATCCAGCACAAAAAATTCATGAGAAGGGAAGGTGTGAGGAATAGGCTAGGGCCCATCCATAAAGATATCATATAAAATGAATGAGAATACTTTGGTGACATTCGTGAAGTGGCCTTAGAAGCAGCCAAGCAAAGATGAACAGCCTCCATGAACAACATGAAGAATAGAGAGCCATTTAGTTACAGGAATTTCAAGGCTGATGCCTCCAGATTCCTCTCATACAACAGCCTGGTCTACAGCATGGGGCCTGCCTAGTTGGGATGTAGATACAGAAGCCCTCTCCTCTGGTATCCTCCCGAGGATTATAATCATAATTACAAATTACTAGAAGGATCCACAGGCGCTACCTTTGCACTCATGAAACAAAAACAAGGCTTCAGAGCATACAACGAAAAGGCCTATGCTGCCTACTCCTTAACTCAACTACATCTCAATCATCTGTTTGCATGAGGACATGCAACTAGGTAAGCAGGGGAGTATGTTGGGCCCAAATTAAGGTATGTTCTCACCCTCTAATTACTTCAAATTATGTTTACATTTTGTGGGAATTCCTCTTCATATTAACAATAAAGATAATAAAAGATTATGAAAATGAGAACAATTAGAATAATGATGAAAAGGATGTTTTTGTAATAGAAAACTGACTTCTCTTATCTCTGTGTGAAGGAAGGTAGAATGGCTGGACCAATAGGAAACAGAAGCTAACCAACAGACGCAAACATATGAGATCCTGGTAACTCCCAGCGGCCGGAAGAAGGAAGACAGACGAATTCGAGTCCAAGAACTCAAACGATAGCCACGCGTAGTGGGCTGTTGTTTGGGAAATACTTTTTCATTTTTGAAATCACCTTTAAAAGGGTGAAGGACAGATGAGAAGGGGAAGAAAGGATAGGAAATTCATTCTATAATCGATGCATCAGAAAAAACCTGTCTAGTTGTATTTTTGTGACATCACTAGATGTAATATAGAGCTTTGAACAATAATCTTTTGAATTTTTTATTGCACTATAGCTTCTGGTGGTCTGGCCCAACCTTTGGAAGTTCCTCGCAAGTTTTCATACTCTGTGTAGTTGCAGAACCAATGCTTAAGTATCTGATGTAGTTGTAAAGTATCTTTCCATTCAATAAAGTTACACTTCTCCTTCTTCAGGATTGTTAGAAATCACGTTCTTGAATTAGGACAATCACAATCATATTTTCTGACTTATGGAAATATTTCATTATAAGTAGATAGTTCCAATCCTTTTAATACCATTACATTTGAGTTATATATCGTAGAATAAGCTGATTTTGATGTTATCTGTCTTTATGAATTGCATTCTTCTTTTAGCATAATGAAGCGTTCAACCGTCGATCAATGTTGATTAATTAAGTCATAAAGAGAATTCCATTGAAAAATTACTTAAATAATTGTTGTATGATTTATTTAAATTGCTTCAGTTATACTGTTGTTCCATTACTGCTCAGTTAGTTATACTATTGTTTCATTACTGCTCAGTTAGTTATACTGTTGTTCCATTACTACTCAGTTAGCTAGATTGTAGATTCAATTCAATTTCATTACTGTTCAACTTAGTTAGACTGTTATTCCATTCAATTCCATTGCTATTGAGTTTATTTAGACCGTTGTTTAATTTAATCCAATTGCTACTTGATTTCTCTAGATTGTTGTTTAGTTCAGTTAGAATGTTGTTTAATTCAATTAGTTAGCTGCTCAATCTTAGGTTAAAAATCAATCCAAGCCACCCCTCATAGGATAAGAAAACTTATGAAGTTAGCAAATTATTCCTCATAAGAGACAAGGAGTAACTATTAGATGACCCAACTCGCATATACTGTGCCAACACTCTTGAAATAAGAAGACTTACCCCGGGTTGATAATTAAATGAGAAAGAACTAGAGTTTTCAATAAAAAGTCACCTCTCTGAGCACCAACATCTAGAAATATCATGGAGGTTTTGGCCATACATGCATAGTGAATAGTGAATTTATGGGCACTCCAATGACACAAAAAGGGAGGAGTAAGTAGGGGGTCATGGAGGAGTTGATGAGGCAGAACTAACAGTTGAGGAGGCAAAACCAATAGGTCCTAGAGAGGATGCAAAAAATGATGGGGACGTTGAGTCATACCCAACAGAGAAGCCATGTGCATGCGCATGCGCTCCAACAGAAAAATACTCATGGTCATCCTATCCAACCCACCATGCCTCATTTTCTGGATGAACTAGAGAAGGGGAGGGGGTTGACACCTTTGTAGATTTGAGGAGGCCCTTCGTGGATAGGATTGATGAGTATGAGGCATGAGACCCTAGGATCATGAGGGATTTCTTGTTCAAGAAGCATAGATAAGGATCGTTAGAGGATGGAGATAAGTGACATTACTATTGGTGGAGACTAGGCCTCAGATGTCGAGAGCCTGAGGAGGAGGCCTAGGGAACACAAGAGTGCGAGGAGCGAGTAGACATACCCAGTGTGATGCATGTGTCACCCTTGTTGGATATTCCTTTGATAGTTTCAACTGGCACCTTGTTCGAGACAACTGACAATATTCCTGAAGGGCCATCCATTGAGGATGCATCAATTGATGAGTCACTCAATGTTGTGCTAGAGTTGCCAGATGATGACCACTTATAGTAAGTTTTTGAGGGTCCATAGACACAAAAGTATTCAGAGTTATGACTAATTTTACAGATTATAGTCACCAACAATATATTCAACATATCTAGGCTAACCTTCTAGCATTGAAAAGGAAGGCCACGACAATCCGAGATACCATTCCACAACAGAATGAGGAGCTAGAGGGCATGAGATTGGTTTGTGACAAGTCAGTGGCCAAAATAAATGAGTACAGCTTGGAGCATCAGAGGAACCCTCTTCAAGAATTTATGGATGGGGCTTGTAGCATTGAAAGGTTATATGTGCACATTGGTGAGAGAGAGTCAGATTTAGCTAGTCATACTATATGTGCTAACCAGACTAGTGAGACGAGGTGAAATGAGCTGCGTAGGGTGAAACATTCACAGAATGGATGGTTTTTTCTGCATACAGGTGTTCATGCATTTGATCCTCCCCTTAGGGTTGGATGGCAAGATATTTTGAGTTCATACCCAGTGGAGTGGTATATCATACCTCCCCACCAAAAGTTAGCTTCTCCTAGTAAATATGATGATGTTGAAACTCAAAAATTTCCCAAAATCTCTATCCTTAATGAAATGTTTTCAATTCGTTCATTCAAGCTCTAATCAAGGTACTCCACATAGCTTGTGTGAAGACCTTGTTGTCCTGTCAAGAATCGAGCCACAATTCATATCGTTATACAAGAACAAAAACTTTGATGGTTGGAATATGAACATTATATTTAAACATATCTTTCACAACTCAAACAACTTCATCTTGAAGTTCCATTTTTGAAGACAAAATTGACATTCCATCTTGAAAATCAAAATTAATTTAATTCTTTCCATGCACTCATTCAAACTTTGTTTTATTCTACTCAAACTGTTGCTATACACAACAGTACACTGGATGAAAAAATTCAATGAAATGATTTCCTTTTTCCAAAAAAACATAGTCGTTTCTTATACAATATTTAACAAATATTCTATTCACAACAAGCTTCATCTTAAACAGTTGTATCAGTGAGTACATGAAAAAACCATAGACAAACATGGATGACAAACAATGTACATCCAAAAAGTCCTATAACATTTGGACTCGTAAACAAGCCAGCATATCATAACATGTCAATGAAAAACATAATTGTTGCAAATAGTGATTATTATTTTTCACTTTACAAAGTACCTAAAAAATAGGTAACAACAACAACAAGCATTTACAATTTACAAAGCAACAAAATATACAAACAATCTACCCAATATTTTCGTCTTCTAGGCTTATGGGTTCTCTTTTTGCATCTATTCTGATTTGAAGGTTGCCTTAGGAAAAATGTGGGTCCTGTTTGCCACCTATTGCTTTCCTTTCATTGGTTTACATAACCTATTTATCCTTCTTGGGACAAATTTCTGGATGAAGTTTCCAACATCTTTCATTCCCATCCCCATGCATGTTACAATGGGTACAAAATTACTTTCGCTTGCCCACCGAAAAGGAAGTCTTCAAATGTGAAAGAGTTTCGTCATTCTTGATGACAAGAATTTGATCCATTTTGTTGACCATCACCATGCGTTGCTCACAAATAACCACACAATGGCCAACTGCATTACAAAATGTGCAAGGATACATATCCCACAAATAGTCAAAATTAACAACATTTGGAAAATTCCCATGAGATTTTTACATGTCCATGGGGATGCAACTTTGATGATGTCGAATGTACGATGACATGCAATGTCCTTTGAAGCATTAATCTCTCTTAGGAGACAATTTGACATTATTACCACCATCTTGGTGTGACATATCATTCTCTGATGATTTCTTTGCCTCAAAAAACTTAGAGCATCCTCCAAACTCTCTTTTACTATATCCTAATCCTTGATATCTTGGTCTCTCTTCCACCATGATAGGATTTTTGATCCCTTGGCCATTTATTCTGAGGAATCCTCCTTCATAACCCATCCTAGCTAGAAAATTCATACCAATGCCTCTATTATGTTGTTCAAATGCTGCAAAATATGTGTTATTAAGATAAATAGAAGGATTTGAACTTGAGATGTTGATTAACTCCTTTAACTTTCCATCCATATTTTTTTCTTCAGGTGATTATGGAAAATTTGTAGATGACTTAAGCCACCCACTTTTACTAGCATGCATATTATGGGAATCTTTGAGATGCTGACAAAATTCACATGCATCATTCTCCATATAGGGTCCATAAACTTTGTTTGAACCATTCCCACAAATTGGCTTCACTTTGGAGTTATCCTTTGTTGTCACTGGAGTGTAACGCTCATCAATTTGTTCCTCAATTACATGCTGCAACTAAAGGTGCATATTCCTCTTCTCCTCTTCAACAATTTCAAGCATTCTTGCAACTTGATTAGAACCTGATCTGATACCACTTGATTTGAAATTGAAGGAGAACTTCTCCTTCCTAAAAATGATCATCCTCTGACACTTTAAAAGGTAAAATGGGCCTTATGAGATAGCAGGTTTTTATTGTCTCTTCAAGGACTATGAGTTAATTTTTCATGTAAAATTAAACCAAAAAACATATCATCATTTAACTCATACATAAATTCATAAAAATAAACACAACAAAATCTGATGACAGAGTTCATCCCTACTGGGCTACATCTTCGAACCTACTAACAAAACTAGATTGCTCATATATTCAGTGAAAAAAAATACATAAGTGTGCTAACAATATGAGTGGCTAGTTTCGACTTCAAGGAAACGTTATCCTACAAATAACTCTCACTCTATAAATCATGACAACCTACAGGAAGTCATGAAACAATCTGCAAGAAAAGGGATCTCCTATAAAGACCCTATACTCCAGCTGAAAATGAGCATACAAGTACATCAATTCCATATTGAAGTAAAAAAAGAGAGCTTTCCTCATAATAACATAATGAGAAAATAGAATATTAGATTCACCCTATAAGTCACATTTACTGCAGTAAACATATGAAGACTAGAAAAAACCTACAAGGTCTTCTCCATCCTCAAAAGCCTTGAAACACTACTGCAAAATACTAATTGATCCTGGCACCCATACACTCAAACCTGCAGAATTTCTCCAATCAGCAAATAGAGATCTCCATTGGATCTAGAATGCCCAAAAACCCCTACCTGGACACTTCTTGAGCTACAAAAGGCCACAAACTCATCAAGTTATATATACAACACCACTCTCGCCAGGTTCTTATGTTATCCATCCTACAAACTGGATAAAATGGATAATAGAGCTACATATTCACCTTGTTTTACGCTCGAGAGGCCACAACTTCGCTCGTCAAAGGTGAAATTTTTTGGACATTTTAAATTTCCAATAACCCTTATGAGCGGAAAAAATTGGCCACATGGGGACATACAACCGAGGGTTGGGGAAAGCCACCCACCCCCACTGGCTCAGGCCCTTAACTGTTGGGTTGTTGGTATTATCGACATGATGTGGTCGGGGGCCAAGGATAATGACCTACCGTCACCGCCGAAGCCCTTTCCATCTTAGTGCCTAGTTTTGTGTGAGGCCATATGGCCTGAGCCTAGAGATATATCTCCACTCCCTCTACTAAGGTCATGTGTAGGTCCTTGTGACTGGGGCCAAGGTTGGTCCCAAGCCCCATCCACTGTTGATGCTTGTCGGACTTCTACCTATGGCCATGTGCGAGTATTATGACAAGGGGTTGGGGCTGGTCCCCGAGCACCACACCTTTGTGCCATGGTTGTGTGGTAACGCAGGTGACTAGGGTTTGGGGATATCCTCAAAATATACGTATTTATGCAACCAACTCACAAAACAATAGAAATAATATATCAATTAATTAAAAAATATCATGTTTGAGGGCGAAACCTCCTTTACATTACAAAAATGAACAATTCTTGGATGATTTGAATGAAAAAACCTCCTTTCTATATATAGGAGTCTAAGGGGTCACAATATAATGAAAGTCAACATAACAATAATAATGTAAGGGCACAATAATAACAATAGTGATATTCTTTGGGGCATTATAATAACAATATGGGGACTACATGGAAACAACAATAACAATAAAGTGGATCCACTAGCAATAACAATCAAGTGCTACACTAGTATTATAGGCACCTAACATGCCCCTCTCCTTCAAAAAGGTGTTTTCCTCAACACTTGAGTAGTTTTGGATGCTTTTGTCTAAAATTCTCATCCTTGCATGTGGAATCTTCAACAGGTAAGTTCTTCCATGATGAGATACTTTGAAATTGATCAATTGTGGAGCTATCGGGTTCTTGTTTCCATGACTTCTTCTGGTTCCAATATGATTTTTCCTTCGTCTTCAAGTTCTAGAAATATTTTTCGAACTGGGATCTTTTTACTTATAACCTTCTTTAAGCATGAAACATGGAAAATTGCGTGCACTCAGGAAGATGTAGGAAGCTCCAATTTGTATTCCATAGTACCAATATTTTGCAACACCTTGTAAGAACCGTATTAATATGGTGATAATCTATTATCCTTCTTATCTTGCTAGAGGGAAATTTGTTTATATGGTTGTAGCTCTAAAAATACCTAGTCACCTACATCAAAACATCTTTTGCTTCAATGTTGATTTGCCTATTGTTTCATTCGAATTTGTCCCAAAGTGAGGTTATCCTTTAAGAGTTGGAGAACTTGTTGTTGATGCTGGATGTGATCTTCCACTGCTTAGACTTATAATTTTCTCTTAAGGATGATGTGATGGGAAGTGGATGATATCCATAAAGTGCCATAAATGGGGTGATTTTTGTTGCAGTATGGAAGGAAGTGTTATACCACCATTCAATGAGAGGTAACCACTTCAACCATTGTGTTTGTTTATCAGATACAAATTAATGAAGATATCATTCCAAACATTTGTTAACTATCTCATTTTTCCCATCATATTGAGGATGATAAGATGAGCTATCAACTAATTGAGTACCTAGAAAAGAAAAAAATTTCATCGAAAATTACTACTGAAAATGGGATCTTTGTCCCTTACAATAGTATTTGGGTTTATATATTTTGAAATGTTTCCATAAATGAAATAGAAATTGTACTAGATTTAAATGGATGAGATAATGCACAAAATTATGCATACTTGTTAAATCTATCAACTACCACCATGATACACTCTTTCCTTCAGACTTTGGTAAACCTGTGATAAAATCCATTGAATCTTCCTCCCAATGTTGACTTGGAATGATTAAAGGTTGCAACATACCTGGGGTATTAATTGTCTCGACTTTATTCTATTGGAAAACCAAACGTTCAGCCACAAAATTTTGAATATCAGATTTAAGGCCATCCCAACAAAAATTCTTGTTAGCCATGTGGTAAGTTTTTAAAAATTCTGAGTGCCCACCTAGGGGAGAGGTGTGTAATTCCAAAATAATGTTTTATTTGAATTGGGAATTCTTATAGATATATAAGCGATATTTGTACCATAATGAATAATTTTTCCAGCTAAATGTATCATATGTACTAGGATCTTGCCGCAACTTTTGAATGAGTGTCCACACTTCTTCGTCATTCTTCAATTCATCCCTTACTTCGGTCATCAAATCGGGTTGGATAGTAAAAATCACACAAATCAATGCTTCCACGTCCTCATGTTTTCTTGAGAGTGAATCTATAAGAATTTTTTTCTTCCTTTTTTTGTAGATGATTTCAAAGTCATAACCCAACAGCTTTGTGACCAATTTTTTCTTCTCTTCTGAAGATGATCTTTGTTCCAAAATGTATTTAAGACTATCATGATATATTTTTACCTTGAAGTGTCTTCCCATTAGGTAAGGACACCATTAATTTAATGCATGTATTATTAGTAACATTTCCTTCTCATAAATAGGTTTGTGCGCTTAAAGGAAAAGACCCTCTGGCGGATATTTTTGAGGAAGCCCTTATAAAAATACCCCACACATCCGTTTATAGTGGAGGTTACTAGAGGAGGTTGGCGGGCAAAGGATTTTGCGGATTTTTTCTGCTTGGTTCGCTTATCATCCAAAACCGCATTGGTGCGCTCAACAAGAGAAAGCACTGGTGCGCAAAAAACATTGGCACATTGGACACCGTGCGCTCTGTACACGCCTGCCCAGTGCGTTGTATTACTGTAAAGCACCGGTGCTTTACAACTCGTTTGCATCGGTGCGTCATAAAACACCGCGCCAAAATAGAAACCGCCTAGTGCAATATTAAGAAACCGCACTGGTGCGCCTATAAAACCCCGTGCACTGGAACAGGGTTAAATAAAAAAAAATATGGCAAAAAAACTACATTTTTCACTTTTCTCAGTGCTCCAGAGCTCCCAAGCATTGGTGCAATTTTTCCTTGTCTGAGCCACCCTAACATCAGGGCTCCCATTACACCCATTGCATGCACTACTGTTGTGCATTGCCCACCAATCTCCAGCTTGCATTTTGCAAAACAGTGGTCAAATTTTCTTTTTCAAATTCTATAGCCAATATGCCTCCTCGATGGCCAAATGTACATGTATTTTTCTTGTTTTTCCATAATTAAGATTTTTAGCAGATTAGAATTCCAAATAACCTTAAAATTAACCATTTAAAAGAAAAAAACAAATTTTTATCATGCGGTGCGCTTAAGTCATTCGACTCACACTGATAAGCAGTGTTGCCTGTTAAATTTACAAGTCACACCGCTACTGGTGCTAACGGTATCTGCACCATTTCCGGGGCGGTACCGAAAGGCGCACAAAATTATTTTAAAATTTAAAAAAAAGTGCGGTGTAGTCATTTAGCTAGCCACACCATTGACAATGTGGAATAGCAGCAACGCGGTGCATTGACAGAAATATCTGCCCAAGTGTTTTTCAACGCACCGCATTCGACATTCTGACAGGGTCAATGGTGCAGCTTGGTAAAATACCACACCATTGAATATCTATTTAGTTAGGAGGTCAGTGCACTGACACAAATATACATGCCAGGGCATGGAGTTTAGTCAGCGCACCGCACTCCTAACATCGTACATAGCCAACGGTGCTCTGAAAATTTTTAGGTGCACCATCTACGGTGCATTGAATGTGATATGGGGCACCTCCCCCTGTGCGCGACAAACAAAAGACACACCAGAACCGGTGCATGACTATTTTTTGTGGTGCACTGAATGTTTTGTTTTTTTTTTCAAAAAATATATATATATATATGTATATTCCTAAATACATGTCTCATTTAATAAAAAAAAATTATTTAATATGTCAATCATTCAAAGAGAAGAGGGGGAACAACAGGAACAACAAGCAGAGCAGTATGACATGGTTAACCTGTGGGAGGTGTTGTGGATGATTTTGTCACCCTCCTAGAGACAGCCTAGAGTTGCCATAGACCAGTGCCTAGGACATCTTAATATAGCAAGGAGTCCTTTATAGTTTGGGTTGTCAGTCCAAGGGACTCACTTACTATCTCTTGTTTTAAACAAGGAAATTGAAATAGATTGAATTGGTCCCAATTCTCTTTCAGTGGCTGATACACAGATAGGAATAAAGTAAAGACATCAGGTAAAACTTCAGCATGATGGTATCAGACAGCTAAGAGACCGTTTTACTATAAAGAGGGCCGATTCAAATAATATATTACAGAAATCAGATATCAAGGAGTGCGGGCAAGAAGGAAACATGAGAAGATATTACTGACAAAAGGGCGCATCAATTTACGAATCCTTAAGCCATTAATATAGCAGAAGTTATGAAAGGAGTGAACATGGAACAGCATATCACTTCTAGGCCTATTTAAAGCGCTTGACTAATTCCAGAAAGGGCACCACTTAAGATGAATCCTTACTGCAAACTAGTGAGCCACTCGCATTCTAGAACATGATATAAGAAGAAAATATGTATGAAAAGATGATATATTAACACATGAGAGAAATTACATACTGCAATACATCAAAGACCAGAATCCTCAATACAGTCATAACACCTCCTCACTGAGACCCAACGGGCTCTGAAACTTCATACAGAAATGTCACAAGATGTATACAATAGTCTTTTCGCTGCACAGCTTGCTTACAGAAATCTGGAACCCTCACAATGTCTTGCTTTTCAGTATTTATAGAGAAGACCGAAACTTCTGGAGGGAGAGGTAGGTATCCACACTTATTGATCTAATTTGAATAAGAAAGGCGGGGAGCATTCGCGCCTCCTTCATGAATGACTAGCTATAAATGAATATACCTAACATTCTGTCTAAAGAAATAAATGCTGAAGATAAAAATCCCCTCATGTACAGGGAAAAAACAATAAAATATACACATCGGGATGCTTCCGGCTGAAGGCAAATCTGCTACCATGAGAGCTCTGAGAAAATCTTCCTTTCAGTACTGTACGCTTAGCTTTTGATTCTGAACTGGAGCCCCGAGCCTTAAATGTGAGATGAACTTTTCTGGAGGGTTCCGAGCATTTGTATCTGTATTTTCTTTAATCATGGTCGCTTCTTGGACCTACCCTCCGCTTCTTCATTAAACTTCATCCACAGAAAACGTCCTTTATGGGCCCTCGACATTTGTAACAGCGGCAGTTTAAAATATCTTCCTGCAATTCCGTAACCTGCAAAACCCTCAAAATTATTAGAGAAATGGACACATACGAAGGCGTGAATGATGGAGGTGAAAAATGGGGAAGATGAGAAGGATACGAGCGGAGGAAGAAGACACTCAGGGTAGTGGAATGGAGACGATGGAGATTTTCGTGAATGAGCGAAATGTGACACAGTATGGTCGTGGAAGAAGAATAGCGGTGGATTATGAGTTAAACATATAGAAACACACGCATATCTATATATATATCGGCACGAGGACATAATATGGATGTACGGGGGAGAGACACATAGGTACATGGGAGACTAGCGGGGGAGACGACGTGGCGGGTAGGTTGATGGGCGGAGGCATGAAACAGTGACACGGTGGCGGACTGTGGGACGTGGCGGGAGATAGCAATGGACGGACGTTTTAATTACATCTCCGCCGTCGGATGGAGATCTAGATATCCGACGGTCTGCGTGGACCCCGCTGACCGGCCATTGTTGGAAGTTTAACGCGCGGGGGACGGGCGGTTTCCTGCCCGTACCAAGGACACGTGGCATTGCTCGTGTGGGATCGCTGGCCCCGCGGTAAATACCGCCAGTCGACAAGAGTGGTGCGGGGGAGAACCGCCGGTTTTGCTGTGCGCCAGGGCCAGAGGTAGGGCCCTCACTCCTGACGATATCTGCGCCGTTGATTGAACTTTGATCGAATGGCTGTGATGGCGCCCGGGACTTAAATGATAAGCCCCCTTTTCTCCCAGCCCGTGGTCCTGTAGCTCGGGTCACATGAAAATCAAGGCGGGAGGGGCCAAGGTTTAAGGGGCTTCGGCCCGATATATGAAATATACATTTTAAAACGTTCTAAAGCAGATTTTCGGGCGGAGATGATAGAATTAAACGGGGCCCAGGGGTTTTTGCTCTCAAAAACACTAGAAATGGATTTTAGAGAAGGTGGTGGCCGAATTTTAAATGGGAAAGGGGATATGTACAACACTGGCTCCATCTGGGGACGGCAGGCTCGTCCTCGGGCATGTCGAGAACACGCAGATCATTCAAAATTTTCATTTCGCTATTCAATTTCTGCTGCGCTTTCTCTTCAGGTAATTATCAGCATCCCCCTTTTTCCCTTATAGAAATTAGAAACCAAAAACAGCTTATATACAATATATACAGTGGGGCGTTTCCAACCTAGGTCAGAATTGAAAATACGGCTTGAGGAATTGGCCATTCACGGGGGCATCCAACAAATCACCCCGTAGGTTCTCCAACATAAAAGTATTATTTCCCCCTTGGCTCACGATTCTGAAAGGACCGAACCATAATGGATCAAACTTAGCGTGCTTGCCCTTTTCTGCTCTGCGAACATCCCATCTAAGAACCAGGTCTCCAACTTGAAAATTCCTATCCTTTGCGTGCTGATCAAAGACCTTCTTCATTTTTTCCTGGTATTCTATTAGTCTCTGGTCTACTTGGTTCCTCGTCTCATCCAATTCTACCAACTGATGAATTCTTCTAATCATCTCATCCGGTTCTTCTTGGTTTTCCTGTATAAAACGTGCCACTGGCAATGCCAGTTGCACAGGAAATACTGCAGCCCGCCCATACACCAGCTCATATGGAGACTTGCCTGTTGCTCTTTTGCTGGTTATCCTATTTTCCCACAGAGCAAACTTCAACTGAGAGTCCCAGTTCTTCTGATTTTCAGCTATTGTTTTCTTGAGGGCCCTTACCAGGGTTTTATTGGATGATTCTGCTAAACCGTTCCCCTGGGGGTAATACGCTGTGGAATGAGTTAATACAATATTATATCTTTGGCAGAAATTTACAAATCTGGCAGACTTAAAAGCTTTAGCATTATCAGTTACAATTCTTGCAGGACAGCCAAACCTAGATATGATATTGTCTTCTAAAAAATTCATGATTACAGCATCTGTAGCCCTTCTTGTAGGTATGGCTTCCACCCATTTCGTAAAATAGTCTGTAGCTGTGAGTATCCATTTATGTTGGCCGCTTGATGGGGGGTGTATTTCTCCTATGAAGTCTAATCCCCATTTCTGGAAGGGTTCATTTACATGAACAGGAATTAAGGGCAGAGATGCTAATTTCTGTCTTTCTGCAAATCTTTGGCATTTGTCACATGCTCTGACCCAAGCAAAGGTATCTGAATATAATTTTGGCCAGTAAAAACCAGCTTTCAAGATTTTATTGGTAGTAGCCCTCCAGCTGTAGTGTCCTCCACATATTCCTTCATGGAATTCTGTCATTATATTCTGCACTTCATTTTCTGTGAGGCATAGCAGTAATATACCCAAAGGGTCTCTCCAATAGAGATGTCCATTGGCAATGACATACTTCTGGGATCTCATCCTTACAGCTCTGTAATTTGCCTTGTCACATCCTGGAGGACAGCTAAGTGTCAACAGGTATTCAACTATTTGCTTATACCATGGACTAGTCAGATACTTCACATGTACCTTTTGTGTGGCCATTTCTAGTCCATGTTGCTCCTCTTCTTTTTCTGATTCTTCATTTGCCATTATGGATAAATTAATGCCTAGAGCCTGATGATTAGATTCAGATAACATCTTGGCAAGTCCCTGTCCTTTGATCAATTTAGTAGGCTTTATATCTAGATCATATTCCTGGATTTTTGCAATCCATCTTCCCCTCCTGCCTTCACTGTCCCCCTGAACTAGAATGTCTTTTACAGCTGCTGTGGGAACATAAGCAGTAATATGGGATTGCAAAATATAAACTCTAAAAGCTTTAAGGGACTTTACCAGGGCATATGCCTGCTTCTCCAGTATATTGTATTTTAGTTCAGCATCATACAATACCTGACTGAAGAAAGCTATGGGTTGTTCATATCCTTCTTCATTCTTCTGCAATAACACTCCAGCAATTGTATGAGGTGAAGCAAATGAAAATACTATAAATGGCTTGCTATAATCCGGTCCTGCTAGCACGGGAGCTTCGGCAAATGCTTGTTTAATTCTTGTAAATGCATCCCTAGACTCCTGGGACCACTTAACTTCACTGTCCTTTTTCAACATATTAGTAATGTGCCTAACTATCTCTGCATAGTTAGGAATGAATCTCCTTAAAAAGTTTATTCGACCCAAGAACACCTGTACTTCTTTCTTATTTCTTGGCAGAGAAATGCTATTTATTACTTCGACTCTCTTAGGATCAATTTTTACACCATCCTTAGTCACAATATGTCCTAAGAGTTTCCCTTCATCTAAAGCAAACAGAGATTTTTGAGGGTTAAGAGAAAGGCCGTACCTTCTGCATTTTCCAAAAGTTCTTCTTAAATGCACAATATGCTCATCATCATTCTTTGAGAACACCGTGATATCATCGAGATATACTACTAGGAACTTGTCCTGTTCTCCCACAAAGGCTATATCCATTGCCCTTTGAAAAGTAGCACCTGCATTGATCAGTCCAAATGGCATCCTTGCATACATAAAGGTTCCCCATGGCGTGGTGAACGCAGTCTTCTTCTGATCTTCTGGGAAAACAGCTACCTGATTGTAACCTGAAAATCCATCCATCATCGACATTCTGGATGCTCCCACCACTTTCTGCAGGATGTGATCCATTTTAGGCAGTGGATAGTTGTCCTTGAGAGATGCTCTATTCAAATTTCTGAAGTCCACACACAGCCTGATTTCTCCATTCTTCTTTCTGACAGGAACAAGATTCGCTATCCATTCTGAGTACCTCAAGGGCACAATTATTTTGGCCTTCAACAATTTTCTAATTTCTTTCTCAATTGAGGGAAGAAGCAGGGGGTTAATTTGCCTGAGTTTCTGTTTGTATGGCTTTGCATCTTCCCTGAGTGGGATATTGTGCTGTATGATATTTACATCAAAAGTTTTTAGGTCCTCATAGGACCAAGCAAAAACATCCTTATAAGACTGGAATAGCTTCAAATACTTTTCTTTATATTCCTCTGAGATTTTTTTAGATAATTTAACAATCTTGGGATCAGTGGCAGTACCCAGATTTAAATCTCTCATTTGATCTTCTTCTACTGCTTTGTCTGGCTGCATGGGAACATCATTCTTGTTGAATAGTCTTTCTAGAGGTACTAGTCCTCTAGGGATGACATTTCCTTTTAACTGCAATACTCTGTTTCCTGCTATATTCTCTTCCCATTTACCTTCAGCAATATTTTCAGGTTCTTCCTCCTCATCATCATCAATTTCCATACCTGTGAATTCTCCCACTGTCTCCATGAATCTCTTCATCTGTTCGTCATCTTCAAAGACCTGCCAATGCTTAATATTGTCTGGGATAGATGGTCTGTAACGTACCTCTACTTCATATCTTAACAATGGGTTCTGAGGAGGTCGGAACGTACCAGCAGCCACAGCAAGAGAGTCTGCTATTCTGTTATGCTCCCGGGGCATGAACTGTATATTAAATGCTAAGAAGAAATTTTCTATCATGTCCCATACTTCGTTTCTATATGCTCTGAGCCGAGGATGCTTAGTTTGGCATTCATTCTTAATCTGTCTCACTACTAGCTCAGAGTCTCCAAACACTTTCAGACATTGGATGCCCATGTTTCTAGCTGTCTGTAGACCCAATAACAAAGCTTCGTACTCAGCTACATTGTTTGTAGCTTCATACTCTAATTTGAAAGACAGCGGCACCCACCTTCCTGTGGGGGAGATTAATAATACCCCAGCCCCATTACCTTCCCTGGAATTTGCTCCATCAAAATGCAAAGTCCATACTTCTGATTCCTGGCCTTTCTTGGATTGCTCGGCTTGGAATTGACCAGAGGGGGATTCATGTGCATGGTCTTGACTCTCTTCTAACACAAAACATGAGAAGTCCCCCTCTTTATTATAAACTGGGGAATTGTCTGAGCAATCAGCAGTGGTCACCATTTTAACAAATCTGGTCTCCCTATAAAGCCTCCTCTCCTGACCACCAAAGACTGGGACAGTGGCATATGTCAAGTCCAGTTTAATCGATCCCCCAATTTTAGTACCCCAGGACCTTGACAACAGCATGCCAAAGCGAGCTGGGATATCAGCGACCACAATGTCCATGACCACACTTTTTGCCGGGATTTGAGCTAGATTGACCACTAAATCTTTAATCATTCCCAAGAATTTAACCCTTTTCGAATAAAATGAATATAAATCTTTATATGGCCTTGTAATATGTAGCCCCAGTTGCTCCATGACAGACAAAGGCATAAGATTATGGGATGCCCCAGAATCTAGCATACAATTGTGAAGTAGCAGGTCATGAATGACTAGGGACACATAAAAGGGAGGAGTAGAAGGGTCTATCTCCTCAACGTGTGGGCCAAAGACTACCATGGGTCTTTCTTCTTGGAGATTTAGACTATCAGGGGCAATTTGTGGTTCAGGAAGAGGCATGAAAGAGGTGACCTGAGACTGATATATAGGCTGTCTTAACAATTCAGTCAGAGGAACAGGAATCTTAATCTTTTCAAGCTCTCTTTGCAAATTAAAAGCAGATGTGGACTTTTCTAGCATTATCTCTTTTGAGTCCTTATTCTCAACTGGGGATTTGACTTCTTTTGACACTGACTCAACATTAGAAGGACTGGCTATTTTGGAAGAAGAAGGAATTTGATCATTTGACTGCAAGGGGGTATTTAGAAAATTCTTACCTTTTTCCACATTCTTCTTTGTTGCTGACTCCTTCTGAGCAGATGCTTCTTTCTGAGGTATTTATTCCTCCTGCTCCTGAGTTCTGGTCCTCTTCCTTGAGGATCTGAGATCATATCTGACGTTGAACTGGGCTTCCATGAAATCAGCAAATTGCTTGCAGTAATGGTCAATCTCAGCTTCTTCATCCTCTGCTTGCACTGGGCACTCGATATCATCATTATTTGAAAAGGCCAGATTGGAATCTTCTATTCCATAGGCTGCCTCTCCAGCGGAGTCATCTACTGTTCCTTCCAGGTACAAGGGATGAGGTACCTGATCTTGTTTCTCCCTTGTCTCTCTCGGCAATATTTGGAGAGGTGGCCTCTTATATTGGGGATTGTACCCTCTGTTTGGAGCATTGTAATAATTCTTGGGAGCTGCATTTTTAGCTTCCAGTTCCATCTTGACCATCTTCTTTATCATTTTACCTATTTCATCCATTTTATCCGAATCTTTATCTTGATTAGAGGTAGAAACCTCTTCTTTGCCTTTCCTCCTGGCATCTGGTTCAATTTTCCCTTTTAACTTTCCTGTAGAGGCAAAGTTTGCTTCTAGTTCCAGAGCATCTGATTGTGCATCATCAAGTGTGGCAGGTTTTCTTTCCCTTAAGGAGAATCCAAAGTCAAAATCAAAGGCTGCTATGAAGATTATCTTAGCAGCAGCTTCATTTGGCTTCATTTCCGGAGGCAAGCTTAGATACAACTTGTTGAATCTTTTGATGAATTCTGATACCCCTTCATTCTGTTTCTTCTTGATAGTATTAAACTCAGTAAGGCACATTCCATAATCCTTCTTTTCTCCCCACTTCCTGAGGAAAACGTTTTCCATCTGATCCCAGGTTGTCACAGAACGATTACCCAATGTTTTAAACCATTTTCTAGCTTCACCTTCTAAAGACTGCACAAATAATCTCAAAACCACATCCAGGTGTTCAACATTCAAATTTTCTGCAAAAGAGCAGAAGGTCTCGAGATGTTTCTGAGCATCCACATCACTTTCACCATTGAACCTTGGCAGAATCTTCAGATAATCCTGTGGCATATCGTTCAACACTTGGGGTAAGGCCAGAGGAGCATATTTGTTCAGGAGAAAAGCAGGAACATTGGCCATTAGAGGCGGTGGGGGTTGCACAACAATCTGAGGTACAAATGAAGGGAGTGGAGTAGGAGGAAGCGGAGTATGAATAACAATGGGAATATATTGCACAGAGGTCTGAGGTGTAGATGGGAATAGCTCACGGTTAACCGCAACTACCTCAGTGACTTCTTTGATTTCTTCAGCCTCGAGAACAGGATAAGGTTCTTCCCCAAATAAAGTATTTCCCCTACGTGGGGTTTCTAGATAAACTTCGGGATTTTCTGTTCTAACTTCTTGAGAAGAAGAGGGCGGATAATCTTCAACAGAATACTCAGGATTTTCAGCCAGGGCTGAATTCCTCTCCTTCCAAACTCTTTTATGAATAATTTTCTCTGGGTCAAACATGTAGGGTGTTTTCAGTTGAGCTGTATCTGACCTCAAATGCGGCCTACGAGGAGCCAGGACTTCCGATAAGATTTATCAAATAAGGACCAGTGGAGTCGCCAAGGTGAGAAATTTGCAACTCTTCACCTCTCTGTGCTCACCTGATTAGAGAGTGAAATAAAATGTCGAAAACCCAGGGAAACTGATGTTCTTGAATTCGTTCCCCGGCAACGGCGCCAGAAAGATGTTGTGGATGATTTTGTCACCCTCCTAGAGACAGCCTAGAGTTGCCATAGACCAGTGCCTAGGACATCTTAATATAGCAAGGAGTCCTTTATAGTTTGGGTTGTCAGTCCAAGAGACTCACTTACTATCTCTTGTTTTAAACAAGGAAATTGAAATAGGATGAATTGGTCCCAATTCTCTTTCAGTGACTGATACACGGATAGGAATAAAGTAAAGACATCAGGTAAAACTTCAACATGATAGTATCAGACAGCTAAGAGACCGCTTTATTGTAATGAGGGCCGATTCAAGTAATATATTACAGAAATCAGATATCAAGGAGTGCGGGCAGGAAGGAAACATGAGAAGATATTATTGACAAAAGGGCGCATCAATTTACGAATCCTTAAGCCATTAATATAGCAGAAGTTATGAAAGGAGTGAACATGGAACAACATATCACTTCTAGGCCTATTTAAAGCGCTTGACCAATTCCAGAAAGGGCACCATTTAAGATGAATCCTTACTGCAAATTAGTGAGCCACTCGCATTATAGAACATGATACAAGAAGAAAGTTTGCATGAAAAAGGATGATATATTAACACATGAGAGAAATTACATACTGCAATATACCAAAGACCAGAATCCTCAATACAATCATAACCCCTCCTCACTGAGACCCAACGGGCTCTGAAACCTCATACAGAAATGCCACAAGATGTATACAATAGTCTTCTCGCTACACAGCTTGCTTACAGAAATCTGGAACCCTCACAATGTCTTGCTTTTCAGTATTTATAGAGAAGACCGAAACTTCTGGAGGGAGAGGTAGGTATCCACACTTATTGATCTAATTTGAATAAGAAAGGCGGGGAGCATTCGCGCCTCCTTCATGAATGACTAGCTATAAATGAATATACCTAACATTCTGTCTAAAGAAATAAATGATGGAGATAAAAATCTCCTCATGTACAGGGCAAAAACAATAAAATATACACATCGGGATGCTTCCGGCTGAAGGCAAATCTGCTACCATGAGAGCTCTGAGAAAATATTCCTTTCAGTACTGTACGCTTAGCTTTTGATTCTGAACTGGAGCCCCGAGCCTTAAATGCGAGATGAACTTTTCTGGAGGGTTCCGAGCATTTGTATCTGTATTTTCTTTAATCATGGTCGCTTCTTGGACCTACCCTCCGCTTCTTCATTAAACTTCATCCACAGAAAACGTCCTTTATGGGCCCTCGACATTTGTAACAGCGGCAGTTTAAAATATCTTCCTGCAATTCCGTAACCTGCAAAACCCTCAAAATTATTAGAGAAATGGACACATACGAAGGCGTGAATGATGGAGGTGAAAAATGGGGAAGATGAGAAGGATACGAACAGAGGAAGAAGACACTCAGGGTAGTGGAATGGAGACGATGGAGATTTTCGTGAATGAGCGAAATGTGACACAGTATGGTCGTGGAAGAAGAATAGCGGTGGATTATGAGTTAAACATATAGAAACACACGCATATCTATATATATATCGGCACGAGGACATAATATGGATGTACGGGGGAGAGACACATAGGTACATGGGAGACTAGCGGGGGAGACGACGTGGCGGGTAGGTTGATGGGCGGAGGCATGAAACAGTGACACGGTGGCGGACTGTGGGACGTGGCGGGAGATAGAAATGGACGAACGTTTTAATTACATCTCCGCCGTCGGATGGAGATCTAGATATCCGACGGTCTGCGTGGACCCCGCTGACCGGCCATCGTTGGAAGTTTAACGCGCGGGGGACGGGCGGTTTCCTGCCCGTACCAAGGACACGTGGCATTGCTCGTGTGGGATCGCTGGCCCCGCGGTAAATAGCGCCAGTCGACAAGAGTGGTGCGGGGGAGAACCGCCGGTTTTGCTGTGCGCCGGGGCCAGAGGTAGGGCCCTCACTCCTGACGATATCTGCGCCGTTGATTGAACTTTAATCGGACGACTGTGACGGCGCCCGGGACTTAAATGATAAGCCCCCTTTTCTCCCAGCCCGTGGTCCTGTAGCTCGGGTCACATGAAAATCAAGGCGGGAGGGGCCAAGGTTTAAGGGGTTTCGGCCCGATATATGAAATATACATTTTAAAACGTTCTAAAGCAGATTTTCAGGCGGAGATGATAGAATTAAACGGGGCCCAGGGGTTTTTGCTCTCAAAAACACTAGAAATGGATTTTAGAGAAGGTGGTGGCCGAATTTTAAATGGGAAAGGGGATATGTACAACAGGAGGCACGAGAGAGGGAGAGAGATGTGTACCCTCACCATATTACAACAGCTACCCAGGGGCTCCTAAGGTAGGTAGGCCTCCTCAAGTTCTATGAGGAGGCTACTTCCATAAAGAGCTATGGTGTGTTTTTGAGACATCTTATCCGCATGTGGAATGACCACCAAAATTCTTTCCAGGTTATTCCTAACTAGTGGTACACACCCACAGGAGAGGATATATATTTCCTTACTGGGCTATCGAGGAGAGGGGTGGATTTTCCCTCGTTACCAGAGGTTCTAGCTGGCTGTTTAGCAAGGAGTCAGTTAGTGTACTCCCAGAGATACATTGGAGAAGATGTATTGTCTCCTTCAGATTTTCAGGTCACTGGAGGTTAGTTACGTATTGGTGCATTTGGTAGTGAGGAAGTGCAGTGCCTCTCACTTCTCATTTCAACCATTTCACACAACACAAGTGACGGGAAACACATTAGTTGCTCACTTCTATATTATGTTGATTCTTTAGTACATGAGCCATGACTTGTCAGGTCGTTTACCATTTTTTTGCAGCAGTTCTGTACAGCCTTAGATAGATGATGTGCTCATGCACAAGGGAGGGTCAAATTTCCTTTTTCTTTAGAGATTTTTTGTTTATTTTTTTGAGAGGTTTCCAGAGATGAGGCCTACTTTTGTTCGACAACCTCGTAGGCCAATGTTTGAGGCATGGATGCACATGTGGGGGAAGTTGATGCCCAAGAGGGGCGAGACTATGTTTCCAGCAAGGATATCGCATGATGCACTGGAGTTGCTAGCCAATGTTGATGAGATGCATTCCTTCATTATGGTCCCCTGTCCTTATGCTGGATTGGATTGGCGAGGGTGTCCCAACATCCTCTTCACAGCTGATGAGTCACTAGATGATAGAGGTAATATTAATTTTTAATTTAAATTTATTCTAACAAGTTCTTTAATTTGTTTTTATTAAATTGTGTAATGAAGGGTGAAAATGTGAAGTTGGGAAACACTTTTTGCCCTTTTTTGACGTTGAAAATTGTAATTTTCTATGTTTTTCAACTTCAACTCCACTAAACTCATATTTTTATCGCAAATTATGCTTTGACATAAAAACAATAATTGTAGAGAATTGTCTTACCTCCATACCGATATTTAAAAAAAAAAATATTGACATATAGAGGGGTAAATTTGTTGTTTACTAACTGCATATACTTGAAATTTTCAGGCAAACATAAATAGTCACTTTATTATCCTTTACTTTTTTTAGGGAAGGTTATTCATTTTTTTGAAAAAAACCATAGCATCATAATCTGCATATATTGCACTAGTGCACAGACTATTTTTTGGTAATTTTCGGATCAAATCACTATTTTTTATTATTTTTTGAAATGGACGAAGACAAAAAACAGTGATGTTTCAGTACATTTTATTATCCTTTGATTTTCTTTTCAATGTGATCGTCAATAAGAAAAATGAGAGTACCCTTTTGAAGTAGACAAGGAGAGGAAGTGCACTATGATTTTTTTAAATTTTTTGGTGTCCTCGTTTGAAAGTTATTGAATTTTCATTCAGTGAAATTTTTCGAACAATGAAATTCCATAGTGACATAGTTTAGTAAAAAATTAATAAAAAATTGAATTTTTTAACGAAACTCCATAAATCTTACATCATCAAAAACTAGATTTAGAGATGAATCTAATGGTACTTGATCCGACATAAAACATTTTGTTTTTGTAGGTGTTCTGTCCCTCCGAAGTTGCAGGTTTCTTAAAACTGCAGGATTGTTTGAGTTTTTTGTTGACCAGAAACTCTCGGCCGAGAAAATGTCTCGGCCGAGACTTTTCTAAAACTCTCGGCCGAGAAATTTGAAACTAGTTTAACCTGCCCAAAGTTAAATTTAACCGCCCGGGCAAACTCTCGGCTGAAATTTTAAAAACTCTCGGACGAGAGTTTGCACCTCGAGAGTTTGTTCAATAAAATTCTCGGCCGAGAGTTTAAAAAACTCTCAGCCGAGAATCAACCGAGAGTTTTAAACTCTCGGCCGAGAATTAACCGAGAGTTTTAAACTCTCGGCCGAGAGTTTTTTAACTCCAAATATATTAAGTGCTAAGAGAAATCAAATATCTTAAACTGTAAAAATTTCCACAAATTTTGAAATAAAAAATAAATTTACATTTTAAAAATTTTGATCTCTTAATAAATCTCTAACTAAAATAAATTTATATTAATTTCTAATTAAATTATATATATATATTACACTATCTATATATCTTAATGTATTCATCATTAATCAAATTTGAAATAAAAATTTCCAATTGTTTAAATAATTTATTTATAATTTATTATTATATATAATAATAAAAATATATAATTTTTACATTTAAAATGAATTAAACATATTAATCAAGTACCATTTTAAGTATATTAATCAAATAAAGATACCCTCATAGGTTACAACTATATACATATATATAGTCTGGTTCATGCACACCAATCAAGTGACAACTTAAATGGAAAATATTCCTATTATAATTTTATATGATAGAGCTTGCATTGACACAAGCAACTTAATGGTTTATTTATCCAACCAAATCACCAATCGAGAGATTGGTTAAACTTATTATTTTAAGTTACAAGAATTTATGATTAAAGATATTAATCTTGTGAGCCCATGGTTTTGTAATTTATATTTATTTAATTTATTGATTTTTTCTTGTTAATTTTTTTTTATAAATTAATATGATCGAGAAAAATCATTTTAAGGTGAAATTATTTGGATTTCGTTTACATTTTACAAATTATATTTATATTTTTTTAATTTGAATATTAATTAAAATACATGAAGCCTACTCCCCGATGGGGGTGACAAACACTGAGGTCCACAAAACGCGTGTGCGATGAGAGTGTACATTCGGAAAATGGGAAGGAGGATAGACTCCATGTCCTTCTGTTATGGATGGTGTACGGTGAGTTTAACAGTGTTGTGTGTGAAGTCTCGGTCTCATTCATTCTCTTCGGGTTTGAGTGTTGGAGAGGTAAGCAGGTTTATGGTGATCTTCGCAGTTTAGGAATGTTATATCGTTGTGGTAGTATGGTAGCTGGAGGCTGGTGGTCTAAGCTTAGTTAGTCATTTTGATATCTTAGGCCCTAGGTTAATCTCGGAGAGGTGTAGGTTTTGTCGTTGTCACCTCCTCCTCCATGAACAATTCACAAATGTGTTAAATTTATTCTCCCACAACCTGGTTTCTCTACTCCGTCAACAACTTAAGTGAATTTTGCATGGTAATTTGGTTGATTCTAGTGCCTACTCTTGTGTTTCTTTCTAAATTTCTCCCTGAGTGTTATTTTTGTTTGCGAATGTTTTTATGTTTCTTGTTCATCACGTGTCCTTTTGTTCTTCCTCTTTCTATGGCTTCTCCATGGATTCCTGAGACCCACCGCTGGGTAAGCAATAATGGGGTTCAGTGGTGGACGGGCGGTCTTGAGACAATTGTTGTGGTTGGTAATTGGCTCAGGTTTGTATATTGTGTGTTCACACTTTGGTGTCAAGTTCTTTTTTTTGTGTCTTTGTTCTCAGGTGCTTCCCCTCGTAGAAGAGAAGCAAAGGTCTTAGTTTGGCTGGTGTGTTTCTTATCTATGGGTTTTTTTGTAACTCTTTGGATTGGAGAAAGGTGGTTTTCAGCCCTATGGAGTAGAATTTTGTTGGATAAGTCGGGGATATATTTTGCCCTGTTGTATTTCTCAACTTGCTGGGTGGTCTTGTTTCTCATTTTTGAGGTGTATCCCTTGGCCCTCACCATGAGACTTGTTATGTGTAACTCCCACTCTCAACCCAAGCAGATGGGAGTTTCATCCAGCAAGGAAGGATGTAGCACAAAGGATAAGGTGGCATTAGAGGGTCGTATTATCGGTCATACAAGGCAGGGTGGCCGAGCTACTGGGGGTCTGGTCTGTGTGGCGTTGGGATTCCATGGTGGCAGAGGTGGTGCAAGAGGCGGTCGTACAACTGGTGGTGAAAATAAAGGCAGAGTGGTACCTGATGATGGAGCAGGTGTGTGGGGTCAGAATCGTTAGCTAGGGCATGCAAGTGTTGCTGGCCGACAGAGTCGCTCCGAAATCTATCATGATTTGCTTTAGTCTGTTCTGGATCACCTAAAATCTTATGATAGGTCTAGAAAGGAAGAACGTGAGGTTTTGATTGCTACGCTAAATCAATTTCATTACTTTCAATGCCATATCTGAAAAAGGATCGTGGTGGTGTAGCGGGGTCAAAATCTGCTAACTACAAGGGTGGAGAAGTTGGAAACATGGTTGGCTCACTTTGTTATAGCATCATTTTTCACCTCGATATATTTGATGACTTATGCATTGGCCTTGGGTATCCCTTCCATTCATAATTGGTCACATTTCTCAAAAAACAATATTTTAAAATCCATACGCGACTCTACCTATTTTTTCCACGTGCACACGCAGGTCCATCCATAGCTAACCCGTGTATGCTATTTAAAATATTAAAAAATATAAAATTTCCCTATTATTAAAGCAGGGTTTACGATTTCTCCTGTAACTTAACTACCCCAGCCTGTGGCCTAATTGTTCCCCAACTGAAAAAACTAATTTGAGGAAGTATAAATACCCCTCAAGCGAATGGCCTAAGAGAGGAGAGAGAGAATACTATTGATATTATAGCCTGTTATAGCCTTGATCAAGCCTGATATTTCCCCTATGAGTCCTGCACTTCCTAGGTTTCACGAAACCCTTGTTTCCTTGTGATGATCACCCTCATTCCATGTGACATCCTTTGCGCACCATTTATGGAAGAAGCCTTGTGAGGCTAGGGCTAGACGAATTCGGACGACGGTTTTGCTCAAGGCCATGGCAGATATGAGGTGATTTCTCCACTATTATTTTCTGTACATGTTATCAATAAAAGAAGTACCATCATGTTCCTGCTATTCATGTGTTATATGTCTCTTGTACATGCTTAATAATCTTGAATAGTTTATTTCATATTATCTTTATGATATCATGTATGCTAATTTGATAACATCTAGGACATCTATGTTGTACAACTAGGTTTTGTGCTTTTTCTTAACTAATTTGCAGGTTCTGGAGCACGAGGAGTTGTAGGGGCTTTGAAACCTACAGGATCTACTACAAACGAAGGATAAACGGGTAATATATGCAATCCTCACTTTCTAGTTTAAAGCATAGAAGTTGGTAATTTGAGTCCTTCTTGTGATGACATGCCCCTGCTCTGTTAGATATTTCAAACCAAGACCATAGGGTAACTTTTCTCGTAACAAAACTGGCAACTCCACTGGGGATTACATCTGCGTAATTCCTAGTTTGGGTTGTTTTATCCATCTTGTAGGTTCCATGATAGGTTAATCACACTTGCAGTCTAGTAAGTCTTTTTCCCAACCAGACAGAAGCCCTGATCTCTTGATCAGACCTAGGTCTTTCTTTTTTTCCTTATTTCTATTTATATATGCTACTTCGGCTGTACACAGTCATGTATGCCTTCTATTTTCTCCAAAAGAACCTATGTATATGTTTGTTGCTTTGGTTACAGTTGCATATACATGCGTGTGCACATAGAGAACCTGCGTATGCCTAGGAAAATTTGAAAATCTAATTTTTGAGGCCCTGTAAGCCCTTCCTGTATCTGGTTGTATGTCAGTTTCTCTCATTTTCTTTTGAATACCTAGTCATTTTATGGTTTTTCCTATTTTGTGAAGTTGCAATTGCGGTTGTAGCACCAAGACCTCTTTCTGGAGCTCTTAGCTGTTCTGACCATTCAGAACAGTAAGTCTTAGAACTTGTTTGCTCATCTTGGCCTTATGTATTTCTTCACTTTTTCTTTTTGCCTCTTTTGACTTCTTTGGTTTTCTTGACTTATTGGGACTAGCCTTTTAGCAAGTCTTAAAGTAACATTTTTCTTGGTTTTTTGAGTTTTTGTTCGCTGGAAGTGTGTGCTACTGTTCTGAATCAGTTTCTTGGGTGTTTTGCTTCTTATTTCTTGTTTGAGTCCTGCTACGAAAGTATCACAGTTGGCTTATGCAATTTTAAAGTCTTTTTGTGGCTCATTTTCTTGATTCTGGTTCTTGAGTAGTTTTGTGCTTGTATTTTTGAAATATTTTTGTTTTCCTTAAAAGTGAAAAGCCAAAAATAATAATTATTGTTTTATGTTGCTTTTGCTTTGGTTTCCCTTTTATGGTTCTCATATATTTTGAGGCAGTTTGTTAGCTTCTTTTTTTTGGTTCGTTTTCTTGGTCTTGAAAGGAGTCTTTCTCTAGATTTCTCTCTCTTTTATATCAAGTATATTTTGGCATTTTGTATGCAAAGGATTTCTTGTTGGGACTTTCCTTTCTTGTCTGTCAAAAGTGATTGAACCACTTCTCCGTAGAAGCTCTTTTTTCTTCCTTAGTTAGTAAACCTAGAATTTGCATATCATTGGTAGTTTTTGCATTAGTTGCACTAAAGAATTTTAATCCTTTTTGATAGTTTTCTAAAGTGTGTGAAGAGTGATAACTGAAATAAATAAAAAAATAAAATAAAATAAATAAAATAAAATAAAAATTTGCTTATTTAGTTTCGTAGAACCCATTTAGAAATATCTTTTCATCAAAAGAAAAGTATTTCATTTGCATGTAGTAGGATTTCATTGATCTCTTTTGCGTTGATAAACACCATCATTTTCACTTCTGTATACATTTGAATTAAGTAACAACCACTTAAAATCAAGCGCTATAATTAAAATGAACTAGAAGTTTTTGTATTTGTCATTAATCATACACCAACTAGCTAGGTCATAGGGCCTGGGAATAGGTGAGTGGAGAGTAAAGTCTTCAAGGCCGCTCAAAACTGTCAAACATAGAAATTTTATTAATGAGCAAAATCCAATTCCGTTAAGTGGACCGGGAAAGCTCTACCTTTAGAGAGTTAAGTGCGAGGGAGAGTGAAGGCGGAGAAGAGAGATACCCCCTCTCCTATTTTTTGAATCTTGACCTAAGACCGTTCCACCCTGCTACTGATACGGATTGGTGCCCTTAGTTGCCTCTCCTATGGGCCACACAGGTGACTGCGAGGGGGAATACTCGTGGTACCTGAGATAGACGTTGCATCACTTTCATTAGTACTTCTGGAGAGTGACCTTGTGAAGCTCGAGGACTTGCACCGGAAAAGGATATTGTCAGAAGGTAAACCTAACTATTTCTGTTACCTTCTCTAGTAGGCATGGGGCGTAATTACCCCAAAATATTTTCAGAGGGTCCTCTTATTCGATTTCTTGTATTTTGGTGTCCGGTCCTAATCACCCAAAGCGAAAATACCCGAAGGCTGCTTCATTGACTATATCTTAGGGACTTTTTAGAGTTTTTTCTTTGCTCCTAGATTGCTTAGATTCTTATATTTTTTTAGTCTAATTAATCTCATAAAGTGGCTGACTGATCGCCTCGTTGATCAAGGGGGCTTCGTGGTCTTTCCCCTGCAAGTGTCAAGCCTTCTTCAAGAAGGTGTAGGAGTAATTCAATGGGTTATTTTTATCTGGTGGTTTCGAATGCAATGGAGAGTGATCCTTCGTCTGGGCTTGTTGTTTATTTGGGTGGTCCTGGTGCTAGTGCTATTGTAGTGAGGAGTACTCCACTCATCTCTAGAGTCTTGTTTCCGGCAGAAGAATTTGAAGTTGAAGAAGTTCCTCGACCTTGTGAGACTCCTTCATCTCCTCTTCTTGCTAGTTTTCCTTACGTCCTTTTTTACATTGGGCCCAAGTCTCAAAGACCATCTAGCCCTTTTCCTTCATATCCCTTTCTTTCGATGGCCATGGCTGGGAACAAAGTTTTGGCTATGAGCACTACAAGTGTTCATACTCCTCTTTCAGTCGAAGGAGGAGGTACTATTACCATTTCAACAATCACTTCTAGTGCTTCTATGTTTGTCTCTACTTCTATTCCATCTTTGAGTGGAAGCACCCAAGCATATGCTTCTCAATATTTCCCCTTTGGAAGTGGGAATATTCCTCATTCGAACCCTTCCTTAGGATCTCTGCCTTTCACCTCTGAAAATCAAGGATTCAATCCTTTCACCAGAGGTCAAGGCTCTAATTTTTTTTCGAGATGGAACCCTGCTTTGACAGGGTTAGGAGATGAGAGTCAAATTTTCTCTGGTCAGCAAGGGAATATTCCTTTCCCTTCGGTAGGTGCTTCTCAAGGATTTTCTCCATTCGCTAATGCTTGGAACCCTTACCAAGGGATTTCTTCATCTTTTAACACTTCGATTGGAGGGAATATCCCTGTTTATAGTAACCCTATGATGGGAGGGGGTCCTTCTCCGAATTTTGGGTCACAAGGCTTCTCTTACAGCTCAACATTTTCTACGAACAATATCTGGAAACCTGGTGCCTCAACAAATCCAGGATTTTCTTTTCAAAATGGGGGGAATCCTTCCTATGGGGGATGGAATTCCCAGGCTGCTCCGTGCTTACCATTCCTGGCAACTTTAAACTTGCTATATCTATCAAAATTGACAAATGATCATATTCGATATAGTCCGGGTTAGCCTCTGGTCCCCACTAAAATACCCTCAGACAATCCAAATTTTGAAGGGAATACTGGTGAGGATTCGACGGACCATGTCACCACTTTCCACTTATGGTGTTCATCGAACTCCCTTATCGACGATTCGATTAGGTTGAGGTTATTTCAACAAAATCTAACTGAAGAATGGAGTGAAATGGTACATTGAGCTAACAGGGGGGAGTTTTTCTTATTTTGGTGAGTTGGCTACTATGTTCTTAAACGATTTTCAGTTTCATGTCCATTATGATGTCGGGATTGATCTCTTGGCCAATTTCCAACAAGACAAAGCAACTCACATTTTTTATCATATTCAGGAATGGAGGAGAAGGAAGAGGCTAATTAAAGCCCAAATTCTGAATGAGTTCCTTCTCGAATGGTTTCTGAAATATCTGTAGCCAGAAGTCTCAAAAGATGTATCCCTTTCAGGGGTGTTTTCTGAAGAGCAGGCTATTTTTAGGGCTCGACAGCTAGAACTGATCTATTCTCAATCTGGGGTCCTTAATAAAATCTTTCCGGATGCTCCTTACTCCAAGATAGATTTAGCCAAAAACCAAACCTAGTCCTCATGGTAATGGACTTATCGATATGATCGATAGTGATACGGCTAACCTGCTAAATCAATTGCAGAATTTTTCTATACAATCTGCTTATTCTGGTCAAGTTACGTCTTCAGTGTCAACCCCTTCTCAGCCCTTGGCTATTAATGTCGTTCCAACTTCTAACCCCAAAGGAAATCAACAAATTGATGGGAAGAAGAAGGGATAGAATAATAAGAATAAAGATAAGGATGGGAAGGGGAAAACGAATAGATCCAACGATCATGTTGGAGAGGGTAAGATGGATAATAAAAAGAAGATTAAGTTTCCATGCAAGTTATGCACTAGATACCATCTTACTCACCTCTTCCCGAAAATTTAGGATGCTCAGCACTTGTTAGCACAGTAGGGTTCTTCTAGCTCCCAGGCTGTACTAACAAACCCTTTTCCCCAAGGGCAACAATTGCTTGTTGGCGTGAATGTGAATATTGGAGCTCCCTTCGAGGGCAACTAGGAAGGGGAAAATCCATAACACATATACATGATCAGTTCTCATGCAGATATTGCTATGAGATCTTGTGATTATGGCGAAGCTATGTCTTTGAAAGCTAAAGTTGCTCCTAGTAATGGTGAGCCACTCCATATAGAGAGGCCTGCAGTTGAGCCTATACCTCGAACTCTGAAAGGGTCCACCAAGCATACGAAGATCAATCCTAATGCCAAGGCTACCCAAAACTACTCAATTGTAGAAGATCTGGCTCAAGTTCCTTGCGCCATGTCTGTGTTAGAGGTACTCCAGTCGTCTCCTGGACAAAGGAGTGCATTTCTCACTGCCATTGGGGCTGTTGATCCAAAGAATTCTCTGATGATCACATTTGACATGTTGACTTTCAAAAGGAGACTTTCTCATCATATGGTTTCTAGATTAAGTCTACATATTGGAATTTTAATATCTTTCGAACAGTTATCGATGAGGGTGCTTCCACATGTGTGATGTCTCTCACATTCTGGAAGGCTATTGGATCCCCTTTAGCTATCCCCTATGCCACTCTTCTGATTGTGTTTGATGGTCATTCTCACAGGCCACATGGCATTGTTATGGATTTACCCATCTATGTTGGGGATAAAACTATCAATATCAAGGTCATGATATTTGATGCAAATCTAGACTACAACCTTCTATTGGGGAGAAACTGGATTTATGAGATGGATGCTATTGCTTCCTCATTGTTTCGCATTTTATGATTCCCTCATGAAGGGGGGATTGTCACTATTGATCAAATGGAATATTCTCCCGTAGATCCAAATGCATCCACCGACTCGATTGTTCCCTTGGTGAATGATACCAAGCAACCTGTTGAGAATTTGGGGTTTGGAATGTATACATATTTGATGGGTAATTTTGATTTTCCACCTCCTTCGGTTCATATCAATATTATTTCATCCTCCAGGGCTCCTGCTCGAAGAGAGTTCTTTCGAACTCATTATTTCTTGGACCCTTAGACCTTACCTTCTCCTACCTCCACATTAGAATAAGGCCAAGTGGGTGGAATGGCATTTCCTATGTCTTCAGCTGATATTTCTTATCGATCTATTGTTTACTTTGCAGAATCCATGCCAGTTTCTCTTTTGTCGAAGGAATTGGATGGAGATGTAGCCTTGGCTTGGACTCTTACTTCATCTTCTGCTCAGGATTTCCTTGATACCACTCTTCCATTTGAAGAGGCCATCCTTGAAGTAATTATTGATGTAGGGAGACTGTGGAATTATTTGCATCATCAGTCCTATTCTATTTCCGGCATTTTTCCTATATAGTTTTCCAATTGGGGATATTACAATTGGGCACAATGACCTGACAAAGAAGATGATGATGTGGCAACACAAGGCACTACTTTCGCTAATGAGGTTAACTAAACGTGAAATCAAGGAAAATCTCAACAAACCCAAGTGAAAACCATGCAAAATTCATTGAGGCATTGGAGAACCAGCAAAAAGGTGCCAATTAAAGTTGTATTAATCATTGGGGTCAAGGAAACTAGTCATTTGAAGTCAAAAAACCTAGTTGTTGATGGGTCAAAGTGGAATGTTGGAGGTCCAAGGGGTCATTGACATTTTTGGTACATTTCTCCTCATTTCTTCGATTTATGGGTCAATTACAAGGGAAACATTGTATTCTCAAGGGATTTGTGAACCAAGTCAACTTCTCAAAGCGGGAAAAAATTATTGTAATAAAATATTTATATAAAAATTATTACTTAGCCTCCGACAAGTGGGAGATAGGTAAATTATTTTCCTAGAGGACCATCAAACTAGCTGTTATCTAGTTCTTCAAGAAGAACTATAAAGGCTAGCCTTTCCTCTAGATGTTGTTGTTGTTGTTGATTTGTGAGATCATATTATGCCATAATAAAGAACTCATTTTACAAGCCTTCGTGTAAAAGCTTTGTGTGAGTTGTATTTTCGTATATTTTTCTTTCTTGATCAATGTTTTTTTTTTTTTTTTTAAACAAGAACGGTTATGGTTTATATTAGAATTTGGCCAAAATTCCTTTCACCGGATACATTTGATCGGGCATAGCCCTTAACCTTTCTTTCACTAACTGATCATAGGCCCCTAAACTTGGAAAACCGGAAGATTTACTCGAGACTATCGAGTCTATCTCCGTTATTTTCCCTATCTTAAAGAGACAAACAAACTATTTCAGTAGAATGCAGAAAAAACATGACAAAATTTATGGAATGGGGTCCCAATTCTCAATTCCATCTGCCAAGAGACAACCAGCTGGAAGTGAAACTGCCCTGTTGGCTTCCAAGTCAACAGCGTTATTATTTTCCCTCAAAACATGAAGGAAGGAAGCAGTCCGGAAGGATTTCAGCAAATTTTTGGTTCTTGAAATTACTCTTGCCAGTCTAATGTCTACAGGAGAGGAATCCTCCACTAGAACTTTGATAATGGATTGAGAGTCTCCTATGATACTGATATCTGAAAGACCGAAAGCCTTTGCTTGCTTGAGACCTTGCAGAAGAGCCAAGGCTTCAACTTGCATGCTGGTAGAATGCCCTAAACCCCAAGCGAACTTTTCCACGGTAATACCCTCTTTATTTTTAATAATTCCTCCTGCCCCAGCCAAACCAGGATTGCCTTTCGCTGCTCCATAGAAGAATAAAGAGAATCTGGAATGCCTGAGGAGCAGATCCGAAAGATCATTCTCCTTCCCTCTGAATTGCCACTCTTTTGTGGCCTTGTAATGCCTTATTTCACTAGAGAAATGGAGGTCCATCGAGGCACCCCATTCTAAGTCTTGTTGACTCAGATTTAGATTCGGCAAATGATCCCCCAGAATTTCTTTCCAAAGGCATTTTATTTTGGTGATGATGAACTAAGCGTTTAGACTTTCATCTCTGAAAACTCTTCTGTTGCGCTCAAGCCAGATCTGCCAGCAAGCAAATTTCGGCAAAGAGAGCCATGCAACTGTGAAACTCTCATTTTTTGGAAGCGATCCTGGGTAGGAATTCCGCCAGTTTGCAAAAAGATCAGATATGGACGTGGGTAAGGTGAATTCAGAATTCCAGAAGCTCAGAAGGTCGTGCCAGATATCTCTTGAAAAGTTGCAGTCCAAAATAATATGCTGAGCGTTCTCCTCACAATCACAGCATAAGTAGCATCGAGAAGGACCGTGGAATCCTTTCTTCTTCAATCTATCTGCAGTTAAAATCCCTCTGTGGCATAAAAACCAACATAAAGAGTCGACCTTAGGCATGATTTTGCGATTCCAGATTCTGTTCCAGACTGCAGGATTAGGAGGGACGTTAGGGCGATCATGAAGGCATTTGTATCCCTATGCAACTGTGTACAGCCCTGGGGCGGCTCCCCATCCTCGGGCATCCTTCTTACCCACGCGCAGAGGTGCCATACCATTTAATAAAGAAAGGAAAAGATCGTGAGCTTGGGACAGCGCAGGAGGGACGGGAGGGAGCCTCCATCGCTGCCAATGTCTGCCTTCCCATTGTGAAATGTCCCAAAGAGTGGTGCATTCAGCGTTTTCCAACCACAAACGCAGCGCGTACAGAGAGCAGTGGGACAATAGAGGAGGTTGCATCATAATGCTGTCATCCCAAATTTTAATTTCTTTGTCGTTTCCAGGGATCCAATACGCTCTGTCTCTGATTAAAGGGGCTGCTTTATGACAGAGCTTGATCAGCTGCGAACCTGAGGAGGGTAGGAGGGCATCTAGACATCTCTTCCTCTTTCCCATGAAGTATTTCCTCCATAGGGCTTTTTGCGCCCAACCTGGATTTGGGCCAATGATTCTCCAGAAGATATTGGCTCCCATAGCTATGTTTTGGAGGCTAAGATCTTTGAAATTGAGGCCTCCTTCACTCCGGGGCTTGCATATTTTCTCCCAAATGACTAATGGGATTTTCATGTCATTGTGATTGCCCCCTTTCCAGAAGAACTTGCGAATGAAGGCTTCCATTTTTTTTATGATGTCTGAAGGGGCTAGAATTACAGAGAATTGAAAAATGGGGAGACTGCTAAGAACAGATTTGATGAGAACAATTTTTCCGGCTAGATTTAACCAAGAGAATCCCCAAGCTTGAATTTTGGCCTTGAACTTGTCCAACAGAGGAATCCAATCTCTACTGTATGCCAATTTGCGAAAGATGGGAAGGCCCAAATATGAAAAGGAGGACCAGTTGAGAGTGGCAGTAAAGCCCAGAATTCTTGAGATGGCAGAAAGGGTGGGAGCCGAGATGTTCCAACAAAAAGCTTTGCACTTACCATTGTTTAAACTACTGCCAGTAGCTTCACTGTAGTCATCCAAGACCTCCTTGAATCTAAGAGCAGATCTGGCAGAGGCAGCCCCTAACAAGAGGGTATCATCCGCAAAGAGGGTGTGATTAACATTTTTGACCCCTCTGGCTATATTGAGCCCCAAGATCTCTTGGTCAACTAGTTTATGATCCAGGTAGAAACTCAGGACGGAAACATGAAGGACGAAGAGGAGCAGAGAGAGGGGGCAACCCTGCCTAAGCCCTCTTGAAGCTTTAAAAAAACCAGTTGCTCTCCCATTCACCAGGGGGGCGATCCAAGGATCAGCAATACAAGAACGGATCAATTTTAGAAAGCCCATTCCAAAGCCAAATTTTTTCAAGACTTCCCAAAGAAAGCTAAGTCTGACCCGATCGAAAGCATTAGCTAGATCTAGTTTGATAACCATACCTTTCTCTTTGCGAAGCTGGCTCGAGTGAATCGCCTCTTGCACTAGGATGAAGTTGTCAGTGAGCTGTCTCCCCTGAACAAATCCACCTTGGTTCTCCGATATGATGGCTGGAAGAATACCTTTAAGTCTATTGGCAATAATCTTTGTGATTAATTTGTACCCAATATTACAAAGAGAGATGGGGCGGAACCGATTAAATTCTTTAGCACCCTTTTCCTTGGGTATGAGGGCAAGAAAAGCTGAATGGGTGCTGCCCCCAATTTTCTGGAAGTCTTGAGATTTCAAAATCATTTTGTAGAGGTCTTTCTCCACAATCTGCCAGCAGGTTTGAAGAAATATTGTTGTAAAACCATTCGGGCCTGGGGCTTTGTCAGGCTCCATGTCCGAGAGGGCATCCTTTATTTCCTGAATAGAGATATTTGCTTCAAGCTGCTGATTCATTGAAGGTGAGATCCTAGGGGGAATCGCCTCCAAGAATTTGGAGTTTGGGTCCGTCACTCCCTCTTCTCTATACAGGTTTTGAAAGTGGTTGAAAGCTGCTCTCTTTATGCTGTCAAAATCTTTGTGTGTCAAATTGCTATCTTTGATTTCTGCAATAGAATTGAAGCTCTTTCTGGCTTGAGCTTGCTTGTGGAAGAAGGCCGAATTTCTATCTCCTGCTTTAAGCCATAAGCTTTGTGGAAGATTTGTTGGAGCTCAGCTTCCTTATCTAAAACTTCTTTAGTGATTTCTGCATCTTCACAATGGGCATGGTGCTGGGCAAGATTATCTTGAGCCTGCTTTCTCTCTTTTGCAAGAGAGGGAAGAGCTTTGGCCCAAGATTTAAGCACCGTTTTCAGTCTTCTAAGTTTTTCTTCCCAAATGAAGAAAGGGGAACCTTTCACTGGCAGTTTCCAGCAGTCATGAACCAAGTTTAGGAACTCAGGTTCTTTGACCCAAAGAGGGTTGAATCTGAAGGGGATGGGGCCAAGATCTTTGTGGCCCAACATCTCAAGCAAGATGGGCTTATGGTCAGAAACACTGCATGGGAGGATATGCAATCTGAAATCTAAGCCCAGCAAAAGAAACGAACTTTGAACCAAACATCTATCAAGTCTAGAAGCAATGTGACCAAGACCTATTCTTTTGTTAGACCAGGTATACTTACCATTTGCTGGAGGGATGTCAAGCAGATCCCAATCCTGCATGAGGTCTTCCACCCATTCCCTTGCAGGGTCCCTTACGATTGTGCCTCCTCGCTTTTCCTCCATGCGCAAGGTGAGGTTAAGATCACCTGCAACAATGATGTTTTCCAAATTTTCTGACTCCGACAGATGTCTGATGGAGTCCCAACACTCCCTTTTCTCCCCTATATTTTTTGGAACATAGACATTGAAGAGACTGACTGCCACCCTCGAGTCCAAAGGCCGGAGCTTCAAAAACAACCAGTGGGTGTTGTGCAGCATGGTGACCAATCTGAACTTGAGAGGGTTCCAAAGGGAGCCCAGTCCCCCAGATGCTCCCCATGCTGAAACTGCATGTCCGCTGCTACCTTTCCAAATTTTTTTACTGATTTGGAGAAACTCCTTGTCCTCCATTTTGGTCTCCTGAATTAGAAGAATGTCTGGAGCTTCTCTTCTTATAAGGCTTCTCGTTGCTTCTTCTTTCAATTTTCTCCCCATTCCCCTACAGTTCCAGGAGACAATCTTCATCATTTATTTTTATGATGATGGGCTCCCTTGGAACCCTGCGCTTGGTTTTTTACCATCTTCGGATTTTTTCCAAGAAGTTTCTCCAGAGTGGGTTGACTACCCTGAAGCTTGTCCTTGTAAGTTTCCTGATCTCTCTTTTCTCTAGCAGATTTGCGGCCCCTTGCAGATCTTCTGAACGATATCTGCGTATCTCCTATTTCTCCATCCTCCTCAGACTCCTCCGAGTCATGTTCCTCCTCGGAGGCTTCTGTTTGCTTATCCTTGTTTCTTTCCGTGACGCTTTCTTTCAGTCTTGTTTCTGCTGAAGGCATTTTTTCTAAAGGTTGATCTTGCCTATCTTCTTCCTAAGGAGTCTCTTCAGCAAAGCTTAAGATCTCATAACTGTTTTCTTGGCTTTTTGGCGGGGGAACATTCTGGATGGAGGCAGGCTGGGGTCCATGAACCCCAGATTTCTTGTGAGATGTCTTTGGCCTCTTGACCTGGTTCCAGCCCTCTTCCTTTCCTTTCTCAGCTTTCCCTTTGTTCGGGCACCCTCTTGCAAAATGGCCATATATGTGACATTTTCGGCATTTGAAGGGGAGTTGCTCATAGTCCAACACTTGCACATGCATCCAACTGCCCACCTTTAATTTAATTGCCTCCGGAAGCCCCACCTCTAAGTCCACCTCGACATAGATTCGGGTGCAATCATACTGATCATTGTTGTTTGCTCTGTCAATGAATTTTCCCAGAGTATCTCCAATGTGCTTGAGGGACTCCCAGTTCCAACAGTGCACTGGTAGATTGGGGAGCCGAACCCAGACAGGGACTGCTATTGGGACATCCACAGCCGGATCGAAATCGGGGGTCCATTTGTTAAGGTAGAGGCCTTGGGGTCCCATGAAGTAGGGCCCATTCCTGAAGATCAGGTCCTTATCCTCCTTGGAGTTGAACTCGAACAGAAAGAAGCCTCTACCCAGAAAATAAGAGGTGACTTTATTTTTGATCAGCGGAACCCAGTTCTTAACGACCTAGTTTTCCGTGGATCTTGGCGAGGGCCAAAGGCCCGTGAATTGACCCACCAGGGCCCGATCTGCCAGGGACAAAGCGACCTTGATCGGACCCTCAGGAGGGAGGTTTACCTCCGAAACATCGTCGAGCCTTTTGACGAACTTAGTAGCTTCAGATTTCTTCTTTTTGGGCAGCGAAGCAAGAAGAGAGGAGAAGGCTGCTTCAGCTTCCGGGATAGCGGCTTGCGAGGGACCGGTGGGCGAGCCTTGGGTCTCCATGGCAAGAAGATCAAAACAGCAAACCCGATCTGCACCAAGCAAAGGAACGAGGCATCTCAAGGCCGGAAATCCAAATAGTCCCTGCAATCAGAAACCCCGAGGGCGCAGACCCAAGCAGAGCTGACAAGAGATCGAGGGGCTCCGCGAGACCTTGAAGCAGGGCAGGTGGAAAGAAGGGAGCCTAGCAGAACCGAGAGGCCCAGAGGTCAGAAGGACCTGGGGTAGAGGTAGAAACGGTCCTTTCTTGATCAATGTTGCCACAACTTTTAATATAAAATATATCCATAATAAGTAAGATCACATAGAAATTGGAGGGACAATTCATTGAGGGGACACATAGCCATGCAAAGAAGGTGGACTAGGCTTCATCATTTTGTTGCAGGTGGATTGTTTGGATTAAGGTTGGACCAATATTTTGAGGTCCAATCAATGATTCCATTCATCATGATGCAATTTTATCTGCTGTAAATATTTTGGGTTGTGCACCCAATGGGGTTTGACCCGATAGCCTCAACAAGGCAATTTCCAGATTGCTGAAAATTGTATTTTGTTGCTGGTACTAGGTTTGAGAGTGATCGAAAAATATCTATCCTATATCCTTCAGCCTTCCCATGTCTAGATCTTTGATCTAAAGTGCTAAGACACTACTTGGGTGGCTATTTTCTAGGGGAATCGTGCCTATTTGCTTGTATCTATCACTGAAATGATTTATATTGATGTATATTTTTCTATTTTTGGTTATATGCACTGAAAAAACCAGAGTCATTGAGTTTATCAATAATAGTAAGCTCCCTTGAGAGTTTATTGACATTTAGGACAACATGGAACTCACTAACAAGGCTTGTAATCTGCAGCGTTCTTTGTTGTCATTTCCTAATTAGAACAGCCTCCCTCAAGCCTTGTTAGATGCTATAAACCCAAGGAATATACAAGTCACTGGTACCACCTTAGAGTCATATTAAAATCCATCTAAACCTCATTTTGATTTTATTTCTGTTTCATAGATCTGGAAATTACATGAGACTACTTTACTCCATTTCTGCCATAAAGTTATAATTGTACTCAGCAGTGTATATCTGAAGGCTAGACCAAAATCTGAATGTATAAATCTGCATAATGGGTGTAATAGCAGCATACTTGTACAACATATTTACACATACATATCTTTTCTTTTTGTGCTGGAAATGAAACCTGAAGATTGTTGTCATCAATTGACTTAATTTCTTCTTGCTAAATTTGGAAACTTGTGCTGTAATACATCTGGAAGTCACTGTTTATTGGAGCTGAATTCAAGTTAAAAAGAGCATAAATCTGTGTTTGTTAACCTTATAAACAGGGCCATAAAGGCAGAACTATCTATGTGTGTCAAACTGTTTTCAAAACAGCCAAACAGTCCTGAAGAAAGTACCTTTTATCTTTGATAACTCACGGCCTATAAAGACCACTGGTCATCTTAATCATCCCACTTAAAAAATGACTAAATAGGCGGATACACATTGACCTATATCCTTCAAGTAAAGACAAATCCATAATAAGATTATTGACCATTCTATCACCAAAAGACAAAGAGAAGCCCGCCTAGTAGTGATCATAAGGTCAACACCTTGTTGCTTAGATTCTAGAATAAGTAATAGAAAGATTGCTTTCTTCATATGATTCTGTAATTTCCAAATTATATTCCACCTCCAAGTTTACATGGCTTCCCTTTTTCTACTAAGTGGTATAGCCATATGATAGCCTTTGTTGACTGTGTATTCACCTTCTAACCTTTTTGCAGCCCAAACCAATTTTACATGATATTAATACTATTTATGAGTATGAAACATATGCTCTCCATTCCTTAAAAAGATCATCCTACAACCCTAACTGATCTTCTCTTTTCCGGTTTGAGACCCAAGCATTGTTTTTATCATAACATTATCTAGGAAAAATAATTTTGAAATTGAATATTGTCCATTAACTCCCTATATATCTAGGATTATTCAAACCCCCAAACCAAGGGTCAGTTTGCAACCTCCCCTACTGACTTTTATCAGCCAACTAAGCCAAATGATCCCCTATGAGATGGTATGTCAATGGTCTCGATCATTTCTCTCCAACTGATTAAACCTTCTATGACAGGTTTTCTTGAACACCTTATAGAATTTTCAATGTTAAGGGGCTCAACATACTTCTTAGTCATGACATATTGTGGAAATCCGTCTCAAGTGATGATTCCTCCAAGTCCCTTTAGCTTCCAAATAATTTGAAAAGGGATTAGATCTTTGATCCCTGTCTTCCCTCTCTCTTTGGTTTAACGATTTTATTCCACTTGTCAAGGGGTATTTCTTACTCTTGACTTTTTTCAACACACTGGGAGTGATAAGTGAATTTTCTAATTGTGTTTAATGGATTAGATCAAAAAATCAAAACACAACACACTGAAACTTGACTATCGATCTCAAAGGCAAATTACACAAGTTGATACGTAGGGGTATACCATTGTCATATTAAAATTCATGTGCGTCAAATCTCCATACAACGTTCATATTTCAAATAAAAAAACCTTTGCGTCTTTGTCATCAATTATTAAAACCAAACGTATTCATTGTGTCACTATTAAATTGGTTTTTAAAAGTTAAATGGCTCTCGGACGAGAGTTGGAGAAGTTCTCGGACGAGAGTTGGAGAAGTTCTCAGACGAGAGTTGAAAAACTCTCGTCCGAGAGTTTTTCCAACTCTCGTCCGAGAGTTTTGCCAACTCTCGTCCGAGAGTTTTCCGAGAGTTTTGTGACACAACTCTCGGACGAGAGTTTTTCCAACTCTCGTCCGAGAGTTTTTCCAACTCTCGTCCGAAACACTTTCCCGAGAGTTTTGTGACCACAACTCTCGGACGAAAAAATGCATAACTCTCGTCTGAGAGAATTTTAACTCATGTTAAACCCGACCAAACTCTCGTCCGAAATATTTAAAATCTCTCGGACGAGAGTTATTAAAACTCTCGGCCGAGAAATTTAGTTGACTTTTTTCTCAGCCGAGAAATTAAAAATTTCTCCCGAATTCCAACCATCCGCCAAAAACTGTTTCCCAACTTCGCGATTTGACCCTGAAATTGTCTAATTATTTTTGTGTAATTGTATATATTTTGCAGACATTGGGCTATTGATGGCGAGGACATGCTGGAACCACCACATGATATAGGTGTGGATCCTGATGACGATCAGGGCATGCCAGATGCTGAGGATCATCAGGAGTTCGGTGCAGAGAGACCTGCCCTTGCTGGTGCGCTAGTACCGCTTTTTTCTAGGCGCAGTCGACTTGATACTAGATATAGGATGGAGTTGGGCGACCAACTCAATGCATTGATTATTGAGGAGGGAATCAGGCCCTCTCATATGAGAGACATACAGGTTGATGGTAGGTTGTTACAGATGTGGAGAGACATGCTGCATGACATGTACAGGCTGATGCAGAATGTCGTAGGAGCGAAGACCTTAGTTACGTAGCTAAGGAGGATCATTGCATGTTATAGGCGTGGTCGAGACACAGCATGTGATCAAAAGTCAGCGGGCAGCGACTCATAATCTCATGATCGTTCACCTCACGCCGCGCCAGATGAGTAGCCTCCACTAGCATCTAGCAGAAATCATCATGGAGATGAGGCTGGACCAACGGCGACGTCCAATCAGCGACCTGCAACTTCCAGCAGTACTCATGATCATGAACATGCTAGACCATCCACCGTCAAGGTTGCACCATTGATTGAGCATGCCTTGACAAGTACTGTTATTGATGTTGTACCACCAGCTGATCCATGACATTTATATTACAGTTGTATATTTTTAACATTATATATATATATATATATATATATATATATATATATATATATATATATATATATATATATATATATATATATATATGGTCCATGCATTTTATGTTCATGTTGCAGTTGTACTTAATTTACATGTTGGTGATCATCATGATGTGTATATTGTTAGGTCATGTTAACTGATATGTTCATTTAATGTGCAGCTTGCAGAAAGATGTGTATGTGATAACATGAGTTATTTGGCATGAGATGTATATTTGATGTTTGTGTTGTGATGATGTTATACAATGCTAATTGTGTTATGTTAGATGATCATGATCACGATGATGTTAGCGAATTTGAATGTGTTTTTTCATCGAATATGATGTTTGTAAGATGGTTATCATGATCGTGATGTTTATTAATAATTTAATATTAAATGACCATGATATTTATTAAATATTATGTCGTGATTGTAACTGAAATTTTAATTTTAATTGTATGTAAAATTGTAAAATTTTATTTGTATTTGTAATTATAATTTTAACTGTAATTGTATGTAAAATATTTAATGTAAAATTTTAATTTTAATTGTAATACTTAATTTATTGTGAAATGATTGTAATTGTAATTGTATATGTGACAAATTGTAAAATTGTAATTGTATTTGTACTTGTAATTGTATGTAAAATATTTGTAAAATTGTAATTGTAATTGTAAATGTAAATGTAATTGTAAATATAATTCTAATTGTATTTAAAATCTTTGTAAAATTTTAATTGTATTACTGCGAAATGATTGTAATTGTAATTGTATGTAAAATTCTAAAATTGTAATTTTAATTCTAATGGTAATTGTATGTGAAATTGTAAAATTGTAATTCTAATTGTAATTCCGATTGTAATTTGTAATTGTATGTAAAATATTTGTAAAATTTTAAATGTATTAATGTGAAAATTTTAATTGTATTAATGTGAAATGATTTTATTAAAAATTTTAAATTTGTAAATTTGTAAATGTCTAAATAATTGTAAGATAATAAATCTTGAATAATATGAATTTTTGTAACATAATAAACTTCAGAAAATAATGCAAATAAATTCATGGACTTTATATTTATCATTATTTTAGTATGATCTTACATACCAAAAAAAATAACTTTATACAGTACGCCATTTCTAGCCAAGATTCTTGGTTTTTCGTCCGGTGCGCTTATAATCATAACCCGCACCACCGGTGCTTCACAACTCTTCCACACCAGTGCGTCATAAAACTCCACGCCAAAACATAAACTTTGATCTTACGAACCGTAACAGTGCGCCTATAAAATACCATGCACCGAGGTAGTGGAGGGTTCGAATCGTAGGCAAGAATTTTTCTAAGTAGATGAGGGTTTGAAAAGACGAGAGTTTGAATTTCGGCTAAGAAGTTTATAGCAGAGAAAATGAGTGATTCAAACATAAATACAAACAAAGACGCTTATAGGGATGCAAATGGCTACAGGGCTCGACAGAGTACAAAAGGAGAAAAGGTTTATGAAAAATATGAGACGCACATGAGAGACATCAATTGAGTCTCTTGAACGGGCTAAGAGATCACATGAAGGTAATGATTCTCTTTCTTACAAGGATGGCAAAGAAAGATTGGACAATAGATAAATATCAAACGAGGCAGTCGATAAAGCCAAGAGGCACCATGAAGGGAAGGATTCTCATTCCCCTAAGGACAATAGAGAAATATCAATTGACATTGTTTATTAGGTTGGTTGGTCCCATGAAGGGAAAGATTCTCCAGAATGCATTTAAAAGAAGTTGGGAGTATTGTCTGAGCTTCGGTTAGATTACATAAACTTTTACTGACAACGCTGACGTCGCATAAAATCACATCTTTGGCTTTCAATTGAACCTGAATGGCATCTCTAACTTGTCTGAGCTATGGTCTAATGGATAATGAGGAATATCACATGAAGGGTACCCAAAAATCCAAATTTTTGAAAGTATAGGTGAATTAGCACTTATAAAAGAATGAAATGCCAAATAAAATGCAAACAAGATACACTTAAGAATTCCTTGGTTCCATTTGTTATTGAAAATAATGCTCTCTCTGGATGAAACCAGTAAAAAAATTTCTTGTATTATAAATGGAAATACAGTGAACATTTATGTGGGAAGAAAAGCATAGATAACTGCAGCTACCATATTTCCACCTACAAATCAGTTTCCCATTGGAAAAGCTAATGTAATAGCCCATTTTGCAATGTCTTTCCTCTGCTCAACCCTATACTCATTTTCTACGGGAAACCATTGCCTCTACATGTAATAATTGCATCGTCTAGTTGCAAATCGGTCTTCTTCTGCTAACAAATGTAGAATGAAGGACTTGTTGTCATTTCTCCCAGAACATTCAAGGTCAGTTTCTCGTAAAACAAAGATTGTAGAAATTTTTTTAAGATCAAGATAGAAAGCACAAAGGAGAAAAGAGGAAATTGGATTCCAAGATGGAGGAGGAACTTACAAATGAGCAAGCAGATCATGGGGCACCTTTTCTTGTTGCAGGTTATAGAAAGGTTCAAGTTTATTTTTCTGAAAGAAGAAGATGTGTAGTTTTGAAAATAAATGGCCCAAATATTTTCACAGCAAAATGTACATTTCCAACATGTCTAATTTTGGTGTACACGTAAAATTAATTTTGGTGCCTCAACTACAAATCAATGCTAATGTACAGATAACCACACCGGTGCATTTTAGTTACTACGCACAGGTGTGTTTTAGTTACTACACACCGGCGTCATGTTACCAATGGACGCACCAGTGTGGTGCTATTAAGTGATGCACCGATGACGAATAAACACAAATAAGAAATTTGCAACTCTATTTTCTTTAAGTGAAAAGAAAAACGACAAATTGAAAAATAGGCGGAAAAATATTTTCGAAAATCTAATTTCATAAAACAATTCTTTAAATACTAAAATATTTTCATTATTTCACTATTTTTGCTAAAATTTTCAGCCATATATTTGCAGGAGACATACCTATAGCAAGAGAGCACGAGAGCACTGTGGAACAGTGAAATACGTTCAAACAGAAGTATTCAAACAATCGTAATCCAAACCTCTGGTGATTCAAACCCTGTAGCATAGAATTTCAAATGATATCCTGATTAAATTTGATTATTTTTTTTACTATTTCTACAGTTTTTTTACTTTTTCTGCAACTTTTTTACTTTTTTTGCAGTTTTATCCATTTTTACCCTAAACCCTTCATTTTTTTTTGTTTTTGCCCTTTCTTCTCCCTGTTTTTGTGATTTCAGAATTAGGGATTTTCATTTTAGATTAACATCCAACCCACAGGACGACTTTCATAGTCGGATCCCAATCCATGTCGCCCCTTGCGTGACTTTTTGAAAAAAATGGATTTTTTTTATCGGTGTGCCTTGCGTAACTGCACACAAGTACTGTGTAATGATATCGTACAAGTTTTATATTGATAAAGAAATGACTAAAAAGAGATCAAGTAACAAAAGTACTGATAACACATCAAGAAAAGCAAAAAAGGCAAGTTTTTTGTAAATTCTTTACAAAAAATATTATTTTTGAACTATATGTAAGTTTAACTAATATGTATTGTTTACTGTATATCATGCAGAGCCACAAAATGACGAAGCTCGATAAGATTATTTCTGATCTAGGACCAGAAGAACTTAAAAGCTTGATGGAAAAATTGCAAAAGGATGAATCAGGTGAATGAAAAAACACTATCGATCAAATATGAGTTTCTTTTTTTAATTTTCATTAATAATATACTTAAAATTATTAGATAACATGTGTCAAACATTCTATTAATTTACATCTGTTTAATTTTATACAGGGACCAACAACTTAGAAAAGGAATTTTTTTCTAAGCAAAGAAAAAAAATAGAACATACAAATGAAAATGAATTTCTCCTTAGCTCATCTGGAGTGGTGTTGGAGGTTAACGAAAGGGGGAAAAACTTTTACAAAAGTTTTGAGGGATCTAATGGAATGAATCTATAGAATTTCTTTCCACTTACAATACAAAAATAAATCTAATGATTCCAAGAACCAAATTTTATCTAAACTATAGGAAGAGTTTCCAGAGAATTAGTCAATGAGACATGTCATACTTTTAATAGCAAAAATGTACAATAACAAAAAAGAAGGAATGAAAAAGTAATATTCCTTTAAATGTTTGTTAAGAATTATTTATAAATATCACTTTTGTTATATTTACTTTTCATATATCAATATAAAAATCAAATAGTTTATTGTCATGTTACATTTTCAGGAAGATTATGAAAATCTCAAAATATGAACGAGTTGATATCATAAATATGCCAGTAGGAATGTCCAAAAAGGCGTACAAGGAGATGGTCAAAGAAATGGACAAAATTGCATCGCAGGAGGAGCCATCTCAACAACAACATGATTCAAATGTAATATGTAATCATTGAATTTTTTGATCATTAGGTACGATAAATAAACAATTTAGCATTACATTTTAATTTTCAAGAATTTTCTTGCAGAAAAGAAATGAAAATGGAACCCATTCAGCACATAAAACAGGACGACAAGGAAGAAAAGTGTTGATATCTAAGTTTGTGAGTAATTGTTACTTCCTTATAACAACTTAACTAGATTTCATTTTTGTAATTTATAAGTTGTTTTACAAAAATCATCATTGAATGTCTTTAAACAGGTGCTAACATACAAAGAATAACCATAAGATGAATTCAATGAAATTGGGTTAATTATGGGTTGTGAGTACATGTTAGCATATCAGAAATTAATTATGGAATTTATAAGCATATATCGATCTTGTTTTACTTAGCTCTATCTATAATTAATAAAACAAAAAATTCTTTTATATTAAATATATGATTTTTTATGGGGTATAAAGCTTCCAGGAAACAAAGTATGGAATTGCGCCAATAGATCAAATTTTGAAAGATGGCATGGTACATGGTTTTGAAAGAATGTGTATATTTTATGAGTCAATTGTTGCTATGGTACGTCATTTTTATTTTCGATTTACATTGATGTATATTATTTAATATTGCAAATTTCTTTATTCTCACCAATGTATATACACTCATTTCAGTTTATTTTTATGTTTGTAGTTGGAAGGTGAAGAAGAAGAAAACAATCAATATCGTGAAAAAAACATTCCTGAAAATAACCCAAGTCATGGAAGTAGCTCTAGCAATGACAACAGTTCAAGCGAAGAATGATGGTCACTATGTTTGGATATCAAAGCAAGGCATTGTATTTTTTTAAATATATGTCTTTGAAATCAGACATTTTGTTTAATATAATGGACATAGTGTCCCAATTGAAAGACAAAGTGATACCAATAACTGTCCCATTTTGTATGACAAAGACTGTCTTATTCATATATATATATATATATATATAATGTGTTTTAATTTATTCTATTGAATTCTCCATTGTAGTTATTGTGTTATCCATTATCGTTCTCAAATTCACTAATAAAAATTTAATTCATATGAATATTGTTATAAGATATATATGTGTCGACTTTTGATGAATAATGAATTTTAGAAAACCACAATAATTATGGTATGATATAAAAAATTAATCCAAACATCGAATTCAAATGCATTAATAAAAATTTAATTAATATGAATATTGTTATAAGATGTGTCGACCTTTGATGAATAATGAATTTAGAAAAATCACAATAATTGCACTGTCACAGGTCGATGTTTCTAAAAAATACAAAATGAACACCGGTGCATTTGTATGCTGCAACACAGCGTTGCGTTTCTATGACCTATGGGCACCACACAAATACCGAAACCAATTAAAAATCTCAGTGCGTTTGTGTGATATTGCGCACCGGTGCTTTTATGCGAGACTACGCACTAGTGGATTTGTACAACGTATGGACACCACAAAAATACCAATACAAATTATAAATATCGGTGCGTTTTTCTGATACAACACATTGGTGTGTTCCTATAAGTCTACGTACCAGTGCGTTGAGATAACCTATGGGCACCGCACAAATCCCAAGACCAATTGGTACGGCCCCATGCATTGTATCACCAACACTGTGCCCGGTGCAGTTTTATACATTGACGGCTTGGTGCAGGAACCTTCGACCACCCCGGGGCCACCGTCTAGATGACATGCACCGGTGCGTTGAAACCTTAGTAGTGCACCGATGAAAAAAACATCCATAATAACCTCCGGCCCCCCAGTTTTTTTAGTTGTGTTGAATGTCCATTAAAAGTTCTACCAAAACCTCTGTAACCATAAACAAATGTTGTAGAAAATGATTTTTTGACAATTTTGGAAAATTTTATAACACTAAAAACCTCCTTTGTAACCTCTGCTAGAGGGTATTTTCCTTGTAGTGGTTTAAATATTTTACTTTAATTGGATGGATTTCAAAAGTAATGGGTCTTCCTTCTTGCATTAAAACAACACCAATTCCATTTTCCGAGGCATCACATTCCATAATACAGGTTTTTGTGATGTGTAATGTAGCTAAGACCGATGCTTGGCATATTTCCTCTTTAAGATGTTCAAATGCTTTAGTTGCTTCTAGAGTCTAGGAAAATACATATTTATTCAGTAATATTGATAGAGGTTTTGTTATTATCCCATAATTATTTAAAAACTTGTGATAATACTGTGTCAACCCGAGAAATCCTCGAATATGCTTTATGGTTGTGGATATTTTCTATTCCTTAATGAATTTAATTTTTTTAGGGTCTACCTTAAGACCCTCATAAGATACAATATGGTCTAGATATTCCACCTCCACTACTCCAAAGAAACATTTGGAAGTTTTTTCATATAATTGTTTCTCCTCCAGTAGTTTGATCACCCTGTTAAAATGTTGAACATGATCCTTCCAAGTCTTGTTGGTGATTAGTATACCATCAAACAATACTAACACAACGTTTCTAAGGAAGTTTTTGAAAATGGAATTCATCAAACCTTGAAATGTAGAATGTGCATTGGTAAGGCCAAAAGGCATGACCAAAAATTCATAATGACCCTCATGAGTTCTAAACGTTGTTCTCGTAATGTATTCAGTCTTTATTCTAATTTGATTATATCCTAAACGGAGATCCAACTTGGTGAAGTAAATTTATCCATGTAATTCATCCAACAATTCGTCAATGACAGGGATGGTAAATTTATCTTTAATAGTGAAGTTGTTGAGCTCCCTAAAATCCCGACATATGCACCATGATCCATCCTTCTTATGCACCAATACTAATGGAGCCGAGAAAGAACTTTGAATAGGTAGAATCATACCAACCTCTATAATTTCTGCAAAAATGTGTTCAATTTCACTCTTTTGGGCATAAGGGTAATTGTAAGGCCTAATATTTGGAGGAGAAATTCTTGGAATCAAATTATTAAAATGATCATGATCACGAATATGTGGGAGACCTTTCGGAGTCTCAAATATCTTGGAATGATTGTCCAATAAATTTTCAAGATTTGGAGAAATAGATGATTTTGCTGTTTGAACCTCTAGTGAGCATAATTGTGCAATTACACCTCGTTGTTCTCTCTCTAGAAGATTTTTCATGCCATTAGAGCTTATTATATTTTCTGGTTTCCCTGTGATACTACTTAATTCAACTTCCTTTCCTTCCAAAAAAACATTCAATAAAAGTTCTTGAAAATTAAAAGCTATCATACTCAATTATTGTAACCATTAGACTCCTAGTACAACATCATCACCATCCATTGGAATGGAAAGCATTGGACTATTCAATACATATTACCCCATGTTTAGCTTGATATTATGACATTTTCTAGGGAAATTTTTAGTTCCTCCATTTGCAACCATCACTTGACACATTGGTGATGGATATAGGAAACAATTTTATTCCTTGGCTCTCTTATAATGAATAAAATTATGGGTACTACCTGAATCAATCAACACTATTACCTTTCTATTCTTGATATGTCCCTCTATCTCTAGAGTTTGAGGAGTTGTAATTATTTCCAATGCATTACAAGATATGGTAGGATTCATTTGTTCTTTCTCTAGGATTGGTTCCTAGTGTATATCCTCTTATTTTAATGTTTCTTGTTTCTTTTCTTCCTCCTCTTCACAATCTATGTAAAATAATTTCTTCTCAGCACACTTATGACCTTTAGTGTATTTTTTATCACAACTGTAAAAAATCCCTTTTTCTCTTTTTTATTCCATTTTTTGTGGTGTCAACCTTGTAGGTTGTGGAAATCTAGGAGTTGCAACACTTCCATCTTTAGAGTTGTGAGTGGTAGACTTCATTGTTTCCATCATTTTTCTTTCAAATTTTCTTGCCACCCTGAATGCCTTCTCCAATGAATTAGGTTCCCAAAGGCGAACCTAATATTGGATGTTATCATTTAAAGTCCCTATGAATACATAAATCATATTTTCCTTTGGAATATCATTTATCCTTATATTCAATTTTTGGAAATCCTCAATGTGCTCCTTCATTGAACCCTTTTGTTTAATATTTATCAATTGGATAAAGAAGGTGGTTCTATTTGTATACTCATAATATGCTATCATTTCCTTCGTAAAAAAATACCAAGTTACGATTGGTTTATGAGAACAAAGTCATCGATACCATACAAATAGATTGGATTCTAAATATAAAGTTGCAATGTGTACCATTTGTGTGTGTTGCACATTATGGAGATCCAAATATTGCTCCATATGTAGTATCCATGTTACCGGGTCCTTGCCATCAAACTTCCTCATATTTATCTTTGGAATGTGGTGGTTCTTAAATCCCGCATTAGAGTCTCTAAAATCATGATTCATATTCCTTTTGTACTCATCATGCTTTTCATGGATTACCTTGTCACCACCGAGAATGCTTTCTTGCAAGAACTTTTTCAACCATTCCAACTTCATATTCATCATGTTCATGTCTACTTTAAAACCCTCCATTTTTCCTTTTATACCATCCATGTTTCATTTTAAGCCACCCATGTCCCATTTTAAGCCATCCATTTCATCTTCGGTTGCTCTTGGTGAGCGCAAAATTTGTTGCACTTAGTCCATTAACTTTGATATATCATGTTGCAATTCTTCCTCTTCATGCATCATAGTAGAGCTTTCTGAAGGCTTAATTGGTGTACAATTATTTTTTTTGGGAGGCATTTTAGAGCTGAATACTGATATCTATGCTTCAATATTCCCCTTGAATCACTTCAACTGATTTTTTTAAACAAAAATTATCCAAATTTTTAAAATAAATACACACATTTTTCATTCTTTGTAGGCGCTCGATATTAAATTTGTTGTAGATCTGAAATTTTGGATCCTCAAGGTCTGAAATTTTGTCCTTTGGTAGTCCTCTGAATCTTCTTTCCAACCCCACAAGTCATACTGAGATTGTAGTCTTCAAGAAAGAGTTATGCTCGATCTCCCATGATGACTTGATTATAGACTATTTCAGTAGACCGAACTTGTACGAAGTTCCATGTGTCATTGTTTCAACCTTAGGCCATCAAATTTCTACAAGAATAAATAAGACATGTTCTCTTCTGGTCCCTTTTTACATAATTCCAATCCAATGGTTGAAATGAAAGTAATGATGATTCTCCCTAGCTCACTTGTTTGAGACTGAATTTTTGAGACCGAAAAAACCGTTTCCCCGGATCATATTTCTAGAAATATAGCGAACCAATGTTTGAAAGTTTTACACGAAGTTCAAGAAGGTTTTTGCTCCACTTGGTCAAAATTTTAGCTTTTGAAGCCTCGTAGAAAAAAAATATAGTGAAAATTCCAAGATGTCCTGTTTGAAGAAGCGAAACCCTAGAATCCAAAACTTTGATACCAAAGGTTATGCAACCAACTCATTTTGTGGCTAAAGGTCGTAGTCATGATTATATAATATAATTTTTGAACACTCAGGAATAGTTATTTTATACACATTATTTCATTATTTTATTTATGTGTAGTTGGGAATTTTGTAAATTACCTTAATACATGTGAGAAGCCAAAATCACATGTTTATTTCTACATTAGAATTTTGTTTGTACCCCTGATAATTAACTTTCATATCACATTATATTATATAGTATTTTGGAGTCCAAATTTCTAGTTGGCATCTCTTCAACAAAATAGTGATAAAACTTGTGAATGCTTGGTCTTGGCATCCCCAGAAAGAAAATCATGGCAGAAAATTGGTAAAGGTTTTTTAATGATTTCTTCTGCGTCATATTATCTTAAGAGTGAATGATTGGTTTTGTTTTTTATGATTATTTTTTATTTTAAATTTGAATTGATTTTAATTTTAAATTTGAATTTAAATTTAAATATAAATATACAATGTGTTAAATGTAATTTTTTTTAACAAATTTTTTTATTGGATATTTTGATTATAATTTTGGGCTTAAGTTGAATTATTATTGTTAAGAAACTGATTAGTTCTACTTTATTTGATTGGGAGAACTTTAGTTTTTTCCAAAATAATGTTTATATATATATATATATATATATATATATATATATATATATATATATATATAATTTCAAAAAAAAATGTTTGTATAAAAATAATTATATAATAATAAGAAGATATAATGAAAATCCAGAAAAAAAGGACAAAAGTAATTATTAACAAGTCAATAAGCAGAGATTTTTTTAAGATTATTGATTAGGATTCTATGACCTACATCAAAATTTACATCTAGATGAGAAATTCTTCCTTAGTACATTGTGCTAGAAAGCAATGAATGAGATTGTGATCACTAACATGTTGCAATATGATAAGAATATTTTCTTTGAACATGGTTATGTGGCAACTTTATGCTCGACGGAAAAAAGCTACTTCAATTGCAAAACGAAATACTATAAAGGCCTTCTGATGGCAACACTCTAAGATGGAGGACCATCAAGTATATAAAATTAAGACCATTAAATTAAGCACATGTTCCTTTAGCAACTACTTATGTAGAATCCATAAAATTCGTTAAATGTTCTGTTAGGAACTACATATGTTGCAATCACTTGAAGTAGTCCAAATGTTAAGGTGGTTCTTATATCTTAAGAGGAGGCTTTCCTTTATCTACTTTCAAGCATGGTAGTTATTATAGAGAAATAAATATGATACACCAATTATTACTTTCTTAAAAAAAATGGATCCATCTATGATTTTCTTTAAGGGAGGGAATAAATTAATGGTATAATATATGCGAACAAAAAAATGGTCTCAAGGTCAACTAAACTACAAATAGAATAAATTCAAGGAAAATGTATAAATAGAGAATTTTGATTATCTAGAAGTGAACATATATGACTACAAGTACCATTCATCATCTCAAACTAGGTCAAAGATTAAATATATTATTCCAATTGAGTGTATTATTGGTTTAGAGAATTGGTTATTATCATGGATATCAAACCCATAATATGAACAGATAATGGTGAAATCTAAATTTTGAGTTAAATGATTGAGAATTTTGTCTTATGTATGCAAATAATTCACAAAGGAGTATCAAGTATTGTTCCCCCCCCTTTTTTTAAGATTCAAATGTTCTAATAGTATAAGGATAAATTTGTTAATTTTTTTTTTAAGGAACGGTTATAATTATATTCATCAAACTGGAATTTGGTCAGTGCCATTACATTCAAAGCAACAAAATTTCCACAGTCCTCCAAAATTTCTCTCACTAGTGTCTTTGGAGATGCAGAGATGTACTTTTAAAATTGACTACATCATTATTCTTATAAATTCTCCAAAATACCCCACTAATGCTAAAATACCTAGATAACATAATCTAACTATCGTTATGAAATTGACCACCCAGTTACCTCCTTATTGTTCTTGTCAAATTCTTCCATGTTTTCCACTTCCTCCTGCTGGTATGGTTGTGATAGCTCTTGCTACCTATGTGCCTGTTGCAGTTCTTGTTGGTCGAGAAACATCGGTGGGAGATCCCCTCCAGCACCAAAATCCATGTATTTTTAATCATTGTCACTAATGCCAAACGCCTCCTTTAAGACATTGACTATTGTAGCCTCCACCTTAACCTCAGAGTTGTCTACTTTATAGTCAAGGTTTTCTGTCTCGGTTATTATTATTTCCACCACTACATTCACATTTTATAAATATTATTTCAAGCCCTATATCTGACTTGAAACCAGGGCTAAATTTGAGTTATCCTTAGAGATGATTTTCCTTCATATCCTAGAAATCTTATCCTCAATTTATTGTTTAAAATCCCACTCTATCTCATCTAGCGAGCCGCCAACACCATTGCCTAATGAAGAAGCCATTTCTTCAACTTAGAGGTATTGAATGGAGAGCCAATGCTCATGGAGCCTACACAACCATCCTCTTATAGCCAGACTTAACTCCAGAATGACAGTAGGGGGAGTGCCTTCAAATTTAATGTCATTCTCATTTTTCTTCCATGCGAATAATTGAGAATTCATTGTTACTTGGGTTGAACCATTAACACACATGATTGAACTGGATTTCCCTTCCTCAATCATGGTACTAAAAAATCATTCTTTTTTATCCTGCCTTAAATCCATGCTGATTCCTTCGCACCTATATGCATGCTTAAAATTGTTCCTCTTATCCACATGTTGATCGAAGGGCCCATCGTTCTGCAGGAATAATCACTATAGAGCCATTATGCCTTGGAATGAATGCCATAATTATGCATCATGTCAGTCATTATATCATCATTAATGAACTTCAACCATTTCAATATCCTCATATCATTTATGATCATGGAATCTAACATTTAATTATTTTGTCATTTGCCTCCATCATCTCCTTGCTCCAAGTTAACCTTGATGTTGGCTTAAGCATCTGCCAATATGTTATTATCTTGCTCGATATGGTAGAACTCCAAGGATCCAAATTTTTCCTTAAGCATTTGAATTATTTGTAAGGTTGGACTTGTGTTGGGGTCCTTGCAAAGCTTCATTTTGTAGCATTTTTGTATTGTAATGAGACAGTCTCCAAAAACACTTAATTGGAGGATTCCTTCAGCTGCTACCATATTGAGCACTTTCCAAAGAACTAGTTCTTCTTCCTCATTTTTTGAGGCAAAACCTAAACCCCACACACACCTTTTTTCAATTTTTACATCTAGGAAAAAGATAGCCCTTCCTACTCCTTCCTCCCCTGGATTCCCTTTCGAAGCACCATTAGAAAAACTAATAAGTTTCGAATGATTTCCTCCATTCCGCGAACTGGTCACTCGGAATAAAAATGATGAAGGCCATATCCCTTTGGAAATTCTTAGTATTTACATTTTTATTTGGGGTCAATTTAATATTGATCGAATCTCTCTCATCTTCCGATAGATTGGTCGTAGCATCCAGATCGAATCATTTTGAAGATATTGCTTCAAATAACAGTTGGGAGGCTTTCCAGTAAGTGGATGAAATAATAGGCTTTATTTCCTTGAAGATACCATTATTCATTACTAGCCAAATTTCCTAGAAAAGGTATTTTAGAATGGTTTCCCAACACCTGGAAATAATTGTAGAAGGACCATTGTTCCAAGAGGATTGAGAGCTTCAATTCTCAAACATTTACGTCCAATTTTCAATTATGGAATGGATTTGGCTTATTAGATAAAACTATGATCTCCGCACCTCTATGGAAAAAGGGAAATGAAAAAAATGAAATATTTCTTCTTCGGCATTTACACATAGCACACACCTTCACGAACCTTGGATCCGTCTTTTTTTAAGCTTTTTTTTGTTAATATTTTGTCGTAAACCAACTCCTAGTAGGAGGTGTTCACCTTCGAAAGACCATCCTTATTCTAGACCTTACTCCAAACTATAGAATCTTGTGGATTCAAGGATTTATTGATTAAAGTTTCATATCTTTCTTTCACCCAATAAGGGATTTGTTTTCCTCCCCTCCATATTCGTCGGTCCAATCAATTAGAGGTACAGGACACATAACCTTTGATATTTTTTACCAATAATGGCCATGGTTGTAACATATGAGGGGAGAAATTGGGGCCGGACTATTCCTCCCATAATAGATTCTCCTATGAAATATATATGTCAACCAAAATTCTCAATCCATGTTCCTACATCCACGTAGACAAATGCTTAACCTCTCGATTATCGATAATTAGATCACCTGGAATAATTCTATCCTTCTAGACTATAATTATCCTTCCATTTCCTGCTTTCCACCCCAAGTTTTCCAACATCACTGAGGTTGAGGCTTTGCAAAGTTTCAAAATTTTAGTCCTATGACCTTCCGAAACCTCATCCTCTAGCATGAGTAGATGACTTTTGTGAAAGTAATTCCTCAGAAAGGTTGGCTTCCACCACTCCTTGGAATCTATCAGTAGTCTGCAAACTAGCTTAGATCGAAGAGCTAAATTCATATATTTTGGTTCCTTTATTGCCATCCCCCCAAATTTTTTGGAAGCATGATTGTTTTATAATTTATCAAATGAAATATTTTCTCATTATTTTTCCCACCCGGCCACAAGAATTTTGTGATCATGCTATTGATGTTATGGATTATCCTCTCGGGAGTCAATAAGGTGGATCCAATATAAATGGGAAGATCTGATAGAGCTGATTTTATCAGAATTTTATCCTATCTACATTCAACCATTTAGCTCCCCAATACTGGATTATTTTTTTGATTTTTTGGAGGACATCTTCCCAATCCTCCCCAAAGGATGGCCCAAAGGATATTGGGTGTCCAAGATAAGGAAATTCTCTCCATATTTTGGCTAGAGGGAATCCCAAGATGTGTGAATTTTTGTGCAATGTGTTTTCTGAGCAATTCCATCCCAACATCAAGCTTTTTTTCTTATTCACCAAACAAATAGAAAATTTCAAGTAGTCTTCTAGGACCTCTTTGAATCAAGTTGCGATGATTTTATATGCCCCTCCAAGAAGCATATTGTCATCAAAAAATTGTGAATAGTTATTCTCTTTCACATTCCTGGTTATACTGAGCATTAGAAGATATCCTTTCTCCCATGCCGCTTCCAATATTCTACTAATTATTTCCACCATAATAATATAAAGGATGGGGGATAAAGGGCATCCCTGTCTCAGACCCCGAGAAGCTGAGAAAAAGGGATTTGGGCTACCATTGATCACAGGGGTGATCTAAGAGGAACAAATACATGTGTTTATCCACTAAATAAATTCTTGGAATATTCAAAACTTAGTTAGAGTGGAGATAACAAAGGAATGATTTACGAAATCAAATGCATTTTCCATATCTAGCTTTATGACTATTCCTTTGTTCTCAGCCTCCTTGTTGGAATGAACTACTTCATGAACCAATATAATGTTATCTAGAATATTCCTATGTTGCATGAATCCTCCTTGATTCTTCTAGATAAAGGAGGGGAGTAAGGGTTTCATTCTATTGGTTATAATTTTAGTCGTAATTTTGTAGGATGCATTGCAAAGGGAAATAGGGCGAAATCTAGAGAAATTCACAGGATGTGGTCCCTTCCTGGAATTGATTCCAAGAAAGAGGAGTTTGTACCACCTCCTAGTTTCTTCTTCAGTTTTAATATTCTCAGGAGATATAATTTGATTAAAGGCGAGAATGCATGATACAAGCTTATAGGAAATCCATCTGGTCCTTAAGCCTTATCCGTATTCAAAGATATGATACCCTCAAGATATTCTTCCTCAACTGTGGGTTTGATAAAATTTTAATTTGTAGAGGGTGATATTACCTTTGGCATGTACCTAAGAAACTCCCATGCTTGATCTAGAGAGATTTACTCTTTAGTGTATAAATCCATCAAGTGAAGATACCCTTCATTATTGATTTCTTCAAAGTCTGAAATTTTTGGCTTACCTTTTGGCACAATTTCTTCTATACGATTCCTTGCCTCCATTTCCTTTGCTTGTTTGTGGAAGAAGGTAGTATTCAAGTCCCCTTCCTTTAGTCAAATACTCCTGGATTTGAGCCGCCGTAGAGCCTCCTCCTCGTGACTAGTAGAGAAGATATTCTTGGTCAAATCCCTTTCCTTCCAGAGATTCCAACCTTTTATTAGTGAATTATCTATCAATTTATAATGATTATCCAGCTGCTCGATTAAATATTTCCTATTTATCCTCACAGGTTTGAAGGATTCCTTCAACCATTTTCTTAGAGCCCCTTTTCATTACGAAGTTTGGATTCCCATACAAACGTTGGAGAGCCTTGAACCATAATTTTATACACTCAAAATATTAATTCCTGCAATCCTTCTTCCTGAATCCATACTGCATTAAAGTGGAATAGAATCAGCCCATAATTTTCTGCTTTACCTATTTTCAAGATAATTTGACGATGATCTGAGGCACCATTAAATTTTATAGCAGATGAGTAGTCAAATCATTTCATAAACTAGCTACTATGGATCAGAAAATAATCCAACACGTCGCTATGTGGCTTTCTCCTACTTGTCAATTTGTCTAGGTATAATTACCTACTTTCGAAAGCACATTAGCCATATCCCAATATGAAATCATGCCTTCCATTCTATCTCTGAAAGGATCTCAAACTATTGAGCCCCTGATTTTTTCGAAGGCATTAAGCATTGTATTGAAGTCGCCTCCAAATATAAAACTTTTATACCTATCCCACCTTTGGATATCTTCTATTGAATTCAAAAACTATGCCTTCATCCCATATAGGACTGGTGCATACACGTTAAACATTGTAATCCTTTCACCATTGTGACCATTAAAATCCAAGACTCATGTTTTACACTGTCTACTAAGGATAAATGTATTAGAGATTAGAATATGCCAAGTTTCCCTAAGGCTCCCCAAGAGGGTTGAACAACACCTTCGCTCTCTTTCCAAAAGGTTCCTACTATTTTACTCACCTCACGTTCCTCCATTTTAGTCTCTTGTAGTAAGAGAATCCATGGAGTTTCTTGCTTAATCATATCTTTTACAAACTACAAATAGGGAATTTTTAGGGCTCCCTAAACCCATTAAATTCCAAGAGAGAATTATCATTTTAAGATGGGGATTTGGGACACCCCTCCATCCTTTCCATCTTCATTTTTAGTTTCATCATTTTTCTAAATTTCTTGGATTACAACTTGATTTCCTAATTTATTGTTCTAATAATCTTCCTTTTCTCTTAGGGTTTTATGTTTCGAATTTCCCCTCTTCTGAGAACTATTTGTCTCTTGGATACTTCCATCGTCTACCTAGTCTAAATTTTGGGCCATATGACACATGAGAACTCTTGTTATTTCCTTTGCCATAGTCTAGACAGGGAGCATTTTTTATGAAGAGGATTTTTTAGGTTTTGAGATTGATACTTAACTTCGTTGTTCAAATATTCCTTCGATCCTTCCAATGGAATATCATCCATTTTCATTCCTCCCTCCTCTAAATATTCTAATTCATCCTCATTTTGACCATTCTCATTATCTCCTTTAGGTCTATTCTTAATATCCATTGTTTCGCCCATATTCCCTAACGCATTGAAGGGATTGGACGAAGTAGTCATCGAGATGTTTTCTTTGGTTTCTTGAGGTTTGGGACTAGCAGCGGGACCCTAATTATATTTATTGCATTGGGTCTGCCATAGTTCTTCAGGTTTTGGGGGTTGCTCATAACCTTTAGGAGGAGGTGGCTTCAAGCAGTCCTGAGAAAAATGGTCATATTCATGGTGGTGGCGACATTTGAATGGGATTTTCTCATAATCCATAATCTTCCTATGCTTCCACTCCCCCAAGTTTAGATTTACTTATGTTGGAAATACTTTTTCCAAGTTAGTCTCCACACAAATATTTGCATAGGAAAACTGTGAGCCCCTGGCTCAAGTTTGTCAATATATTTTCCCACCCCATTTCCAATTGCCCTGAGGTAGTTGTTGCCATGATAACAGTTTGAACATCTTCATCCAAGTTAAAATCAGGAGTCCATTTGTTCAGGTACATCCCCAGGATCCGAGAAAATAAGGGTCATTACGAAATACCACATCCCTAGCCTCCCTAAGCTCAAACAAGAAAGCGAAAAATCCATTTCCTAATGTAAATATTGATATGTTACATTTCATTTTAGAACTCTATGTATTCTCAATCCATATTTCTCTTGTTCTCGGCGAGGGAAACATGTTGGTGAACTTGCCAATCAGAGTGTGTTCAGAGTATGCTAGAGTGTTTTTCTTGGCACCAAGTGGTGGAGCAATGTCTCGCATCTCATCATCCTCTTCACGAATTTTGATTGGGTCTCAACTCATTTCCAATGCTTTGGTAGTGAGGCCAATAGAGACTAGAAGTCCATGACCTCTTATTCCGATGAGATGAGAGGCAGGGAGGGGAGGGGAGGGGGAGGGGGAGGATCCCCTCTATGGATGCCATCATAGTTAGGGTTTTTTTAGGATGTCAGAGTAGGGCAGAGGAACAGAGCAGGAAAGCAAATTCAATTAGTTAATTTGTTTAAAAATCTCAAAAACTAATAAATTCTCATCTAATGTCCCCAATAAATAGATGTCACATTAGTTATGATGTTTCTTATGCCTTTCCTACACCACTAGATTAGTTTTGTCTCTTAGCTCTTATAACTATAATAAAATTACCTGAAGCAAGAAAATGAAGTTAGATAATACAGGAAGTTCTCTCTCCATGAAATTATGAGTGATTTATTGGTTTGTTTCGATAAATTGCACACTTTCAGAGTCGATTTTATTTCAATCTTTTGAAGTATTCTTTGAATTTGACCCTTCTTTGGTTTGTTCCAATAAATTAGGCATATTCACATTCGAATTTATTACAATCTTTAGGATTTTTTTATTATGATTTTTTTTTCAGTTTGTTCTAATAAATTAGGAGTTGTCTTTAGTGCGACTTTTTGAAGTTTCAGGTGCTGGAATTTGGTGAAAATTTTTGAGGTAAAATCTTGGTTTTTGTTATTCAAACTCATTTTTTTGACTCTATATATGGATTCAGCACCCTCAAAATCCTCTAGGGCTCTTGGATTGTGAAAAGTCGCACTAAAGACTAATGGAATAAATTATGTATATTAGCATTAATCTTTTGGCTTGTTTTTAATATCATATTTGATCTATTTACATATATTTATGCTAGACTTTATTTCAGTCTTTTGATTTATTTTAAATACCATTTTTAATATTTATTAGTCACTAACTTTTTTGAATTAGTTTCAATAAATTGCACATGCTCATATTTGGACACCTTATTTCAATTTTTTAATTATTCTCAATAGAATATTTTTATTATATTTTTATTTATTGTGCTGAGAGGCTCAGTCTACAGCACATTATGACCTTGATGTCAGATATGTCATGTTCTCAAAAAATAATAAATTTTACTTTTTCTAATGTCGACCAAAGCATTAACCTAATCTTAAATTTTATATAACATGGATATTTAGATTATGTATAACTTTTTTAACTTATTAATGGGCTGAGATTAACTATTAAAATACAACTATGTATTATTTATATAATTTGAGTGCATAGTAAATTATCTCACCCATTTAATAATTGCTTTTATTATATACGTGAATTTGAATGGATGAGAAATTTACCTTTAACAAAAAAAATTACCACATTGAATTTCCAAATTAAGTAAAATTTTAAACATCTTTACTCTTTATTAAAGTCAATACCATTTCCTAAATAAAAGGAAAAGAATTAATTCAACACAAACAATCAAAATCCAAAATCTTTTAATATTTATTTTAATTAAATATTTGTAAAATGAATCTTTAAAAAGAAAACTCATATTCTATGGATAAATTAAAATATTTAAAGACAAACATTTCCCCATCAAAGTTGCAATATTTTAAAATTTAAATAAATATAAATATAAATAAACATGAGGTATGGTAAATAAATAAAAATATATATAAACTAGATGTATGGTAAATAAATAAAAATTCTTTTTATATTTACTCCATAAACTTTTTTATATTTAAAAAAGAGGTTTTATTTAGGTGAAGCCTATGAGATGAATAACATGGGAGAAATTAATATTGATATCATGGGCTAAATACCATGTGCTACATACCATATTTATAAAATAAGTATGGTAAATAAGTAAATATAAAAGAGGTATAAAGAGGTATGATAAATAAATAAATATAAAATAAGTATAAAGAGGTGTGGTAAATAAATAGATATAAAAGAGGTATAAAGAGGTAAGGTAAATAAATAACAATATATCAAATACGATTATAAATAAAAATCTAATTATATAACAAGCCTACGGGCCAAATACCATAGTAAATAAAAGAGATATGGTAAATAAATAAAAATATAAATAAATGAGAGATATTGTAAGTAAATAAAACCTCTTTTCATATTTACTCCATAATCTGCTTTATATTTACGAATATTTATGTTCATTAGTTTACATAACTAAGTAGAAATAGAGAGAGGGAAGTGGAGAAAGAGAGATAAGGGAGAGAGGCATCAAATCTCTCGAGGTGAAAACCTCTTTTTTGAGTGCAAAACTTGAGAAAAAGTTTTCACTTCGAGAGATTTGATCCCTCTCACCCCTTGATAGATCCAAAATTAAGATGGATCTAAACTGGTATATTTACAGTGAACTTTATTTCAATCTCTTATAATTTTGAATGCCATTTTATATATATAATTTCATTTAAATACATTATTTCAATTTTTAAATTTATTTTAAATATTTATAAATATCATACATAATTTTACACATTCTCTCATATATTTAATATTTAATAACAATTTTTAAATATATTAAATTTTTAAATTTACTTTAAATATGTGTAAATAACATATATAATTTTACACATTCTCTCTCGTTTATTTAATATTTAGTTACGAGTTTTGAAATTTTCGAAATACCGTTGCATAAACTTATAAAAATTGATCATAAGCCCCTTTTTTTTTCAATTTGTTCACAATGGTTATCTATAGCTTTTTTTTGGTGATAGGATATTTTTAGTTATGTTTATTATCAAAATATTTTAAAATTATAATTAAATACTTATATATTATATTATCTAATTCTTTAAACTAAAAATTAAATTATAATTAAATATTAAATTATTTAATTATATTGTTTTCTATACTCACTAAATTTTCATTTCATTTTATATTTTTTTCTTTTCGCTTTATACAGTAGTGTATATTCATCAAAATACAATAGTGCATATTCGTCAAAAATATTCATAGATGACTGTAACATACACCATTAACTTCACATGGAAATGTAAGGAGTAAATTTTTTTTATACAAGTTACTCATGGGTAACTATCCATTCACTATTAAATATTCCTTACTCATCATTACATAGAATGTTTAACAGTTCATAATGTAATTTAGAAATAAGAATAGTAAGCTACTTAACCATTAACAACCTCCATTACAATAAATTAACATAGTACTGTATGATTTAACCTTCCACTCATTTCATTATTCATATAATCATCACATACTTGACATTATGAAACTTCACAACAAGAAAGGAATCAACATCATCATCTTGACACAATAATAATTCACATCATTGAACACCAATATACCTTGGAAACCCCGTAGGGTGAAAACCAACAACGTTTAATTTTATTATTAAATGCTCATGAGGGTGATCAACCCTCACTCAATGACTTTTAAGGGAGACCATCCCTTAACCATCATTTATAAATCTTACAAGGAAATATACAAACATCTAGCTTAAGGCCATTACAATAAATATGATAGCATTTACCCTCTAGTCTTCATATCTTCATATCTCGATGGCATGGATGTACCTACAATGGTCCATCGTACACTGGATCATCTGGTAGTTCGCACTCATCTGTATGAACCATAATTATTTACCTACCACTAGGTTAATCATACTATTTCCTTTTATACATATCACCATCATACCCTGCTAATGTTAACTTCAACGTACATTGATGTCAAGATTCATAAAGTATAATAAATCATTTCATATATCTAGAGTATAATAGTTTCTCCATCTACTCATGTATGTTCATGACATGCAAGTAAAGTACCTTGACATTCTCCCTTTAACAAGAAATACCTCATATGTGCTAGTTATAAGTCATCACATTAACTAATGTTTCCGTCGCATAAGCACACATCCCCGCAAGAAAATAGCTACATCTCCCTAGCATATATTTAAAATAAACTGATACATTAGTTATGATATTCGTGCATGCAATTTACATAATTTATTCAAAATAGCTAACCCTTAAGCTATTACTTTTAGTGCATGAAATGCAAGATGACATAACAAATGTTGCTCCGATGCATGCAAATGCATATATCTTCCAAAAGAGTCTCCCTAAAGGAGTGCTTACACACGAAGCACATAACTTCCTTCATGAGTCCTCACAAAGGAAATCTCAACACAAGTGAGCATGTAAACATATGTTTTACTTTCTGTAAAAATATGCAATTAAGCATACAAAAGCATGACTTCTTTTTCAAAGATTATATTAACAATCATTTTTAATGTAGTTTAACACAACATGCTATCTTTCCCACATACAAATATGTATAATCTTTCCAGTGAAAGTTAATACATATATTGCATGCCTATGCATGATCTTCTTCCAAAAGGAATTAACATCATAATCATGATAATATAAAAGTAATCACTTAGTTTGTTCATCTAAAGTAATATAACTGATTAGTTCCTTTAACCATGAATTTATTAAATAACTTAACTTTACTAACACCATGGTAATATATCCATGGATTTATTAAATAACTAATATTTTCAAACACCATGGTAATCTATTCATGGATTTGTTAAATAACTAATCTTTTCCAAAGCTTATTCTATTTCAAAAAAATTTAACTAAATAACCACATACTCTTTTTCAAGAAAATCATGTGGTTAATTATAAAAATTCCTATGCATGCCGACATATCAAGGCTCAAGGACTATTGTATGAAAGAACACAATCTTACCAATTAAGTAAAAACCATGTTTTACTCTATATTCATCTTTTGAATTTAATATTCAAAAGCATTAATAGTTGCAATTCAATGTGTATTTTATATATTGCATTGGTCTTAAATTATTAAATATTAATAATTTACTATTAACTTGGCAAACCAATATATATAAAGTATTGCCATATGCAAATTGCACATTGAAGAATGCAACAATTTCTATCTTAAGAAATAAGTGCATATTTAATTACAGTGAAAAGGTTAAGGTAAGAGAACACATACTCATATGAGTTAAAAAAAAAAAACTATGATCATGAAATACCAATATACTAAAAGAGAAATTCTTACAAAACCATACTTGAATCTCATGACAAGTAGACAAATGAAATCTCCTATTCTCTGGTTGACGCTTCCTTTATCGCTGGCAATGAGAATTCTTGAAGATCATCCATGAGGATATGTGCATCCCCTTCCAGTCAAACTGAGCGTTGGCAATGGCCGTTGCAATTTTTCTTAGGAAGTCGGCCGTATCTTTGAATAATTTCAAGAATTTGCCCCTTCAAAACGCTGATGAATTTGGAAGAATCAAGCTTCCACTATCAACATTGTAGCTCTTATAAGTATCTCTTTTATCCTTTCCATCTGCACGTGCACTGTTTGAATGCGGGAAGAGGAGTAGTGCATCCACTGTGTTACAATATTTGGAACACCAAAAGAGAAGGAAGTGAAGGCATGACGAAGCGATGGAGGGTTATGAGATTGAATTCTATGGTTTCCACTGTTGGTGGAGCGATAGTATTGCTATTAGCTTTAGCAATTAGCAGAAGACGACAAGGAATCTTGACAAGCATTTGCAACATCAAATATACAGGTATTTTCCTCAGAAAAGAGGAAACGACACCTGCTTCTTTTATTTTCCATGGCTCATCACAGAAAACCTCGAACCTCATTATCGGTGCGGCCTATCATTGAAAAATTGCATGCAACTATGGATGAAGAGCTGTAATTGCTCGGTCCCCCCTCACATTAACCTCATTTCCAATATATGAAAATAATCATTACACCGTTATCAAGAATTCGGTTCAACCAATTCTTGATTAAACAGTTAAACCGAGTTTAATTAGGACTGTTACATACTCCCCCCTTAAGAAAACGCCGTCCTTGGTGTGTTTCTCTTCACTGAAATTTAAACTTATACCCATGATATAATAATATAAAGAACCCAAAGGGGCTCCTTCCCCTTGGCAATGAAAAAATTTTGTTTCCTTAAATGCCATTAATTGAAACAAGAATGTTTTTATCCATATTCATAAGAATGTATAGCGCAAAAAAATTCAATTCACAAAAATATAGAAAAATATCTATACAAACTTACCATTATTTGCCAATTACTATTGGAAGAAATGATGGTTTTTACGCAAGCTCTCTGAAAATGGTTGAACAACCCATCAACACTCCATCGAAAGAGCCTGTAATGTATGCCTCACAATTCATTCACATTAGTCACATAGTTTCAATCAAATGAAAATACTTGCAACTATCAAACATTATTGCAATATAAAGATATGTTTTAATCAAAGTACTTCCATAAGTACTCAGAGAGAACCAACCCTCTCATCAATGCATCACATGCACACTGTCTTAGCTCCTACTAAAGACATCCACATAGTACTTCAAAAAGTACTCAGAAAGCACCTAGCTCTCTAATTGTACCAATGGTCAACCCATGCACCATAGGCATATCCTAGCATCTTCTAAGAAATTAAAACAAATTAGTAATAGAATAAATGACTTATACATTCAGTGTTTCATTTTAATATAACACATAACTTATTACTTAACTTGTTCCGTTATAAAAACCACAATGGTAAACAAAATGCTCCTCCCAACCCATGGGAGTTGGTTTCTACAACCAATTTGAGTCATTTTCACATCCAGACAGTCATTCTTTCCATATTAATTCAAAATAGCATAGCACACAAAAATTCTTTATACTTATCTGGGAATTTAGTCCTTCAAGCTGTGGTCCTCCAACCATAAAGGGAGGCTATTACATCCTCCACTTGCCCCTAGCTCCAAATTTTGGATGGTGCCATGGGTTAAAAATGGATCTTTCCGCTATGACCTCTAGATGGCCAATCCTGTCACACTCAGAAATTCTGGTTTTACAAGGGTTGTTGTAAGCTATTTTCAACTAGTCCCAACCAGCTCTAGAAAATACTCCCCCTTTACCAATTTCACAGAACGCCTACTCCTCCTCTGGGATTCAGCTTTATCCTTAGAGGAGTAGGTAACTGTCTTTCCAGCTGTCCCCAACCACCTCCTATTCTTGGAAACATTTTTACCATCAACTAAAAAATATTTTCTTTTCATTAATTAATTTCAACAAATTAAATAATTTTCTTTATCAACAGTGACGATTTAAGTTTTTCTTGCTAGATAAAAGAAAATTAAACAAATTGTCTTTAACTATTTAATACCAGTTAACTTTAATGAAGCTGTCACAACATCCCCCCTGGAAGTAACATACATGTGTTGTACACTATTATTTCCGAATTAAAAAAATCATGCACATTAAAAAAATGATACTTTAACATTTACTGTTGCAATTCACATTGTAATGTTTGCGATGTTTTATTTTCACAGATTTTTTGTTTCCATTAAGCTACCCATGCTTAGTATAAGAAACAATGCTAATCATAAATATGCATTTCTCAAGCACATATTATCTTATGCAAAAATTTTAAGTTCCTGCATAAAATTTTGTCATGCATACAAATTTGTCATGTATAAAAGTATATACAAATATTCATTAATGTGTATGTGTCAATAACGATTAGGGTATGAGTGCAAAAATTTCCAATTCCCATAATGTTATGTTCCAACAGACTGACACACGAAGTAATTATCATAATCATTTGTTTACAACTTTCAAATAGCTTTAGTCAAAATCGATTCGTGCATATAACTTTCATTAGTTATTCATTCATAACTAATCAATGCTATTAATAATTTTAATGCATTCATGACGACTCATACAAAAACTTGTCAGTGAACTAGTCATTATAGTTAAGTCCCACAACTTGACCCATTAAGAGGCTTCATTCAATTTAATTTTAACACTCTATCATCTTATATAAGGACTTTCCTCATCTTTTGCATTCATGTTTTAGTTTCACACACCATCACTATACACATTCATCTTTTTAAAGTAGTGCATGGTAAGTTTAGAAATTTTATTGCATGCAAAAACAATTACTTCTTTTAAAACTAAAATGAAAGGTAACTATTTTTTTCATGCTTTTTATACTTCTTTTTTTCCTAAAGAAATAAAGCATAATACACATATTAATCTCATATGCATATTCTTATGCAGAAAATGTATATTATAATAGCATGTACTTTTTTAAGAATTATCTTAAATGGAAGCTAATCTCATGCAATGCCATTTTTTTTTACATATATAACAATTCCTTTTTAAAAGAAATCAACATGCATATGCATAGACTTCTTAAAATAAAATAAAATAAAATACTTATCTTTATTTCATTTGAAGAACTTCTCTCCCTACTGTACTTATCTTTATTTCATTTGAAGAACTTCTCTCCCTACTGCAGTACTCGTCCTCATCAGGAAATTCACATTTCTCCTCTACAACAATGCTTTCTTTTTGCAACATCAACAAGATTTTATAGCATGATTAGATAAAGCCTTAATCAACAAATAATAAATCTTTGAGTGATCCTTTAACACCTATTCATGTGCATATACAATGTCACAACATGCTTTCTTCTAACATCTCTACATTAGTGTGAGTGAGTAATTATCAATTCATGTCAAATAACTCCTGCATTTTTATGACATTTTTCACATACGCACACATTTGTACAAGACAAATCACTCTATCTGTTCAGACATTCCTTTAATGGAATATGACACAATGTGCATTCGATTTACTTAAACTTTTGCAAAAGACCCACCACTTCAGATTTTTCCTTTGGAGTATGCAAATATAATAAAGCTAACACATTTGCTTTTGTTCATATGCATACAATGCATAAAGATTTTAATCTGAATTTCCCAACAGAGTACTTAAAATAATTGAGTAGACAAACTCATGATTCCTCTTCGAGGACATATAACATAATAGGCATGCAAAACATGGTTTTATTTTCCATAAAACTATTGGAATAAAACATAAGAATACATGCCTTATTCTCGAAATATTATACCCACATTAGCCATGTATATATTTCAAGGAAACCAAAATATTACTTTATTTTTTGTACATGTAATTCATCTAGCAATTTAGTATATTCAAGAGGTTATTCTCTTTAGCCTATATTTATTTTCAAGAAAAGAACTTGGATTCCTTATCATTTAACACACCTGTATGAAATCCCTTTTAAAAGAAAACAAGCTTCCCATCTTTTCTTAAATAAGATATATATAAAGGCAAGCAAATTTACTTATTTATGTTTTACTACTACTCACACCTTTCAAGATACATACTAGTAATCTTTGCAAGAACTCACATGGGTTCTTCTCAGCAAAACTAGCATAGTAGTTTGGTCTTTTACCATGGTATATCTCTAGAAATAATATATTTCTAAAACATTAACATAATAAAAATCTTTTCAAGAACTTACATTGTAAGTTTGTCTTTACGTACATGGAAAAGATATATCATTTTTAAAGAAACTCTAACTTCATTGCTAATTACTTTGTACGCATTCTATTTTCCTTAAATGCAATAACTATTGTTTCAACAAAAGAATATAATAATACTTATCTCTTGAAACTCTTTGTTCAAACTAGATTAGAGATGTGATGCCTTCCTTCACAGACACGCACTTCATCTCGGATCTCCTTAGAATCAGTTTATAACATACCTCAATTTCTTTTTCTTAACAAATCCCAAAGGCGCCAATGTTGCAACCTTTAGCTCTGATGCCACTTGTAACATACACCATTAAATTCACATGGAAATGTGAGTAATTTTTTTTATACAAGTTACTCATGGGTAACTATCCATTCACTATTAAATATTCCTTACTCATCATTACATAGAATGTTTAACAGTTCATAGTGTAACTTAGAAATAAGAATAGTAAACTCCTTAACCATTAACAACCTCCATTACAATAAATTAACAAAGTAATGTATGATGTAACCTTCCACTCATTTCATTATTCATGTAATCATAATATACTTGGCATTATGAAACTTCACAACAAGAAAGTAATCAACATCATCATCTTGACACAATAATCATTCACATCATTGAACACCAATATACCCTGGAAACCCCGTAGGGTGAAAAATAGCAACGTTTAATTTTATTATTAAATTCTCATGAGGGTGATCAGCCATCAATCAATGGCTTATAAGGGAGACCATCCCTTAACCATCGTTTATAAATATTACAAGGAAATATACAAACATCTAGCTTAAAGCCATTCCAATAAATATGATACCATTTACCCTCTCGTCTTCATATCTTCATATCTCGATGGCATGGATGTACCTACAATGGTCCATCATACAGTGGATCATCCGGTAGTTCGAAATCATCTAGATGAACCATAATCATTTACCTGCCACCAGGTTAAGCATAATATTTCCTTTATATATATCACCATCATACCTTGCTAATGTTACCTTCAACGTAAATTGATGTCAAGATTCATAAAGTATAATAAATCATTTCCTATATCTAGACTATAGTAGTTTCTCCATCTACTCATGTGTGTTCATGACATGCAAGTAAAGTACCTTGACATTCTCCCTTTAACAACACATACCTCATATGTGCTAGTTATAAGTCATCACATTAACTAATGTTTCCGTCGCATAAGCACACATCCCTGCAAGACAATAGCTACATCTCCCCAACGTATATTTAAAATAAACTAATACATTAGTTACGATATTTGTGCTTGCAATTTACATAATTTATTCAAAATAGCTAACCCTTAAGCTATTATTTTTAGTGCATGAAATGCAAGATGACATAAAAAATGTTGCTCCCATGCATGCAAATGCATATAGATTCCAAAAGAGTCTCCCTAAAGGAGTGCTTACACATGAAGCACATAACTTCCTTCACGAGTCCTCCCAAAGGAAATCTCAGCACAAGTGAGCATATAAACATATGCTTTCTTTTCTCTAAAACTATGCAATTAAGCATACAAAAGCATGACTTTTTTTTCAAAGATTATATTAAAAATCATTTTTAATCTAGTTTAACACAACATGCTATATTTCCCACATACAAATATGGATAATCTTTCCAATGAAAGTTAATACATATATTGCATGCTTATGCATGCTCTTCTTCCAAAAGGAATTAACATCATAATCATGATAATATAAAAGTAATCATTTAGTTTGTTCATCTAAAGGAATATAACTGATTAGTTCCTTTAACCGTGAATTTATAAAATAACTTAACTTTACCAACACCATGGTAATCAATCCATGGATTTATTAAATAACTAATATTTGCAACGTGAATTTATAAAATAACTTAACTTTACCAACACCATGGTAATCAATCCATAGATTTATTAAATAACTAATATTTGCAAACACCGTGGTAATCTATTCATGGATTTGTTAAATAACTAATATTTTCCAAAGCTTATTCTATTTCAAGAAATTTTAACTAAATAACCACATACTCTTTTTCAAGAAAATCACGTGGTTAATTATAAAAATTCCTATGCATGCTGACATATCAAGGCACAAGAACTATTGTATGAAAGAACACAATCTTACCAATTAAGTAAAAACCACGTTTTACTCTATATTCATCTTTTGAATTTAATATTCAAAAGCATTAATAGTTGCAATTCAATGTGTATTTTATATATTGCATTGGTCTTAAATTATTAAATATTAATAATTTACTATTAACCTGGAAAACCAATATATATAAATTATTGCCATATGCAAATTTCATATTGGAGAATGCAACAATTTCTATCTTCCAAAATAAATGCATATTTAATTACAGTGAAAAGGTTAAGGTAGGAGAACACATACTCATATGAGTTTAAAAAAAAAAAAACTATGATCATGAAATACCAGTATACTAAAAGAGAAATTCTTACCAAACCATACTGGAATCTCATGACAAGCAGACAAACGAAATCTCCTATTCTCTGGTTGACGCTTCCTTTACCATTGGCAATGAGTGTTCTAGAAGATCAGCTGTGAGGATATGCGCATCCCCTTCCAGTCAAACTGAGCGTTGGCAATGGCCGTTGCAACGTTTCTTAGGAAGTTGGTCGTATCTCTGAATAATTTCAATAATTGGCCCCTTCAAAACGCTAATGAATTCAGAAGAATAAAGCTTACACTATCAACACTGCCGCTCTTATCAGTATCTCTTCTATACCTTCCATCTGCACGTGCACCGTTTGAATGAAGGAAGAGGAGTAGGGTATCCACTGTGTTACAATAGTTGGAACATCATAAGAGAAGGAAGTGAAGGCATGAGGAAGCGATGGAGGGTTATGAGATTGAATTCTATGGTTTCCACTGTTGGTGGAGCGCTGGTATTGCTATTAGCTTTAGAAATTAGACGACAAGGCATATTGACAAGAATTTGCAATATCAAATATACGGGTACTGTCCTCGGGAAAGAGGAAACTTCACATGCTTCTTTTCTTTTCCATGGCTCATCACATAAAACCTCGAACCTCGCTATGGGTGCGGCCTCTCATTGAAAACTTGCATGCAACTGTGGATGAAGAGCTGCAATTGCTCGGTCCTGTTGGGGTTCCCATGTTTTGGCAGATTTGGCAATACCAAAAGATGAGACAACATCAAACCACTTTGGGGCCCTAGGATCTAGCCCTCCTGGACCCGGAGAGGGATCTCTCCAAATAGATCAAAGAATGATATGTCTTTGAAGCTCGAATTGAGATATTAGGCTAGTTATGAAGCACAAAGGGGGGTTTTAAAATGATTTGGTTGAAGGGTTGCTGGGTTGGTTAGGGGATCATGGACTGGGAAAGCAATGGAAGGAAAGGAAAAAAACAGAAGGCTGTTTCAGCAGGGAGAATGAGCCAAGACAGTGCCATCCATTGGGCTATGGAGTCATGAAAGGAAATTACTTGCATCCACTAGCCAATGCTTTCAAAGGGCAAGTCATCTATACTAAAGGATCTTTTTAGTTAGATGATGGGGTGGAACATTAAGGAGAGAAAGTGGAAGAAGGAAAGACAACCAATTTTCTGTCTATAGATCAGGTCAGAGGTCATTTAACTCCAGACCTGCTTGGACATACTCAAAGGCAGCTCTCAAAGAGACAAAGGGGTTGCTTATAGATCAGACCAGAGGTCATTTAACTCCAGGTCTGCTTTAGCAACTCCAAGGGAAAAACAGAGATAAGATTACAAAGAAACATCTAAGAAGCAAACCCCCAAGTTCATACATCAGCCAGCAGGCAATAACATCTGCTGCGCTGGTTAAACCCATGAATTAACTCTTAGATAGCACATGGAGCAGAAAACATAAAGGTAGGGAGAGTAGACAGCATAGGGCACCTAACAAGGGTGAATCCTATACCATTATTCTGATGCCTACCAGAAGAACATGAAACAATATGGAAATGTAATAAACAGAGTTAAGAAACACATCACCAATAGTAATAGACCAGGATCCTGTGAAAAGTGCTTTGATTAATTGATGCAACACCAGTCATGTACAATATGGCTCAATGGCTGTTACAGCCCAGACTTTCTCCTCCCAGCCTATCACATACAACTACTCTGCTACTCCCTCCCACGACTGTTCTAACAGTCAAGAATGAATCCCTCTAACAACAACTATGCAGCAACTGAACAACAACCTTTTCATTATGTTCTCAGGGATTTCTTATAGGAGAAGCGGAAGAGACAGAGGTAGATGAACATTGAATTGATCTCATTAAGGCAGCATCGGCGGAAGTGTCCACGCCCATAATGCTTAATGGCTGTCTACAGCACTGAATGTACTCTAAGACTGGTTCAGAGATCTCTGTCAGGCTGAAATCGACGTCGGATATTTCTTTGGAGTCCTTTCTGGAGCTTGGAGCTCTGTGCTACCATTCTGGAATAAATGAACTGGATGGAAAACTGCAAGTCCCTCCATGCTTCTTTAATGCTGCCTGACTGTCTGAAGTGAGCCTCAGTCAGTGTATTTAATTGTCTCAGGGCTTGAGAAGGCATGGAGGACATTGTAGGAAGGTGTACCTCTGGAGAAAAATGTCATGCTGTTAGGTAGCGCAGTTATGGCGTTGTTGGTGCGCTCATTAGTCTTCAAACAGTGCCTTAAGCCTTTGACTGCAGGATTAAAACGTTAATTGTATCGATAATAAGCATTAATCCCTTTTAAATCTTGTTTCTGCTGTCTCGTTTGGCCGCTGAATTGGCCTCTCTGTACTATCTTCACACTTTAAAATATACATGTTTAAAACCCGGGCAGTGGTGGTGGAGGAAATGCTACAGAGGCGGAGGAATGGTGGCGGAAGAGCAGAGAAATGATGGAAAGTGGTGGCGAAGCAGTGGGGAATGGTGGAAAGAAGACAGAGCGGTGGAGAAATGATTAATAGCGCAAAGGCCCAAAGGTCGAACACTTGGGCGTAATACAAAGGAAACGCACAAAAACAATGAAGCGGAGCTATGGATGTGGGACCCAGCAGAGGCGGAGGGCGATTAAACGTGAACCGTCGGATCCGGGAGGAGACAGATGGCGGAGATGAAATCGGGCAATCGCAATCGGAGGTCGGAGCGAAAGGCAATCACAATGCACATTCAAAAAGTTCCGATTGCGATTGAGAATGGGGAAGCGATTGAGCGATAACCGTTGATCTCGGGTCTAGATCAACGGCGGGGATGAAATCGGAGGGAGAAACGGGAGGGACGATGGGCGATGATGCGATCAGCGCTGAGCCGTTGGATCTGCGAGGGGAATGGACGGCTATGATGTAATCGGAGCATCGCAATCAGAGACAGGGAGATGGGACTTGCGATTGCGATCGGAGGGGCGGGTGCGATTAAGCGCTGGCCGTCAGATCGGCAGGGGAAGGATGGACGGCTGCGATGCAATCGGGAGGAAAACGGAAGGACTTGCGATCAGCGATCGGGCAGAGGGTGCGATTGAGCGATGACCGTCAGATCGTGGGAAGGATGAACGGCCCTGATTGAATCGGGAGATCGCAATCGGGGGCAAGATGAAATGGTTTGCGATTGCGATCGGAAGGGGACATGCGATTGAGCGATGGCCGTCAGATCGGCGGGGAAACGGACGGTGGAGATTTAATCGGGAGATCTCAATCGGGGCGGCACCATTGTGAGTTGCGATTGCGATCGGACGAGGTTGCGATTGAGCGTTGGCCGTTGGATCTGGGGGTCAGATTAACGGCTTACGTCAAATCGGAGGGAGAGCGCGATTGGGGATCGGGAGTTAGGACTTGCAATTGATCGGAGGTTCCAGCATGAGTGTTGCGATTGCGATTGAGCGGGGGGCTGCGATTAGTGCCCAGCCGTTAGATCTGGAGATCGGATCAACGGTGCAGAACAGAGCGGAGGGCTTAACGCTGTAACCCAATCGCATCGGGACTTTGAAGCTTTACAAAGGAATTTGCCTCCCGCCGATCTTCCGATTGTGATAAGCGCCGGGGGTCTTAAGCACTTGGTCCCAGCGCACGGGAACATGTGGGGAAGTGGTTAAGGGGGAAGGGCTAAGCCTTAGAATAAGGTCGGAAAGTGGGTTTTTAACCCATTTTAATGGATTTCGAAGGTGAAGGAGGGAAACGATAGAGGAAGAAAAGGGGAAAAAGGGAAAACAAAGGGTAGGGGAAGAAATTAAAGGGGATTTTAGGGGGAAATGAAGGGTAAGAAGGGAAATAGAAGGGGAAAGAAAAGGGGATAGAAAATAAAGGCTTTGGGGAACGAAATAAGAGGGAAAAGGGGGCCTTTGGGCATTTCTTCACATAGCAGAGAGGCTTTAAAAGGGGAATCAGCAGAGGGGATATTATCAAAGGATAAAATACACATGGAGGCTTCAAGGAGACTGTGTTTTCGGAGGAAATGCATTCCTTGAAGACTCAACAATGATTTAGCCCCCTATTTTCTTGTCAAAAATTTCATAGGGGGGCTAACAGTGGCTCCACATGGGGATGGCTTCTTCTTGAAGGAGTCAAGAATTCAGAAATTGATCTCTTGGTGTAGGCCAGATGCCTGCTGCTTGAACCATCATTTTCTTTCTTTGATCAGCTGCCACAAACTGTGAAGACAACATATCAGCAGTACAATTCTTCCAAACAACTACCTACCCACACTATAGTCCTAACATTTTTTCTTCTTGGGTGCATTTGGACTTGCAGACCCTTTTACATCATCAATTTTTACAAACAGGAAAAATAAACCTAGTCTACTTCTACCCTTATTGCTCCATGAGACCAGATTAGACTATTGGTCTCACATGTTTCTCTACCTACTCTACCACCTGCTAGGATTAGACTGTCCAGCAGGTTTCTTTTCTACATTCTAAGATAGAAAATGAAACAACTAATCTACTTGCTGATGCACTGAGCTTTATTGAGCTTTCCTACCTACCCTACCCTAACCGGAAATCTCTAATGTTCTAGGTGATATGATAAAGCCAATATAGCCATTCAAGTAGTAGTGAAAAAGGATATGAGCACTGGCTGCCTGTCAGAGATAACCACAGGGTGCTCTGCTTGTGGTTCTTCAAAACTGTGGTCACCATCAGTAGTGACCATTTCTGATGAATCTGGCTCGTGCTAAAGATCAGCGCTGGAATATCTGAGCACATCAGGGCCTCCATGTACTCTGCCACAGGATCAACGAACGTAGGATGTATACTCTCTTCTTTCTGGCCTGCCATGACTGGTAGGCTGACTACATCCTGGGCAGCTTCAATTGTTTCTCCTTCTTCCACTGCGTCTTCAAGGTGGCTCTGGGGAGCCGGATATTCTTCTTCTTGCACTTCGAACAGCAGCGGAATCTCTTTATTCTTAGGGGGCGGGAGACTTTCCAAAAAGGCTCTCGGGTCTCTGAACTCGTATGATTTTTCTTGTGAGTTCAAGAGTTCAATTTCAGCCTGATACCTCTCCACCACCAGATCTAAAAACATCTTCTTAAGCGCAGGTTGGGCATTGAGGTGTGAGCTAAGAAGGTCGACCACCTTTGGAAGGTCCTCCCCTTCAATTTCTGCCAGTACACTTGCTACTCCATGCTGAAACTCTGCTATGAGGCTTGGATCTATTTCTGCAAATTGTTCAGAGTCTTCCATTAGCGAAGTGACTGGATCTTTGGCGTGGATGATGTCGTACTGCGACGTGGTCTCCCAGTGGAGTCTTATGTGAAACCAAGATAATTAGTGGCCAGCTGATCACCTGTGGAGTCTTTTTATCATTCAAGAATTGTGGAGTCGCCAGGTGGATGATTTACAACTTACTGTCAACCACAGTGGTTTACCAAATCAAAGCTGACTGATCTTTCCCCAGTGGAGTCGCCATTATGTTGGGGTTCCCATGTTTTGGCAGATTTGGCAATACCAAAAGATGAGACAACATCAAACCACTTTGGGGCCCTAGGATCTAGCCCTCCTGGACCCGGAGAGGGATCTCTCCAAATAGATCAAAGAATGATATGTCTTTGAAGCTCGAATTGAGATATTAGGCTAGTTATGAAGCACAGAGGGGGGTTTTAAATGGTTTGGTTGGAGGGTTGCTGGGTTGGTTAGGAGATCATGGACTGGGAAAGCAATGGGAGAAAAGGAACGAAGCAGAAGGATGTTTCAGCAGAGATGATAGGCCAAGACAGTGCCATCCATTGGGCTATGGAGTCATGAAAGGAAATTACTTGCATCCACTAGCCAAGGCTTCCAAAGGGCAAGTCATCTAATACTAAAGGATCTTTTAGATTAGATGGTGGGATGGAACATCAAGGAAGGAAGTTGAAAGAAGGAAAGACAACCAATTTTCTGTCTATAGATCAGGTCAGAGGTCATTTAACTCCAGACCTGCTTGGACATACTCAAAGGCAGCTCTCAAAGGTGGACAAAGGGGCAGCTTATAGATCAGACCAGAGGTCATTTAACTCCAGGTCTGCTTTAGCAACTCCAAGGGAAAGACAGAGATAATATTACAGAGAAACATCTAAGAGGCAAACCCCCAAGTTCATACATCAGCCAGCAGGCAATAACATCCGCTGCGCTGGTTAAACCCATGAATTAACTCTTAGATAGCACATGGAGCAGGAAACATAAAGGTAGGGAGAGCAGACATCATAGGGCACCTAACAAGGGTGAATCCTATACCATTATTCTGATGCCTACCAGAAGAACATGAAACAATGTGAAAATGTAATAAACAGAGTTAAGAAACACATCACCAATAGTAATAGACCAGGATCCTGTGAAAAGTGCTTTGATTAATTGATGCAACACCAGTCATGTACAATATGGCTCAATGGCTGTTACAGCCCAGACTTTCTCCTCCCATCCTATCACATACAACTACTCTGCTACTCCCTCCCACCACTGTTCTAACAGTCAAGAATGAATCCCTCTAACAGCAGACTACACAGCAACTGAACAACAACCTTTACATTATGTTCTCGGGGATCTTTATAGGAGAAGAGGAAGAAGCAGTGGTAGGATATACAATAAATGAATCTCATTAAGACAGAATCGGCGGAAGTGTCCACGCCCATACTGCTTAATGGCTCTGCGGCTCTGTAATCTGGTTCGGAGATCTCTGTCAGGCTGGAAATTGACCTTGGATATTTCTTTGGAGTCCTTTCTGGAGCTTGGAGCTCTATGCTGCCATTCTGGAATAAATGAACTGGATGGAAAACTGCAAGTCCTTCCATGCTTCTTTAATGCTGCCTGACTGTCTGAAGTGAGCCTCAGTCAGTGTATTTAATTGTCTCAGGGATCGAGAAGGCATGGAGGACACTGTAGGAAGGTGTACCTCTGGAGAAAAATGTCATGTTGTTAGGTAGCGCAGTTATGGCGTCGCTGGTGCGCTCATTAGTCTTCAAACAGTGCCTTAAGCCTTTGACTGCAGGATTAAAACGTTAATTGTATCGATAATAAGCATTAATCCCTTTTAAATCCCGTTTTTGCTGTCTCGTTTGGCCGCTGAATTGGCCTCTCTGTACTATATACACACTTTAAAATATACCTGTTTAAAACCCGGGCAGTGGTGGTGGAGGAAATGCTGCAGAGGCGGAGGAATGGTGGCGGAAGAGCGGAGAAACGATGGAAAGTGGTGGCGAAGCAGTGGGGAATGGTGGAAAGAAGACAGAGCGGTGGAGAAATGATTAATAGCGCAAAGGCCCAAAGGTCGAACACTTGGGCGTAATACAAAGGAAACGCACAAAAACAATGAAGCAGAGCTATGGATGTGGGACCCAGCGGAGGCGGAGGGCGATTAAACGTGAGCCGTCGGATCTGGGAGGAGACGGACGGCGGAGATGAAATCAGGCAATCGCAATCGGAGGTTGGAGCGAAAGGCAATCGCAATGCACATTCAAAAAGTTCCGATTGCGATTGAGAATGGGGAAGCGATTGAGCGATAATCGTTGATCTCGGGTCCAGATCAACGGCGGGGATGAAATGGGAGGGAGAAATGGGAGGGGCGATGGGCGATGATGCGATCAGCGCTGAGCCGTTGGATCTGTGAGGGGAACGGACGGCTATGATGTAATCGGAGCATCGCAATCGGAGACAGGGAGATGGGACTTGCGATTGCGATCGGAGGGGCGGGTGCGATTAAGCGCTGGCCGTCAGATCGGTAGGGGAAGGATGGACGGCTGCGATGCAATCGAGAGGAAAACGGAAGGACTTGCGATCAGCGATCGGACGGAGGGTGTGATTGAGCGATGACCGTCAGATCGCGGGAAGGAAGAACGGCCCTGATTGAATCGGGAGATCGCAATCGGGGGCAGGATGAAATGGTTTGCGATTGCGATCGGAAGGGGACATGTGATTGAGCGATGGCCGTCAGATCGGTGGGGAAACGGACGGTGGAGATTTAATCGGGAGATCTCAATCGGGGCGGCACCATTGTGAGTTGCGATTGCGATCGGACGGGGTTGCGATTGAGCGCTGGTCGTTGGATCTGGGGGTCAGATCAACGGCTCACGTCAAATCGGAGGGAGAGCGCGATCGGGGATCGGGAGTTAGGACTTGCGATTGATCGGAGGTTCCAGCATGAGTGTTGCGATTGCGATTGAGCGGGGGGCTGCGATTAGCGCCCAGCTGTTAGATTTTGAGATCGGATCAACGGTGCAGAATAGAGCGGAGGGCTTAACGCTGTAACCCAATCGCATCGGGACTTTCGATCTTTACAAAGGAATTTGCCTCCCGCCGATCTTCCGATTGCGATAAGCGCCGGGGGTCTTAAGCACTTGGTCCCATCGCACGGGCACATGTGGGGAAGTGGTTAAGGGGGAAGGGCTAGGCCTTAGAATAAGGTCGGAAAGTGGGTTTTTAACCCATTTTAATGGATTTTGAAGGTGAAGGAGGGGAACGATAGAGGAAGAAAAGGGGAAAAAGGGAAAACAAAGGGTAGGGAAAGAAATTAAAGGGGATTTTAGGGGGAAATGAAGGGTAAGAAGGGAAATAGAAGGGGAAAGAAAAGGGGATAGAAAACAAAGGCTTTGGGGAACGAAATAAGAGGGAAAAGGGGGCCTTTGGGCATTTCTTCACATAGCAGAGAGGCTTTAAAAGGGGAATCAGCAGAGGGGATATTATTAAAGGATAAAAGACACATGGAGGCTTCAAGGAGACTGTGTTTTCGGAGGAAATGCATTCCTTGAAGACTCAATAATGATTTAGCCCCCTATTTGCTTGTCAAAAATTTCATAGGGGGGCTAACAGGTCCCCCCTCACATTAACCTCGTTTCCAGTATATGGAAAGAATCATTACACCATTATCAAGAATTCGGTTCAACCAATTCTTGATTAAACAGTTAAACCGACTTTAATTAGGACTGTTACAATTACGATAAAATTGGAGAAATAGATTTAGCAAGTAATTGAGAATATTAGTGATTTGATAGATTAATTTGTAGTTACTTGGTTGTATAGCTATGAGGTTTAAATTTAAATTTTAATTGAAATTTAACATGTTAGGAAAATATTTAAATGAAAAATATTGAATTTAAAAAAAAAAAGTTTATATTTGATTTAAATGTATTAATTTAATTGATTAAATTTTAATCTAAATTCATTAATATAATATAATTGATAAAAAAATACTTTACAATCTGACCTAAAAAGCATTTCGTGGGTCATTCTTATCCTTTGTTAAGATTAATGTTCCCTTCCACTTACCTATTATTCAATATTTTCTCACTAAAATGCACGCTATTTTCCCACTAAAAAGCATGTGTCACGTCATTCTCATCCTTTGTTAGAGTAATATTCTTTTCCAGTTATTTATTATTCATTATTTTCTCAAGAAAACTCTTTTTTAATTAATTATCTTTTCTTTTTCTTAAAGACAAATGGTTTACATTTTATTTCTTATCTTTGTCATGAATACATTTTAAAAAGTCACATCACTATAAATCATTTGATCAGTAATTTATTTTTTTAATTATATTCTACTTACATTTTGTATCTAGCTATAGTCCGAATGATAGTTTTTTTGCCAGAATCTAGTAAAAAAAATTCAAAAAATTAAGTAGTTAAAGTGTTTGAATTGCATTTTTTATAATGGAAATAGATTCAGAACTATCAAAAACCCTTAGACACCCAAAATACTAAAATTAACAATTATAAATAAGATTTTGATAAATTTTTGCCAAAATTTATCAAAATCTTCGCCAGATTCGAAATTATTCTGTAAATATTTTTAAACTACAAAACCATTTATTATCTTGTGGTGAATACATCATAGGATCACATCACCTGATTTATATTATAATATAAAATAGTACATATTCAACATTTGATCTCAGCTGAGAGAAATTCTCAGCGAGAAAACCATCATAAAGCCCGAATGAAAATGCCTAGAAAGTGGAGCAGGGAATTTGTCACTATTCGGTCAGTAAAGATTTTAAAATTATATTTGCATTTTAACCATACAATACCAATTGCAACCATGAAAGACGTGAAAGTTGAAACATCCCATGTATCACGCCGACACCAGAATTCATCCAAACATCGTACAATGTGACTTGATCTACATTTCACCCCTCTATTTTTACCCACGGTTACTATAGGGCAAGAAAAGCGATATCATGATTTGGCAGATAAAACGTATTAAGATGTAAATATTTTAATTCTTTATTTTGAATTTGAACGTGTAAGTTTAAGAAAAGAAACGCATACCCTTTATTACGAAGTTCATAAACACTCTGATAATCTCAAAACAAAACATTTTTATTAACCCAATTCGCATTTAAATAGTCAAGGTGATAAATACATATATAGTAGAGTAGGAAACTCTTTCTAATAAGTAACTTTATTTTATCACTAAACATTATGATTACAGTTACATACTAACACAATTACATTAATAGATGTTATTGATATATGCTAATAAAAATTTATGTGGTTGATATATATTAATAAGAATATATCATAAATATATCAATTATATTAGTAATTAATAAATATAATTGAAATATACCAAATTAGTGTTAATAAAATAAATTTAATATTAATATTATTATACATTAATATTAATATCAATATAATATATATTAATATACAATTAATATTAATATTAGTATTTCGATTCATATTAAAAATATTTATAACATTAATCAAAATAACATTAAAAACTCACTATATAAAAAAATTAATATTATAAAATAAAAATCTATAGCTAATAATATTATAATACTATAATTACAAAACTTCTTAGGTTAAAATAGTATATTTTAATATAATAATTATGAAATAATTATTATTATTATTATTACTACTACTATATGATATAATAATTATATTAAATCTTTTTATTATATTACAGGTTTATATTAAATCCAAGTGTGAGAATATTTATTATATAATATTGTAATATTATTTATATTAAATCTAACAGAAAAAATATTTAAATCCAAGGAACAATATTAAGTTCTTATAATATGAATTTTTAGATTAATAAAGAAAATAAATTGATACAACAAATTCAAGCGAATAATAAATCTAAGGGAATACTATGACACTATGGAAATATGAACCCTTCCATAAATAAACCCAACGGATTAATGTTATCAACACAAAGTAGGAGCAAAACTAGTATAACACTATTTAACCTTGTGAATATTAACCCTTATATTAATAAATCCTTGGAATCAATATTATAAACCCAAGGGAATAATATGAACCCTTCCATTAAGAAACCCAAGGGATTGAAATTATAAACCCAAGGGAATAATAAACCAACACATTAATACTAAAACACGGGGAATTATGAACCAAAGGGAACAACATTAAGCCCAAGGGATAAATATTATAAACCCAAAGCATATCAACCCTAAAACAAAATATTATAAACCCTAAAACAAGCATGATTAGTCATTATTGACCATGGTACATTTTCGTATTGAGACAATCTTTGTCACAGTACAATGTGCTACCATAGTTGGAAATGTTTGATCATTATTCATTTTCATATCAACATAATCTTTCTAAGAATGAAATGTAGGACCATGGTTGACCATGGTTGATTTTCATACTTAGGCAATCTTTGTCACAATGCGAAATTGGAGCATGGTTGAACATGAATGGATGTCATTGACCATGATTAAATTTATACAACATGGTTGACTATGGGTCACCATGGCCATCCATAAATCACCATAATATACCATGGTTTACCATCATTGTTCATATTTTATAGTTGTCCATGATTGATATTATAAAACGAAAGCGATAATAAACCCAACACATCAATACTAAAAACCCAAGGGAATAATAAATCCAACAAATTAATATTCACAACCTAAGGGATTAAAAAACAAAGGGGATAACATTATACGTGAGGGATTATGAATTTAAGGGATTAATAATAAACCCAAGGGATGAATATTATAAACCCAATGTATATAAATCCAAAGATTAAATATTAAAAATCCTTAAACAAACATGGTTGACCATGGTTGATTTTCCTATTGACACAATCTTTGTCATAGTGCTACGTTGGATCAGCTTGACCATGATTAGCCATGGCCAAGAAATATTTTTCAATTTCCTTCATTGGCCATTATTTACCACGTCGAACGATGATTGACAATATTAGCCTGAAAAAAATAATAAACCCAAGAAATAAATAATTAAAACCAAATTTATTAATAACCCAAGTTAGGAATATTTAACCCAACAAAAAAATATTGAACCCCATGAAATAATATAAACCCAACATATAAAAACCTCAAGATAAATATTATAGATCGTTTAGCAAACATGATTTTCCATGTATGGTCATGGTTTATTTTCATCTTGATACAATATTTGTCATAATGCGACATTGGACATTGCTTAACCATGCTTCAACCATGACATGAACAAATCGAAGGCATTGATACCAATAACGAAAGGGAACAAAAAAACTAGGGATCAATACTAAAACCCCAAGGAATTATCAACCCAAGTTTAGAATAATCAATTGAAGGGAGAAATATTATAAAACTAACCTATATAAACCCAAATATAAATATTACAAACCCATATACAAACATGGTTCACAATGGTTTTCACCATTATTGATTTTGAGAATGAAACAATGCTTGTCAAAAATCAACATTTGCACAAATAATTTCCATATTTGAACAATATCCATCAAAAATTTAGACTTAACCATTCATGACCATGATTTACCATTTTTAACCAAGGTTGAGTATGAACATCTATGACCATGATAAAAAACAGTTCACCTTGGTGATTTTCTAAACATTAGTAACAAACCCTTAACACAAACATTTTTAATCCAAAGCATATAAAGTGAAAGATAAGCCATGTAAACCACTAAATAAACATAAAGCTCTAACATTAATACCGTAAACCTAAAAAATATTTGCTATAAACCACAAGCATCAATAAACTAGAGGGGTTCACCCTAAAAACCCAATAAATTACCAACATAATATAATAACATTAAACTAAAGAATTTTTATTAAATTAATAGGAAAATGAATGGAATAAGAAAACAATTTGTATTTTTAGGGAACAAAACATTGGAAGATGAAAGAAAAAAACAGATATTAATCGTAAACATTGGAATGTAACAAAAGAAAAACCATCAAAAATTTGAAGACCATTCATATACAATTTTTTAGGTAATATCACCAACAAAAAATAATAATTTTTTCTAACATTTAAATGAAAGAAGAGAATTTAAATCAATCAATAATTATTTTGTCTTCACATAAAAAAAAAATTCACTAGGAATATAAACTTTAAAAACTTAATCACAAAGAATTATTAACAGTGCACTTAGAAAGGACAAGGAAACTTCTGGGCATAAGGGCCAACTATGAAAGGATGAAAGGATGAAGCTTAAAGGCTTCAGGATGCGCTCACATGCCCAATATGAAGGAGAAAGCTCAAGAGTGGGTGCATGGCGGAAGTCTGAAGGATGAAGGAAGAGAATCTGGGCTTCCCAAGAGCATTATGGGCTCAAGGGAGAGAGGACGGGCACATGTCACACTTTCTAAGGCTGAAGGGATCAAGATTCGAGGATTTATGGTGCGCTCATGTACTAAATAGTGCAGGCTGAACTGCTAAAGGATGAATGGATGAACCTTCAAGGCTCTAGGGTTCACTCATGTGCTCAAAGAGGGCGCAGTTCTTCGAGTCAAAGTACTACGCTTAAGGGAAAACTTCATTTTTCTGGGCGTAGTTCAGAATAGAGAAGGGGAATTATGCTTGGGAGTGTGATATGCGCTCTTAAAGGGAACAAGGTGCACTCTGAAACAATGAAGGATTCTCGATCAAGGCTTACGAGTGTGCTTTTGCGCTCCTGGCCTTAATGGGTGAACACGTGAAACCAGATTTGTCTAAGTATGGAAGATAGAACAAAGGGAAAACATAATGAGTTTAGACATGAAATCAATTGCAACACATATCAAATCATCAATAAAACTTAGATAGGCATGAAAAATGATAAATACATATCAAAACTCTAGTTTACAAATTGTTCCCCAAGTACAATAAACAAAGTGTGTGCGACTGCAACCAAAAGTGTCGTTTTACATCCAACAAAGGCGTTATGACCATGAAGTGCACTAGAGGTGTTATAAATAAGGTGACAAGACATAGGAACGATCAAGAACACTTGAAACATGTGCAATGACTTGAAATGACACTTGAAAACAAAAGTGACACTTAATGCGATAGTTGAGTAGGCTCCAAAATTTCAATGTAGTGAAATTTTGGAGGGTGTTGTAGCAATGAAAACAAGTGGAAACTATTACCCTAACAAAATAAATTATGATTGAAATTTATCCAATTTAATAATTAGCCATTTTCCCAGTAAAAAAAATAGGAAAAATCACTATCAACCATATTTAAATTTACATTGAAAACAAAAACCACTTTCCAACCATATGAGAGAAAGAAAATTGTGGAAAGCAATAAAATATTGTGGAAAATTTATACTTTATATTTAATTCAATATGGGAATTACTCACCTTTATAACCAAATTTACAATAAAAAGAAGATTTAATTTAAAATTAGTTTGGGATAAAGAACAATCCAATAATGAGGGAAAAAATAGCCTAGTAATTTATATCTAACATTTATCTCATATAGGTTTTTGTATTTGTTGATTCCTCAGAAATTATTTTACTTTTAATTAATTTTCACTTATTTTAATTTTGTATTAATACCATTTTAATGTTTATATATGTGATTAGGCTTTATATTTTCCAATGTATCGATTTTAATATTTTAAGTGAGTTATCATTAAATCTTTGCAAAATAACATTTTTTCACTTATATTTGAAATTTGGATGAGTTCGGTGATGATAATGGGTATATTTGGAGATTTCATCAATACATATTTTCACCATTTAGCATAAAATTCAAATTTCATCTGAATTAATTATTGTTTAGATAAATACAAGTTTCTTCTCCATTTCAAAGGGAGGAATTTTGGAACATATGTCCAAATTATGATGAAAAAGAATAAAAGTTATTGATATTTTTCTTTACATACTTCTCATTCTTTATTTATATTAATAGTATCCTTTGATTTAGTTTACAATTTTATAGAGTAAGTTGATAACTTGTTCTTTGAAGAATTGAGCTCACTTAAAATATACCATGATAGAATTTTATTTCATATCTCTTCATGTATTTTCTGCATGCAATTGTATTTTATTTTATCAAAGTTTGTTAATGATATGAGTAATGATTCAGGAAAATAAGAAGTCTTATTGATGTCAAAACACTACTTAGTGATAGCAAGGTCTTCATAGCATGATATTGTTCAAGTGAATGGTCTTTGAGTTTAGAAATTGTTGTGTGTTTCATTTATGCAAGTTGATTTTAGCTATAGGAAAGTATCCACTGACATTGTTATTCAATGATGTGAATATATAGTTGCATGAATATTCTAACTATCAAGAGCTAAAGATTGTAACAATTTATAGATCTAAAATTCATGTAAATCTCAATTCAAGCAGATGATGTACTCATGTAATGTTAGATAGTCTCTTTATTTTCATTTGATTATGAATTTCATTTTTAGTTTGGATTCTCTTTCTATTATAGTATAATATGATAGTGCACATACAATGTCCATACATCACAAGATACCTCAGATTGATAATAATAAAATAAATTGATTAAGGTATTTGACAAAAAAATAGTATATATAAATTTACTTAATGTAATTAATGTAATTGACAAAATATAGAATAAATACTGAATAACTACTTTCAAAATTCAATATATTTATACTAAAGAGAAAAATAATTTTTAAACCATATTTGAAAATAAAACTGATAATTGTGGAAAAGTAACAAAATAGGTAGAAAAGCAATCACCATATTTATCCAATTATCTAGTGAATCCTAGTGAATGTACACTTAGATGTTTATATGCTAAATGTATTTCTCTTTAAAAAATATATGAATGAAAATGTGGGATCAACAACAAAATTTTCTGGAGTAACAACACAATTTTTTGGACGATCTTGTTATTGGAATTGTGGGTTTTTCTTTTACTCATCACCTAGTGATTGTAGCTTTCTGTGTGCAGGTCCAGGTGCATTATGCAACTATTTGTACCACGGTATCTTTATATAATAAAATTTTTCTAGTTTATCGAGTTCGTGCATATTTTTTGGTTGTTATGTTATTTTCTGAAAATACCTCTATTTATATATTTGAATGTATTTTTTATCATTGTAAGTTTTCCATTTGGAATATTACAGTGGTATGGGAGCATGATTTTGGCCAATTGTGGGGGATCTAGTGTTGGGCCCAAATTAAGGTATGTTCTCACCCTGTAGTTACTTCAAATTATGTTTACATTTTGGGGAAATTCCTCTTCATATTAACAAAAAAGAGAATAAAATATTATGAAAACAAGAACAATTAGACTAATGATGAAAATGATGCTTTTGTAACAGAAAATTGACTTCTCTTATCTTCGCATGTAGGAAGGCAGAATGGTTGGACCAATATGAAACAGAAGCTAACCAACAGACGCAAACATATGAGATCCCAGTAACTCCCAGCGGCTGGCAGAAGGCAGGTAGAAGAATTCAAGTCCAGGAACTCAAACGACAGCCATGCGCAGTGGGCTGTCGTTTGGGAAATTCTTTCGCATTTTTGAAATCGCCTTTAAAAGAGCGAAGGATAGACGAGAAGGGGAAGAAAGGATAGGAAATTCATTCTGTAATCGATGCATCATAAACAACCTGTCTAATTGTATTTTTGTAACATCACTGGATGTAATATAGAGCTTTGAACAATAATATTTTGAAGTTTTTACTGTGCTAGAGCTTCTGGTGGTCTGGGCCCAACCTCTGGAAGTTCCTCGCAAGTTTTCATACTCTGTGTAGTTTCAGAACCAATTGTTAAGTATCTGATGCAGTTTTAAAGTAAATTTCCATTCAATAAAGTTATAGTTTTGTTTCTTCAGGATTGTTAGAAATTCCATTCTTGAATTAGGACAATCGCAATCGTATTTTCTGACTTATGGAAATATTTCATTATCAGTAGATAGTTCCAATTATTTTAATACCATTGCATTTGAGTTACAAATCGTAGAATAAGTTGATTTCAATGTTATCTGTCTTTATGAATTGCATTCTTCTTTTAGCATAACAAAACATTCAACCGTCGATCAATGTTGATTAATTAAGTCATAAAGATAATTCCATTGCAGAATTACTTAAATAATTGTTCTATGATTTATCTAAATCACTTTAGTTATAATGTTGTTCCATTACTGCTCAGTCAGTTATACTATTGTTCCATTACTGCTCAGCTAGTTATACTGTTGTTCCATTACTGCTCAGTTAGCTAGACTGCTGATTCAATTCAATTCCATTATTGTTTAGCTTAGTTAGACTGTTGTTCCATTCAATTCCATTGTTGTTCAGTTTATTTAGACCGTTGTTTAATTCAATCCAATTTCTACCTGATTTCTCTACATTATTGTTCAGTTCAGTTAGACTGTTGTTTAATTCAATTAGATAGCTCCTCAATCTTGCTTCTCAATCTTAGGTTAAAAATCAATCTAAGACACCCCTCATAAGATAAGAAAACTTAGGAAGTTAGGAAATTATTCCTCATAAGAGACAAGGAATAACTATTAGATGACCTGGCTCGCATATATTGTGCCAACAGTCTTGAAATAAGAAGACTTACCCTAGGTTGATAATTAAATGAGAAAGCACTAGAATTGTCAATAAAAAGCCACCTCTTTGAGCACCAACATTTTGGCGTCGTTGCGGGGGAGAGCATTAAGAGTCATCTCCTTTATTCATATTTCTCCATTGTTGTGAAGAATTGGGTATTGAAAACGAGAGGTAAGAACCTGCGTACCGGCAAGCAACATGCTTGCGCTCTAGCCTGCTTACCAACAAGTCGTGCAAATAACCGTAGGATAGGTGCTCTTATTTAATGTCTAGAAAGAAAAAGATAGAAACAATCCGAAATAATTCACAACCATCCTCAAAATCCAAAGGATCGGGGATCCTTGGAAGAACAACATATATATACAAAATCATTAAGAAATCTCAATCTCAGGCATCTATAGGACCCAAAATTATTTCCATTCAAAGTCCTAATACACTCCCTCAGGCGGTAGCCTCACCATATGTAGCCTATGCCGAGATTCACTGCCAGACAGAGGGGTCTGAACAAAGCCTACAAACTCTCGTTCATATAGGCACTAACCCTTCAAAAGAGGGAGGCTCTTGCAACCTACAAGAAGGAGGGGGAGAAACTAGTGGAGGAATTCACATAGAAATATCAGAACCTAAGTCCCCTAAAGAAGTGATCGAAATAGAAGTGCTTAGGATCCCAGATTAGGGAAGTGTTGTAAAACCCCCACCGCATTCACCTCCCAAGCCTATTAGAATCACTCCTCCAGATCAGGACGTTCCTAAAGATTTCTAGCGCCACTTTGATCAGATGGAAAATAATCAAAATCAGAATCAGGGGCAGACATCAACATTAGAATACCCTATTGTTGATCATGCTGTCAATGCCCCTATGAAAGCCATTCCTTTGCACAACATCCCCACATTTCATGGATTAACCACAGAATATCCTAATGCATTCCTATTTGAATTTGATGTCTTATGCAGAGGTTATGACTACACCACCGATCCCGAGAAGCTAAAAATATTTCCCTCTACCTTAAAAGGAACTGCGCGCCGTTGGTTCATGGGATTAGGAGGGGGAACTATAAACAACTGGGACCAAATGAAGAATATTTTTCTTACTAAATACCAAGACTATTGTCGAACCCGAGATTTAAAATATGAAATATTCAACATGTCTACGAAAGATAATGAAACATTAGAGGAATACATAGAAATATTTCAATACAATTTACAAAGATCCCCATATACCACGCTATCCAAGGACATTTTAAAAGCCACGATGCTTAAATGGATGAAGAAAGAATGGGTTGAGACGCTTAACATAATGGCGAAGGGATATATTTATCAGGAAGAATATGACGAGACTATTTCCTTATGTATTAGATGCTCCTACGATAGCTCACACAATAGGCCTGTTGGGCGTGATTATATGAAGAAAGACCTTAAGCAAACCAATGGCAATGTAACTAGAGAAAAATTTGGGAAACTGTTAGAAAATTTTAAAACTGACATCCTGGGTACTTTGACAACAAAATTTTATGTTTTGCAAGCCAAACAGAAACAAGCTATAGTAGAAAAAAACCTCGCCATATTTTTCCCAAGATGTCAGAAGAAGCACTGCCAGAGGGAATTTTCTTTAGACATGGTTCAGACTTGTGCTATCTGCACTAAGGATCATACTATGAACCAATGTCCTTCACTTCCCAGGCTGAAAGCCATCTAAAAGGAAGTAGAAGAAGAAACAGAGCCAGTCTATTTAATGAATCAGCATCGGCAATGACAAGCACGACCTGGCACACCGCAAGACCTGCCTCAATACTTTTCTTTGCCGCAGTTTAGCCAGCAAAACCCTGCAACAACTTGGCAGAATCAAACTCTTTCCCAACCTGGCCAAACCAAGTGTTGCAGATGCCACCCTGGCCTACATAACCTCCATCAAGGAATAATTGGCAGAAATTTCCTTTCTCTCCCCCTTATTGGCAGAATATCCCATATTAAAGCCAGTGGAAAAACCCCCCTACTCAAAACACCAATTGGAATTGGCAGCGACCCATGGGAATGGCCCATCTGTTGATAGGAGCAGGGACCCAAAATCAACCTAAGTTGCCAGCTCCCTACCTAGTTCAGCATAAATAGCAGCCTGCCATACGGCCTCAATTGCCAGCCCAACCCAATCCTAATCCTAATAATAGACCGGTTCAACTAGTTCAGATCATAGAAAATCCAAAACCCAATATTGAACAGAAACCGTGCAGCGAACTGAGGTTGAGATTAGGATGTACCACCTTACATATAGAAGCCACAACTCCACCTGAGTCTCAAATTGAAACCTCAATAGAACCTAACTTAACAAATATAACAGAAACATGTAAAGATAAGGAAATAATTGATCAACAAAGACCTGAAGAACTTAGGGTGACTCTGCCTCCATTTCCTGAAAGATTAAATCTACCCAGGCCTATAATCACTCCAGATTTTGACATCCTAGGGGAATTAGGAAACCTTTGTATCAAAATTCCTCTTCTCCATGCCATCCAAGACATTCCCATCTATGCAAATACAATCAAAGAATTATGTGGAAAACAAAACGTCAAGAAAACAAAGGCTGCACCCACCGTTCATGTGGTAGGAATGCTATCTAGCTTGTTGTTAGGTAGGGAATCACCTATGAAATATGAAGACCCGAGAAAACCCATTGTAACTGTGCAAATATGTGGCCACTCATTTCCAAACACATTGGTCGACCTGGGGGCAGCCATTAACATCCTAACTATTGGAGCTTGTGAAAAATTGGGCATATTAGCATTAGAACCTACGACCACACTTCTGGAACTAGCTGACAGGTCTGTTATCAAACCGAAAGGTATAGTGCAAGACATCATGGTCTTTGTGGACTCATGGGAATACCCAACTTATTTTTTAGTCATTAATCCAAAAAACAGGATGGAAGGGCACCCATTGATTCTTGGGCGACCTTGGCTGGGCATAGCAGATGCTTACATAGGCTGTCGAGCAGGTAACATAACTATCACTAGAGGAGATTCTATAAAAAATATCATTATTTATCTGCCTGCCAAACCAAGCCTACCCACGGTAAAAATTCAAAAACATCCAGATACATATTGGGAGCAAAACATCCGTCCACCTCTGACACTAGTAGAAGCTCTTGAATTCAAGGGTCAAAATGAAGATGATGTAATCAATAATTTTATGAATCATCCACCCACGCCTCAAAATATAAAATGCCAAATGTTGAAAACAATCCTCGAACATGAAGATCAAGAGGATCCTATGACAGACTTCGAGACTCAACATATCTCCACAACCATTGTTCGCAACAACATACCTATTGAGATCGAACTAGGAAAGATTCTGAATATTAATGGCAATTTGGATGACAACCAAAAACAGAAACTCATAAAATTCCTTCGAAAGCACCAAGGTGCATTTGCATGGTACTACCAAGACATGAAGGGTTTGGACCCTCAACTATGCACACACCACATCTATATTGATAGGGAAACATGCCCAGTTAGACAACCCCAATGAAGATTTTTTTTTTTTTTTTTTTTCTGAATAAGACTAAATCTATTAAGAAAAGAAGTATAGTACAATCAGAGCTCGCATAAAAGCGAAGCTAAAAAGCAAGGGAACCGGAAATGATATAGTATCAACATCGTTCCCAAAGAGCAACAATGACGTGAGTGACAGGTGACAAAGAGAACAGAGAAGTACAAGCTAAGCTGAGGAGCCTACCCAGCATGGGCAGTGTCTCCCAAACGACATTTTTTCCCTTTCTTTTTACTGACTTTGATCCAACCATTCTGATCTGGCTGGACTGGAACCACTTGCAGACTGTTCTGTGCGGAAGGTGAAGTCTCCTTATCTGAGTCGGAAGAAGAAGACTCATGAGAGCGTTTCTGCAAGATCAAAGAAGCAGTGGGATCCTCGGGTCGATCTGAGGGCGGGTCCTTTGGATGCTCCACATTCTCCTCTTCCACTTCAATATCCTCCTCATCAGAGCTAGAGGACTCGAAGTCATCCATAGGGGGACTATCACACGGTTTCCAGCTCTTGGATTTGGATTTGCGATTGAGGTTCTTCTTTTTGTCGAGGAACGTTGCACATGAGTTCTGGAGATGACCTGTCTGATGGCAATGACGACACCTGAAGGCTGTATTCTCATAGTCCAACGTTTGCACCCAATGGAAGTCCCCAACTTTTAGGATGATCTGGTCTGGTAGCCCTTTGCTGATGTCAATTTCTGCGCAGATTCTACCAAAGGTATAAATACCCTTCTCTGCCCTTGATGTGTCTGTAGCCAGGAAGCGGCCAAGAGTATCCCCAATTGATTGGAAGACAGCAAAATGCCAAAGATGCGCAGGGAGATTTGGAAGCCTGACCCAGATAGGAAGCTTGGTGATCACAGCAGTAGAGGGGTCAAAGTCTGGGAACCAGGGGGTGAGGAAAAGTCCGGCTGAACCCCAGAACCAGGGGCCCCCCGTTAAGGCCTTCTGGTAATCTTCGTTGAAGACAAAGGCAACAATAAAGAAGCCTTTCGAGCATAAAAAGACTTTGGTGTTGTTGGTCCAATTGGTGCGGATCCACTGGTATAGATCAGCAGTGCGAGGCCATAGTCCGTTAAACCTACAAATGATGGCTTTTTCTGCAAATGTCTGGTATTGATCATCCAGAGTAGGATGAGTAATTTCAATAGATGGGGCTTTCTCCATTTTGTCCACCAAGAAAGGTTTCGGACCCTCAGCTGGTGGAGCAGTATTCTTGGTAGGATTTGCATGTACAGCATCTTTATAAGAAAATCCTTTGGGGGCAGAGGATTGCCCAACAACACCTCCCCTTAGTCGAAGCGATAGGATCACTGTGGCATTTCTTGCAATTTTGTAAAAGAAAAGAGTCTGATTGTAGTCAAGCTGCTTACCTGCGAAGAGGAGCCGCAGAAGGGAGGACGGAAACCCCAACCTTTTCTCAAGGATCTGTGAGAGATAGCCCACAGTAAAAGAGGGTTGTACCTCAAGCAGCAGGGTTTTGCCCGTCAAAAGAGTAATTTGAATCTGAAATGTCGTTTGCTGGGGATGACAGGGATCCCAGCTGCCAGGAAGGGGCATCGAAGTCGTCTTAGCGCGTTCTCTGGGTTGCAAGGTCAGATCCAGATTCAGTTGAGATTTCCTCTGCAAGTGAAAGTTCAGAGCAGCAGTAGCCCAGGTGAAGAAACTGCTAGCATGGTCGTAGAGAAAAATGGGGTTGCGGCCATAAAAAGGTGAGGCAAGGTCGCCTCTTCCTGCCATCTCATCGTTAGACGGCCAAAAGACTGTGGTGGCCGTGTCTGATGCGTGCTGAGAGACGCACCATTTCCCTGCAAAAAAACGCCCCACCGCTGCAGTCATCGCCTTATCATCTGCAATGTTGCGAATAGGCAGGAAGCCGCTTCTTCTCCTGGCAGGGGTCTGCCTGCTTTCAGAATCATGGCGGCAGAACCAGTCCTGCGCAGTCCAGCTTGCGGCGGCAGCACTCGGCGTTTGAAACCCTAGGGCAAGGGTAAGAGCGCGGGGGTTCTCCATTGATTGAAATATCTTCAGATTAAACAGGGAAAATACATGTTACAACCCCAATGAAGATTAAACGCGCACTTAAAAGAGATTGTAAAAAAGGAGATGCAAAAACTGTTAGATGTAAATTTCATTTATCCTATTTCAGATAGAAAATGGGTCTCCCCTCTGGTATTTGTCCCTAGAAATAATGGGAAGTGGAGAATCTATGTAGATTACAGAGAATTAAATAAGGCAATGCAGAAAGACCATTTTCCCCTCCCCTTCATTGACCAAGTCCTTGATACATTGGCTAGGAAACGGTTCTTCTCATTTCTTGACGGATTCAACAGATACAATCAAATCCAAATAGCTCCCGAAGACCAAGATAAGACAACCTTTACCTGCCCGTGGGGCACTTTTTCTTATAGATTTTTACCATTTGGATTATGTGATTCCCCAGCAACATTTCAGAGAGCCATAATTAGCATTTTTTTTTACTTAATAAATGAAGGACTTGAAATCTATATGGATGATTTTACACCCTATGGGGAAGACTTTGATTAAGCTCTAGAAACGCTAGAAAAAGTGTTAGAACGATGCATTGCTACTAGAATATGTCTAAGCAACGAAAAATGACACATGATGATGACTAAGGGGGTAATCCTATGTCACTACATTTTTGTAGCTGGAATACAGGTAGATTCGGCTAAAATAGAGGTAATCCTTCTGTTGGCCACACCTTGTACACAAACAGAGGTGCGCAGTTTTCTAGGATATGCAGGATATTATCACAGATTTATAAAAAAAAATCACAGATAGCTGGACCTCTGTATGCATTGACTGGGAATGTTGTATTCCATTGGACTAACAAATGTGACACCACTTTTATAGACTTGAAGAGGTTGGTCTCAACAACACCAATCCTGTGAGGTCCTAACTGGAAACTGCCCTTTCACATCTCTTCCAATGCATCTGATACAGCAATAGGAGTAGTCCTTGACGAAGAAGAAGACTGAAAGCCTTATGCTATTTATTATATCAGCAAAAACCTTACCCTTTTCAAATTAAATTATACAGTGACCGAAAAAGAATTCCTGGTTGTCATTTATTCTATCAATAAATTCAGGCTCTATATAACTGGATATCAAGTGTTCCTATATACTGACCACTCTGCTATTAGATGTTTAGCTAATAAACTAATCAGGAATGGGAGAATAACTCACTGGTTACTGTTTTTGCAGGAATTCAATATAACAATCAAAGACCATCATGGGAAGGAAAACGTGGTCGCAGACTTCCTTTCCAAAGTCCCCAAGACAGACGACATGCTAACAGTTGACGATAAATTCCCTGACAAACACCTGTTTGTTGTAGTGGTAAAAACACCATGGTATGCAGATGTGGAAAATTATCTGGCAATGGGGAAGCTACCCAGACACTTAACATCGAGAAAATGAAAACTGATTGTACAACGCAGTGCAAGGTTCCCTTGGATTGGGGGATACCTATTCCATACAAGGGCCGATATTCACATATGTAGATGCATAAGGGAAGATGAAATCTATGACATATTATGATCTTGTCACAATGAACCCTATGGTGGCCATTTCGCAGAAAAATAGACAGGGCATAAAGTGTTGCAATTAGGCTATTATTGGCCTACGATTTTCAAAGACGCAAAGAAGTATGTCTAGGCATGCAATAGCTTCCAAAGAATAGGCCGCCTAGGCCAAGATAATGAAATGTCACTACAACCACAATTGGTGGTGGAACCATTTGAACGGTGGGTGTTGGACTTCATTTGGCCATTCAACTCACCATGAAACCAGAAAGCCCACATATTAGTTGCCACGGATTATGTCACCAAATGAATAGAAGTAGTGGCCTTGTCAAGAGCCACGTAATAATCAGTAATTAAGTTTCTCTTTGAAATATTCGTGAGATACAGCTTGCCAAGGGAAGTGATAACCAATGGGGGGGCACAATTCATAGGCAATAAGATCACATCCACCTTAAGTAATCACCATATCATCCATAGAGTTACGTATCCTTACCACCCACAAGCCAATGGGCAAGTCGAAAGCACCAACAAAGTCCTGGAGGCAATCCTTACAAAGACGGTAGCAGCACACCACTGGCACTGGACCACTAGACTACCAGAAGCCTTATGGGCTTATCATACAACTTGGCGAAATACCACTGGATATTCACCATATCAGCTAGTATTTGGGAGAGAACCTATCTTCCCTATTGAATTCGAAATCAGAACTCTAAGAACATCCCAAGAAGTGGGATTGGACTTAATAGAAGCTCAAGCTAAGAGACTCCAGCAAATAAATGAAATCGATGAAATTCAACTGCTAGCCATGCAACGCACAATGATCATTCAACAATAGCGAGCCAAGTGGCATGGAAACCTAATAAAGAAGAAGTTATTTCAAAAAGGAGATTGGGCACTCCTCTATGACTCCAGATTCCAAGACTTTCCAAGAAAACTGCAAATAAGGTGGCTCGGTCCATATGAGATTCAGGAAGTACATAGCAATGGTACCCTCACCTTGACCACCATAGATGGGTCTGGTTCAACATTTTGAGTTAATGGACACGGAGTACGGCTCTATCGCAAACCTCTCACAAAAGAATATTTTAGTCAACAGGTACGAAATGATCCCACCATCCAAGTAGTGGTGCAAGGGGATGATAACCCCACAAACTCAAGTATATGAGAGGTTTGCGAGCATCACTTGTAAATAATGTATATAATTGTCTTTTCTTGTTGTACATTCTCACATTTTCAATTTATTTTCCTTGTAAGATTGTGCTTTTATTGCTGTTCAATTCAAGAACATCTGTTGTCCTATATTTGAATGGTTGTTGTTCAGTCAAATTGAACATTCGTCCATTTGCTGTGTTTTTATTTTTTTGTTCAATTCATGGACAAATTTTGTTCAATATTTGAATGGTTGTTGCCATTTTCTGTGTTTTTATTTTTTCTATTCAATTCGTAGACAACTTCTATTCAATTCGTAGACGGCTGCCACTCAATTGAACAACCATTTGCGGTGTTTTTATTTTTGTTGTTCAATTCGTGAACAAATGTTGTTCAGTCTTTGAATAGCTGTTGATTCAACCAAAATTGAACAGTCGTTTTCACGTTTTTAACTTTGATATTCAATTTGTGAACAACTGCTGTTCAATATTTGAATGGCTTCTATTCAGTCGAACTGAACATTTGTTTGTTGGTGTTTTTATTTTTGATGTTCAATTCGAGAACAGCTGTTGTTCAATATTTGAATGACCGCAGTTCAATCAAATTGAACAATCATTGCTGTGTTTTTTATTTTTGTTTTTCAATTCAAGAACAACTGATGTTCAATATTTGAACGGCTGCGGTTCAACCAAATTGAACAACCATTTGCTGTGTTTTCATCATTGCTGTTCAATTCATGGACAGTTGTTGTTCAATATATGAACGGTTGTTGCTCAGTCGAATTGAACAGCCATTTGCAGCGTTTTTATTTGTGTTGTTCAATTTGTGGACAACTGTTGTTCAGCCTTTGAACGGATGCTGATTCAACCACAATTGAACAGTCATTTTCACATTTTAAACTTTGTTGTTCAATTCTTGAACAAACGTTGTTCACTTCTTGAACGGCTGTTGTTCGATCAAACTGAACAGTTGTTCATTGTTGTGTTTTTATTTTTTTCTATTCAATTCGGGAACATCTGTTGTTCGATATTTGAACGGTTGTTGTTCGTTCTAATTGAACAGTCATTTTTTGAGAGTTTTTTAATTGTGCCGAGAAATCTTTGAATATTTTTTGCTTAATCTCTAAACAACTACTGTCCGACCAACTTAAATAGCCATTCTTTTTGTGTTTTTCTCAAATTGAGTAACCTTGACTAGTGAATGGTAGTTGAAAGAGAGAGGGAAAATGGTAATATTACAAATATGATGGCCCTTTGGGACTATAATTCTTAAACAGGAAGCTGACATTATGCACACATGAAATGAAAGGCTAAGTCACCCACAATTCAAATATGATATCATACAATACATGACCTTATGTTGATATATCTTTCTGCACTATTCGAGTAATATGTCCCTACAACATGAAGAAATGGAACAAGGGGTATTAATGTTATGGGCATTTTTTTTCCACTTATTTCACCATCCCTCACTCTTAAGGAGTTAATAAGCCTCCCTCTATGTATAAAAAGCAATTATTATTTTGTTCATGCAATTCTTTAAGAGGATAGGGGGTCTCATTACGTGCCAAACTACCTTGATAGTAGGGATTTAACAAGTGACATGCCCACAATGGCTACCACACCAAGGTAATGACCTTCTCATCTACCTGAAGGACAAGAGGTCTCATCACGAGCCGACCTGATCACTCTGTTAAAATTATAGTGAATGGCATTGTGACTATCTGGATACCACACCAACACAATGACCTCCTTATAGATCAAGATGTTACAATTCAAAAGGAGGTACTACACTTACATGTAGATTTTAAGAGAGGATAGGGGGTCTCATCACAAGCCAGCCTACCATGTTCATAAGAGTGTAGTAAGTGACATGTCCACTATGGCCACCACACCAGGGTAATGACCTTCTGAACGACTTGAAGGCTAGGAGGTCTCATCACGAGGCAACCTGATCACTTTTCTACAACTCTAGTGAGTGGCACCATGGTTATTTGGCCACCATACCAGCATGGTGATCTCTCCATAAAATTGGCAAAACAATTATTCTTACATAAGGATCTTGGTTCATTTTTCGGGTTAAAATAGCAACCTTGTCAAGGCTATGAACACCTGCTGGCAGCAGCGGCTCTGCTTGTGGTATGAAAGTATGCTCCTTCAATAGCCAATTTATTTTATATACACCTTGTATTCCATTCTTCGACCACAAGCTATTACTCGAATTAGTAATAATTATGACCTGCCATAAGAATAACTAACAAAGATATGCTTACATATTTTGAACTTTGGGATGACAACACCAATTATTACTTGACTCAGTCTTGCTTCCGTCGTAAATTTTCAGTTGTACAAGGACATCATATCACAATAATGGTTATGCTATTTCCTCTCGCTTTCCGGTCACTTCCGCACAAGATACAATTATGAAAACTTCTAAATCTGACCTTTATACTGCATATGTTAGTAATTACTCAACCGCCCGCTCCTTCACACGTAGATTATCATTATCAAATTCTGACATTCCCTTGTTTGCATTTATGAGCGACCAAATATTTCATGTACTTGAGGGTGTGGGTGCCCTTTCTTTGAGGGAGGGGGTCTAATTGGTCTTAATTCGGCAAGCATGTGAAATCCCTGCACAAATCTCCTTAGACGCATTGATAAAACTAGAGGAACACTATAATTAAAGCATGAAGATTATCTGCGTAGAGCCACAATCTCTTTTTCACTTGCATACAACATCCAGTCGAAACAACAGAGCCAAGAAGAAATAAAATCAAAGGAAAAGAGCATATCATCTATGGCAGGAAATACCCTTCGAAGCGAGCCTGCAAAATTTCCAATTTCAAAGGTAGCGATTGCCATCCTCCAGTGAGTTGGATGATTGACATATGTACACAGACTATAGGGATTCAACACAAGAATTGCAATCGAATTTCTGCAAATCTGCAGGAAGGGAAAACTAGAGTCAAAGGTCAAACTATACCAGTTACAAAGGGAATTATCGCAGAAGTTTCTGGAATACCAGCACAAGGAGAAACATAGGGAAAGAAGCATCTCCTCTTGAGAGAAGCAATAGCAGCATACCAAGACCTGGAGGAACCATTGGAAAAAAAAAACAGAGGGATTAACCCTACCTCTTTACACCAGCCATGGCAGGAGTTGGTGGGATTCATCCAAAATTTTATTACATGCGAAGGACGTCGGGATGTGGTAAAACCTCAACAGCTCAAACTTTTAGCTACACTTAAACAAAATATTTCAATTAATATGCCTGCCTTTTTGAATTCCGTATTTCATGATACTGTTGTTCGATTGAGGATAGCAAAGAATCCCCAAGCAGTGGTTAGTCACCAGGGGTTAATAAAACTAATCATCATTCATGAGCTAGATAGGCAACAAATAGCTTGGGATAATTTCGTTAACCCTAAGGCACAGGAACCAAAAATAAACCCTAACGGAACCAAAAATGAGGACCCAGAGTAAATACACCAAGAAGAAAAAGAACCCGAACCTCAACCTCAGAACTTAGCAGGCAAAAATGGTCCAAGACATTCCAAGGAACCTCAAACCTCATGGAGGAAGCAGGACCATCCCATGCACCCTTGAAATATTTCAAGGAAGAAATGGCTCGAGTCCTAAGACAAATAAGGATAGACTATGAATCAAGAAACCCATTGGGAGCAAGGGAGCAAGAGGAAATTTTTGATAAATCTGCCACCCCCAGTAGCTCTGGTCACACTAACGTCCTACTTGACCAAGAGTAATCGTGAGATGATGAGGCTCTGTCTCCTATTTATAATTATGAGGTGTATAGTGATGGACAAAAAGAGGAGAGAATGTAATCACAATATCATTCGGGTGACAGTGTCCTTGTGGAGCAGAGCACACACACAGAGACAACCCCTTTATCACCGGGAGGTAGCATCACTCCTCCTAGTTAGGACCCTCACATTGAAGTAAATTTTGAAGACGTAATTAGAAGCACCATTTTAGACACCATCCCTGAAAAGGGGAACTCTACTCCCCTACCACCCACTGAAACAAGGACAGGTGAAGATTTAGATGAAAGGAAAAGTGAGAAACTAATAAGGACCTACAACAGATTAAAGAAATTGGTAAAATATCTGAGAAAACAACTCAATAAAGAAAGAAGGGCTTGAAAGCCAAGGAAAGAAACATCTATTGTATGAACTCAAATAGAACTAGTAAATACTGTCGAAGGTGAAATGCAATCTGACTTAGATGACAGCGTGGAAACTGGAATACAAACCAATTTGATAACTACTACAGAAGCTGGGGTACAGACCAACCTAGCAGACACCACAGAGGCTGAAATGAAGATATAAATGGAAAACACCATCAAAGCCTCCACCCATACTGAGCAAAATGTTATAGAAGAAAAGGGGACCCAAATAGAGGAAGCCCCTACATATGCCCATCTAGTAGAGAAAGTTTCCAACTAGAAATTACGCAATGAACTAGTGCAAGTGCAGTGTGAGATAACACAGTGTAGGAAGGAGGTGGTGCCATTACAAGAATATCATTCACTGCTAAAAAAGTTCACTGACCTCTACTCCAGAGAATATGATACATTCGCCCAACTTAGAGGAGAACAGGAAAAGGTTAAAATGGTACAAGAGGAGGTGGAGAAAGCTTAGAAGCAAATCTCTACAATTTTCTCTCTATATAATGATGTGCTATCATGCAGAGCTCTGACAACCAACTATGCCTTGTTCCTAACAGAACGGTATTTACTCTTAAAAGTTAAAGCTATCAGGGAAGGAAAATCCACTACTTTCAGGACCATAGAATAATTTTTCCATTGTTGTAATGATTAGGATGAGTAGGTCCAGCACCTCCTGTGTGAACATTACATGCATAACTTCTTCTTAGAAGAAGACACGGATATCAAACCTAGCCCCTTTATAGGGGATGTGTAGCTGCAAGCCTTCCTTTCATTTGCTAAAAACCAGATCAGGTGGGCCAAATCCTACAACATATTCCAAAAAAGAGAGCATAGCCTATATTTATGGGTCATGGGGGAGCCTACAAAACCCCTGCAACTGATCATCCAGCACAAAAAAATCATGAGAAGGCAAGCTGTGAGGACTAGGCTGGGGCCCATCCATAAAGATATCACAGAAAATGAATGATAATACTTTGGGGACATTCATGAAGTGGCCTTAGCAGCAGCCAAGCAAAGATGGACAGCCTCCACGAACAACGTGAATAATAGAGAGCCATTTAGTTACACGAATTTCAAGGATGATGCCTCCAGATTCCTCTCATACAGCAGCCTAGTCTATAGCATGGGGCCTGCCTTGTTTGGATGTAGATACAGAAGCCCTCTCCTCTGGTATCCTCTCTAGGATTATAATCATAATTACAAATTACTAGAAGGATCCACAGGTGTTGCCTTTGCACTCATGAAACAAAAACAAGGCTTCAGAGCAGACAACGAAAAGGCCTACCCTGCCTACTCCTTAACGCAGTTACATCACAATCATCTGTTTGCATGAGGACATGCAATTAGGTAAGCAGGGGAGTATGTTGGGCCCAAATTAAGGTATGTTATCACCCTCTAATTACTTCAAATTATGTTTACATTTTGGGGGAATTCCTCTTCATATTAACAATAAAGAGAATAAAAGATTATGAAAACGAGAACAATTAGAATAATGATGAAAAGGATGTTTCTGTAACAGAAAACTGACTTCTCTTATCTCTGCATGAAGGAAGGCAGAATGGATGGACCAATAGGAAACAGAAGCTAATCAACAGACGCAAACATATGAGATCCTGGTAACTCCTAGCGGCCGGAAGAAGGAAGACAGATGAATTCAAGTCCAAGAACTCAAACGACAGCCACACGCAGTGGGCTGTCATTTGGGAAATACTTTGTCATTTTTGAAATTGAATTTAAAAGGGTGAAGGACAGATGAGAAGGGGAAGAAAGGATAGGAAATCCATTCTATAATCGACGCATCAGAAACAACCTGTCAAATTGTATTTTTGTGACATCACTAGATGAGCTTTGAACAATAATCTTTTGAATTTTTTATTGCGCTATAGCTTCTGGTGGTCTGGGCCCAACCTCTGGAAGTTCCTCACAATTTTTCATACTCTATGTAGTTGCAAAACCAATGCTTAAGTATCTGATGCAGTTGTAAAGTATCTTTCCATTCAATAAAGTTACAGTTCTCCTTCTTCAGGATTGTTAGAAATCGCATTCTTGAATTAGGACAATCGCAATCGTATTTTCTAACTTATGGCAATATTTCATTATCAGTAGATAGTTCCAATCCTTTTAATACCATTGCATTTGAGTTACAGATCGTAGAATAAGCTGATTTCGATGTTATCTGTCTTTATGAATTGCATTCTTATTTTAGCATAACGAAGCGTTCAACTGTCGATCAATGTTGATTAATTAAGTCATAAAGAGAATTTCATTGAAAAATTACTTAAATAATTGTTGTACGATTTATTTAAATCGCTTCAATTATACTATTGTTCCATTACTACTCAGTAAGTTATACTGCTGTTTCATTACTGCTCAGTTAGCTATACTGTTGTTCCATTACTTCTTAGTTATCTAGATTGCTGATTCAATTCAATTTCATTACTGTTCAACTTAGTTAGAATATTGTTCCATTCAATTCCATTGCTATTGAGTTTATTTAGACCATTTTTTAATTCAATCCAATTGCTACTTGATTTCTCTAGATTGTTGTTCAATTCAATTAGAATGTTGTTTAATTCAATTAGATAACTACTCAATCTTAGGTTGAAAATCAATCTAAGCCACCCCTCATAGGATAAGCAAACTTATGAAATTAGCAAAATATTCCTCATAAGAGACAAGGAGTAACTATTAGTCGACCCAACTCACATATATTGTGCCAAAACTCTTGAAATAAGAAGACTTACCCCGGGTTGATAATTAAATGAGAAAGAAATAGAGTTTTCAATAAAAATTCACCTCTCTAAGCACCAACATCTGGCAAGATCATGGAGGTTTTGGCCATACATGCATAGTGAATAGTGAATTTGTGGGCATTCCAATGACACAAAAAGGGAGGAGTACATAGGGGGTCATGGAGGAGTTGATGAGGCAGAACCAATAGTTGAGGAGGAAAAACTAATAGGTCCTAGAGAGGATGAAAAAAATGATGGGGGCATTGAGTCATACCCAACAGAGAATCCATGTGCATGCACATGTGCTCCAGCAGAAAAATACTCATGCTCATCCTATCCAACCCACCATGCCTCATTTTCTGGATGAACTAGAGAAGGGGAGGGGGTTAACACCTTTGTAGATTTTAGGAGGCCCTTCGTGGATAGGATTGATGAGTATGAGGCATGAGACCCTAGGATCATGAGGGATTTCTCGTTCAAGAAGCATATAGAAGGATCGTTAGAGGATGGAGCTAAGTGACATTAACATTGGTGGAGACTAGGCCTCAGATGTCGAGAGCCTGAGGAGGAGGCCTAGGGAACACAAGAGTGCGAGGAGCGGGTAGACATACCCAGTGTGACGCATGTGTCACCCTTGTTGGATATTCCTTTGATAGTTTCAACTGGCACCTTGGTCGAGACAATTGACAATATGCCTGTAGGGCCATCCATTGAGGATGTATCAATTGATGAGTCACTCAAAGTTGTGCTAGAGTTTCTAGATGATGACCACTTATAGTAAGGTTTTGAGGGTCCATAGACACAAAATTATTCAGATTCGTGACTAATTTTACAGATTATAGTCACCAAACACTACAAGAAAAAAGCACATTGGTGAGGGTCATGCTTGTGACGGACCTTTAAGGTCCGTCACCAATGTCACATATGGTGACGGTCCTTAAAAAACCGTCACTGTAAGTATATATAGTGATGGTCCTTTATGGTCCGTCACCAAAGACATTTTCAATGACACTTTTGGTGAGGGTCGTTAAAGGCCCATCACTAATTCTCTCTTTGGTGACACTTCTAGTGACAAACTTTTAATGACCCTCACCAATGCTCTTTTTGTTACTTTTGGTGACGGTCAAAAAATGCCCGTCATCATTGATCATTAAAAAATCGTCATT